>JAJOZX010000795.1:0-462500 GCA_023014485.1 Bathynomus jamesi
AAGGGGATCACTTCAAAAACAAAGAGCCTTATGACCCTAATCTACCGTCTGCAATGAGACCAGTTCCCCAGTGCTCAACTTCCAGTACCAAATCCTCCTAAACTGTAAGTTTAAGTGATGAGGAATCAAACGGAGCTGTAGCATATCACGAGAAAAAGATAGACATTTCTGATCCAACATTCCAGGCTACCTGTTCCTCCAATGAACAATTTACTGTCACAAGGAGATCTAAATGACCCTAGTTCGTGATTTGAAATTATCTAAGAAGCAGGCTGAACTTTTAGGTTCAAGATTAAAGGGTTGAATCTACTGCAACGTGACACTAAAGTTTGTTTTTTTCCGCAGCCGCCATGATGAATTCAAAGAATGGTTCTCCCATGAAGATGGACTTGTGTTTCGTAAAGATGTTAATTCAGTCATGGGGGCTCTTGGTCATGAACATAACGTGGATGAGTGGCGATTGTTCATTGACTCCTCAAAAGTCAGCTTGAAAGCAGTCCTTCTTCACAACGGAAATAAATTTCCTTCTGTACCTATTGCACATGCTGCAAACATGAAAGAGTCATACGACAACATGAAGTTGCTTTTAGAAAAGTTTCAGTATCAGAAATATACTGTAAGTGGAATATCTGTGGAGATCTGAAGGTCATTGCACATTTGCTAGGGTCGCAGCTAGGTTACACCAAGTACTGTTGTTTTTTATGTGAGTGGGACAGTAGGGACAAGCAAAACCACTACGTTAAGAAGGATTGGCCAAAACGCACCTCACTTGTTCCAGGCAAGAAAAATGTTGTGAATAGTTCACTTGTTGACCCTGAGAAAGTGTACCTTCCTCCTTTGCATATCAAGCTTGGACTTATGAAAAACTTTGTTAAAGCGATGGATAAAGCGCAAACAGGATTCACATACTTGAGAAATAAGTTTCCCCGGATCAGTAATGCCAAGATTAAAGAAGGCATTTTTGTAGGCCCTCAGATCAGAGAATTGTTAAGAGATGAGAGATTTGAAGGAGAGTTGAATGAAGTTGAGAAAGCTGCGTGGCAGAGTTTCAAAAGTGTCTGCACAAATTTTTTGAGAAATCACAAGGCCGAAAACTATCCTGAAATAGTAGGAGATCTTCTTAAGTCTTACCAAACAATGGGGTGCAATATGTCATTAAAGGTTCATTTCTTGGACTCTCACTTGGACTTTTTTCCGGAAACCTGGGTGCGGTAAGCGACGAACATGGTGAGCGTTTTCATCAGGATATTTCTGCCATGGAAAACGTTACCAAGGCAAATGGAGCCCCAGTAGCTGGCTGACTATTGCTGGACTCTTAAGGAGACATGCCTGAGGCAAAGCACAGCAGAAAATCAAAACAAGCTACTTTTTAAACTACAGGTATGTCTTTTCGATCATATTTTAATAAGTATGTAACTATATGGGTTTTTAAAAATTAAATTGCATGTCACACAAAAACCAGACCTGATAGAGAAATTTTACAAACTTATTTGGATTCAGCACAGAAAATACTATAAGAATAAGGTATTTTCATTCTTGGGACACGAAAAAAATTTTTTTTTGTTGCCCAGTGAATTATAACAAACAAATATATAAACCTGAAAATATAAATAGCTGGTAACACATAAAATTGAATGAAACTTGTTTCATTGAATTTTCTGTGGCTGAAACGAGAAAGTTATTATTTTTATCATAATGAAAACATTAATATTAATTTTAATTCTTATGCATTGCCTGCCATAATAGTAATATCACGAAATTTGAAAAATTGTCATATAATCATAATTCTATATTATATTGATAGATTAACTAGATATCCGCATCCGCAGATATTGAAATTAAAGATCCGCAGATGTTGAAAAACTGACATCCGGTCCACCACTAATATATATATATATAATATATATATATATATATATATATATATATATACAGTATATATACACGGGTGAACCAAAAGTAGGTGGACAGTAGGTTGAATACGGTTTGTGTTATATTATATTATAACTATGGTGTTCATTATAACTATGGTGTTTGTGTTATATTATATTAAATATTATAACTAAATTTATTTAAATTTTATTTTGTATTAGAGTATACAAAAAAATTAAATATGTATTCTCAAAATAAACGTTATCATTTACTGTCCACCTACATTTGGTTCACCCTATATATATGTCATGGGTAGCCCAATGATTAAAACGCTGGACTGCTGATCGGGAGGTCGTAAGATCAAATCCGGGTGGGGACTAAGTAATTTCTGGTTTGGGTTCCACGTTAAGCCGTAGGTTAAGGCGAGTCAACAAGTTTGACTATCGTTGTCAGAATAAACAATTCGGGCAGAAACAAAGCTAAGGCTTTTATTCTAACTAAGGTTCGTGTATGAAACCTTCTGAATTTCATGTAAGCTGTATATACATAAAATTTGGTTAACAAACTCGCATTTATATAAAAAAAAATGAATTGCATCATGCGTGAGTGCTTCTGCTCGAGAAATGTCATAGCCTACTCCTATTAAAAAATATGATTAATCAATTTGATTAAAAAAAAAGAAGTGGAAGTTTAATTTTTATCATTATACAGACAGTGATGCATTTTTTATTATTACAGTAAATGTGTACATTTCATCATGATCACTTTATTAAATACAAACTCGTTATTCTTTTGAAAACGCTTTTAAGAAGCATTTGATATGCGCGCAGGGTTTTTTTTTTTTTACAAACCAGTCAAATATGTTGGTTTGCGCAAAACCAACATCTCCACATTTGAAAAGTTAATAATAATAAACCTTTTTATTGCCTTGAATATACAGAGATCATTGCATAAATTATTTTCCTTCTTCCTGATTAGGCTCCCCTATATATATATATATATATATAATATATATATATATATATATATATATATATATATATATATATATATATATATATTGTGTTATGTTTATTCAAGTATCCATTCAAGTTTTTAAATTAAAATAGTTGCAGAGGTAATTCTCCCAAAATTGACCCGTAACAAGTTTTGCCTATTATGTTCCTTGATTGGTGGAGGTGAACAGAAGCCGCTTTTGATTGGTCAAAAGTAAGTAGCTGCTACTGGAATACACAAAAGCCCCGATGCGATTGGTGTTCCTTCTTCCATTGGCTTCCGAGATACGCGGATCTTTATCATTATTGGTTGGAATGTTCAGGAATGACTCCTCCTCCCTCCCCTTCAATAAGAAGAGCAGCTCCCGAAATAGATGGAGGATTTGGCAAAGTATGTTTTCACTGTATGTCGGGTAATAATATATATATGAAAAAAATTGAAAATAATGTTTGGGTTATTTATCAAAATCGAAAAGTGTAACTTGAGAAGACTGATTGAATATATTTTTTATTTTTAAAGAAAATATCTTTAAACACATCAGAATATTTATTAGCTATTTCGAAACATGCTTTACTCGCTGATATTTCTTTTAAAACGTTGTTATATAGCCAATGTACCTTTGGTAACCTTTGGTTTTCTTCCGGCCGAATTGTTCATTCTGACGAAGGTCAAGCTTTTCACTTCACCTTAGAGTTAGACCTACAGTTTAACGTTGAATCCGAACCACGCCCCAGCAGCCCACCGTTTTAACCACTAGGCTACCCAGAGTACCCATTTATCTACCAACCATTTTGTTTGTGTGGAAGGATGAACAGCTGGGTTTTGCTGCGCGCCGCCTGCCGTCACGGTCTCGATTCTGGGGCCGATGGATTCGTAGTCAGCGACGCTAACCACTACACCACCGAGGCGCATATATATATATATATATATATATATATATATATATATATGGAATAACATGCATTAGCACGCGTGATTTTTGTATGAAACAATAGCCTGATGCCCCTACCAACTTTCAAAAGAAAGAAGATTATTAACATCAATTACATATTCATCTTTATTTGTCCTGAGTTTTGTCGTGAGATCTATGTTTTTTAGTCTCGAATGTACGTGCTGTTCCTCTTCTTTTATGTAATAATTCTGGAGTATCCCGTTTTAACATCCAGTAGTTCCAAATTTTTTGTTTTAAACTTCACTGAACGGAAAGCAAAACTTGAGACCTATTTCACAAGTGGCTGCGAAACGCCAAGCAACCGTATTAATTTTGAGTGCCCTCAGAAAAAATTTCAGATTCCTTAAAAAGTTAAAGATTCTATCAACGTAAAAGCTCAACCATTAGGAATGCAGCTGACGAGGAAGCTTCTAACAGTGGCTGTATCCTCCAGCGCGGGACACGTTAACGCGAAGAGGCGACGTCAAACTGAAACATCAACTCGCTGGTGGCCAAACTTCCTCAAATCTCCGTGCAGCGGGCTGTCTACGGTTGGCCAGACTGGCAGTCGGCGGCCTGTTGCGTGGCACGGTCAGAGTGCCGATCGGCTCCCGGGGTCGGACCTATTCTCAGCGTGCTATTTTTTTCATTTACGGGGAGCAATTGCGTGCTCCCCGGACTACTATTACTCTCCGGCGACATTAAGACTAATCCAGGCCCCACTACAACTTACACATGTCACCATACACAAAGACATAAACACAATAGGACCATGAGACACATACAGACGCATACTATTAACGTATTACAGTACAACGCGGATGGCCTCTCAAACAAAATCATGCAGCTTAGGGAATTCGTACACAAACAAAACATTCACGTAGCACTTATACAAGAAACAAAACTAAAACGCACGCACAAAACACCCACCATCCCTGACTTCACGGCGATCTGTCAAGATCGTACTGGGAGTCAAGGGGGTAGACTCATCACTTACATACGTAAAAGCATTGGCGACATTGATGCCACCCAAAACATTACAGACACAATCCAAGCAGATAACACGATAGAAATACAGGCAGTTAACATTAAAACACACTCAAAAAACACCACCACACACGTCAACATTTACATTCCACCAGATAGTTCACCTCAGATGCCAACCAATTACAAACCACTGTGACACAATCTAGCCTCTCTCACTAATGTCATCTTAGGAGGAAACTTCAACGCTAAAGACACTAGTTGGTACCTGCACAACCAAAACAACACCAGAGGCGCCAACATAGCCACACAACTAAACAGCGTCTTCATTCTTAACAACACAGAAAAGCATGCACACATACCACATCAAACAGGATACTCAAACTCCTCCCCAGACATAACATTCTGTTCCCCCTCACTAGCAACACATACACACTGGAGAACAGAAAAACAACTGTTATCAGACCACCTGCCCATCATCATTGCAACACATTCTACACTGCCCCAACAGCATTAGGCACACTTACAGAAATTACAAGAAAGCTGATTGGGAACAGTTCAAAATACAGACTGAGGAACAATTCACCACATTAAACAGCACACCCATCATAAACATCAATACAACACTTAAGACATTTAATCAGATCATCAATAATGCAAACAAATACATACCCAAGGGCAACATTAGGAAATACAACCCAAATTACACTAGAGAAATAGCCCACCTCATAAGGCAACGTAACAACCTCAAACATAACACACAAACACCACACACACAAGCCATAAAACAGCAGATACAACAGCTCAACACAGAAATAAACAACTCAAAGAAAAACAAACAAAAACATTTAGGGAATTCATAACAACTCTAAACCACTCCACAGATACATCCAGGCTATACAAGACTATAAACAGCATTACCTACTCAGCCGCGTGTGAGGTGTGAATGCCGCTGTTATCTGTCGCAGCCAAAATAATATCCCAACATATACACAACAAGCTAACATTCTAGTTAATTACTACGCAAAGATAAGTCACTTAAACAGAGACAACAACCAGAAACACGCAGACAGCCAGACACAAGAAAACATACAGACTCGACACGACCATTACACCCTTCAATACAGACCAGACCACCAAGATCATCAAAAACATTAAGAATTCGAAGGCTACTGGACAAGACAACATATCTAACATACACCTTAAACACTTGGGCCCACAGGGAATACTAGCTCTCACAACATCAGCACATATTCATACCAACACTGTATTATTCCTGACATATGCAAACAAGGTAAAATTATTACACTACTCAAACCAAACAAAAATCCAACAGGACCAGCTTCCTATAGACCCATTACTTTACTATGCACACCTTCCAAAGTAACAGAAAGACTAATCTTACAAATCACCAACCCACACATACCACTATCGCCTACTCAACATGGATTCAGACCTCACCACTCAACCACGATATTACTCACTAACCTCACGCAGCACATCATGGATGGCATCAACTCCAGACGACCAGCTCAACGTACACTATTAGCAACAATAGACATTCGTAAAGCATTTGATGCTATCCCACGTTTCTCTCTCATAAACAAAATACTCAACACAAACATGCACAATAACACCAAAAGGTGGCTGAGCAACTATCTTCCAGGAAGATACTCGCATGTCACATTTAATGGCAAGTCATCCAAAAACAAACTTTTTCTGAACAGGGTCCCTTAAGGCTCTGTTCTCTCACGAACACTGTTCAACTTATACATAAACAGTATACAAGATTGGCTCACACACAATAGACTCAAAGTAGCGCCCACAAAATCAACCATCACCACAAAATAACACCAGATAACACCACAGCTTACACTAAGCAACACTAACATTCCACACACTCACAGGACCAAAATACTTGGGGTCACATACAACACATCATTATCTTTTGCAAACCACATTCAGGACATTAAAAACAAATGTACGTCAAGACTTAACACGCTTAGGGTATTAACCCCTTCCCTACGATGACGAGCGTGCGTTCGTCATGAAAGTCGTATATTGCACCATACGTTGCTGAGGCAAAGTCGTGCGGAAGGGGTTAACAGGCACAAACGTTGGACACCAACAGGAAACAACATCACTCATATACAAACAATATATTCGCTCAGTTATGGACTATGCTCGCCCATGCTGGGCACCCATTATTCAACACACACATAAACACCTTACAGATAATACAAAAACGCACTTCGTATCATTACAGGCAGGGCCGGCGCTAGGAAGTGCGAGGCCCAATTAGAAAATTGTTAGCGCCTAGCGGGGCCCTCTACCCTACAAAACCTGAAGATCGATGCTTTATGCTTCGTACAGTACGCCAGTCCCAGCCAAAAAGCGTTGAGGGCTTGAGGCTCCACCATTAGCCACAATGATATACTAAAAATTGAAAGCCCATATGAAAGTTTTAATGTTTTATTACAAGTCAAGATATGCATGTATGCATCTAATGATTAAAGCAAAAGATTTCATGATTTTTAAAAGCCTGGGAGTAAGAAGAAAAGCGCAGGGGGCAAAAGAACAAGCTCTAGTAAATAGAAATGTAAATGCTCTCTATGATAATGAGGCAAAAACTAGTTAATTTAATATGTAGGATCTACTTACCACCACGTTTCTCTGTTACATGCAGGCTTAAGACACTTCAAGTTTGCAGTTTGGACATATAAACAATTTGGACATATTTAACAAACAACACAACTTTACATTCCAAGCTTTATGTTATATAATCTCATTAACAGCGCTCTTTCTGTGTTGAGGGTTTGAATATCGTCCACAAATTACCTTTTTTTTAAAAAAGCTAAACGGACGATAAACTGAAATTACAAAACAAATAAACAAACGATTAGCAATAAAACATTGAAACATAGATATACGAGGACGGACTGAATACACTGCCTTCACAGTAACAAGAAACTTCGTGCACACTGGACACTCATTAATTCATCATAGCGTCCCCCACTCGAGCGCGTGCGCGGGGTCCCCTCGGGGCGCGGGGCCCAATTTGAACAAATCGGTCTAATCGGCTTAAAACCGGCCCTTATTACAGGATGTATTCAAACAAAACCAATAGAACACCTGCACACACAAACAAAAATACTGACAGTTAGGGAACATTTAGATATGAGGGGAACACAATTCATGGCAGCAGCGACAAATAACCCACAACACCCTTGCCACTACATGTACAATAGGGCGGCTCGTTTTTACACTTTTTTCGATATTTGATTGGGGGTAGTGCGGAAAAGTTGCGATTTGGAGAGAAAATAAAGTGTAAAATTTTTTTCATCTACGTCAATACCTTCCGGTGGCGGCGAGTCCTTAAAAATCGAAAAATAGGCCTAACGGGGTAGATTGGAAAATGGTTTTAAAGACTTACAAAATAAACAATAAAAATTTCAGCACAATCTGTTAATAACTTCCGGTGGCGTCTTAGCCGTTAAAATATCCAAATATTGATTTAAAGCAAGTTTTAACAGGATGTTATACAAATGTTAATTCCGGTATATTTTGTGCAAACAACCCTGAGAACACTATTATAGGCTTGAATAAATTAATAGCAGTCATTGAACAATGAACATTATATAAAAATTATATAAAATTATATAAAACTTTTTGTGTTTTTAGGCCTATTTTTCGATTTTTAAGGACTCGCCGCCACCGGAAGGTATTGACGTAGATCAAAAATTTTTACACACTTTATTTTCTCTCCAAATCGCAACTTTTCCGCACTACCCCCAATCAAATATCGAAAAAAGTGTAAAAACGAGCCGCCCTAATGTACAATCATGCACCAACACCTTGCACCATTAAGGTAACACCAGAGAGACATTATAACCAAATACTCCATTCCATACCACGCCCCACAGTACAGAAAACACACACACACACACACACACACTAACCCACAAAGCACTGACACAACTCGGTCCGAATGCAGTCCTAGGTGCGAATCCGCCACCCATTGACAGGTCAGAGACCAGCCTGATCAGATCGGATCGAGTTAACTTAGCACGATTCCGATGTGGACATCACCCCAACTTACAGACATATAAACACAGACTAGACAACTCCATAGACGACACCTGCCACCTGTGCCAGGACACACCACAAACAGTTGAACACATTATGACAGACTGTACCGCTCTAGCACAACATAGAACACAACACAACACATCACTAGTGCACTGATGAACCTCTGGTCCACTCCGGAGAGGGTGATCGGTTACAAGCGTGCCGCCGGCTTGCTCGATCAGGGTGGGCTGATCGGCTAACCACACAACAACAACAACAACCAAGATTCGAACCTGGGACCTTCTGAGTTGGAGTCGCGAGCGCTAAGGAGTATAGTGGCAAAATGCCAGAGTGCAGAAATATTACGTAATGTTGCAAGAGTGCCAAACCCCGCCCCCTTTGTTGCAAGATTGCCAACCCCCACCCCCTTGGTGCCAAGCCCCCACCCCCCTTGGTGCCAAGCCCCCCCCCCCCTTTGTTGCCAGCCCCAAAATGGGACTGCAAGAGGTATGCAACCTGGAGTTATCCCCCAAGCTGAACTCCCCAAGGGGCATACCTAACCTAAGAGGCCTCTTTGGGGGAGAAGGGGACGCCTCAACCCCTAAAGGGGCAGAAAGAGAGAGATAGGAGAGGACCCAGAGGTGGGAACACAGAGCTGGGTGTTCATTCGGCTGATTGCCGAGCTCATATGGAGTTCTTCAGCCACTCGCCGCTACTTATAGACCCCTAATCAGCCAGTTGGCTGAGTTGCAAGATATCGCCATGTATTTATTTACTCCTTATATTACTCAGCCAGTTGCCAGATTCATTATTTATTAAATTAATTCATATATTATTCATCCATTTGGCTGCTGATTTGCCAGGTTCGTTATTTAATAATTTAATTCATATATTAATCAGCCAGCAGGCGCCACAGCCAGTTGGCTGCTGAGTTGCCAGATAGCATTTTAATTGTTCAGGTATTCCTTATTAGGGAGAGTTGCTAAATAACACCATTTATTTTAATTTTTATGAGGATAGTTGTCAGGTACCACCATTTTAATTTTATTTATATTATGGAGAGTTGCTAAATACCGCCATTTATTTTAATTTTTATTTATATTATGGAGACCAGTTGGCTGCTGAGCTGCCAGACAACGCCATGTATTTAATTAAAGTATATACAGGGTGTCCATAAATGTTTACCCTGAAAACAGTATGATCTCATCTTTTAATGACGAAGCTTACATCCGTTTTATTTTTACAGGTGATCTCGTACACGCATAGAGTTTCTGTGCTGGTGTGTTTCGTCTACCGCATTCGCCGCTAGGAGCGCTGTAGTAGCTGTTCAGTTAAGATGGCGTCTGTGACAGAGAAGGCACAATGTGTTGTGTGGCTTGCAGAAACAAAATCTCCTGTCAGTGTTCAGCGAAGGTTCAGAACAAAGTATGGAAAGAATCCACCTGATGTGAAATTAATTAAGTCATGGATGAAAAAATTCTTGGAAACTGGAAACGTGGAAGAGGGAAAGAGCAGTGGTAGACCATCAGTTTCCGATGGGACGGTGGAAAACATTCAAACTACTTTCACACGGTCACCAAGGAAATCGGTGAGACGAGCTTCATGCCAACTAAAGATACCGAAGTCTACGGTGCACAAGGTGTTACACAAACGTTTGAAGTTACACGCCTACAAGGTACAAATTGTTCAAGAACTGAAGCCTGATGACCGTCCAAAACGTGGACTAATGCATGACCAGATAATTGTTCTTCTTCGCTGAGAACACTGTTTCCGCAACTGTGTACCTGGATATGCTCACCAATTACGCCATCCCCCAGCTGCAGGACAGGCAGCTAACTGTCATCTTCCAACAAGATGGGGCACCCCATCATTGGGCACATGTTCGTGAAACTCGACGCAACATTTCCAAATGGATGGATTGGCAGGGACGGGCCAATCCCATGGCCCCCAAGATCACCAGACATTACCCCGCTGGATTTCTTTCTCTGGGGTCATGTTAAAGATTTGGTTTATGCAACAGTTGTTCCAGATATCAGGACATTGCGAGGACGCATTACGGGTGCAATTACAACAGTTAACCCACAAATGTTGGAAAATGTGTGGCGTGAGTGTGAATACCGTTTAGACATTTTACGTGCCACTAGGGGTGCACATGTGGAAGCTTAAGATCATTAACTCTGTATCAAAACTTTGTATGTTTATCTACTTATGATTAAAACTGTGTTTGAATACGAGTGTTTATTTAAAAGTCATAGCAAGCTTTAATCAGGGTAATCATTTATGGACACCCTGTATATTTCATTCAGAATTCATCAGTGTAATGAAATTGTTGACCACCAATAAACTCTTCCTAAATACCAGTAAAACAAATTTCATGATTTTTACTAATAAAAGAAATGTATATCTTGATGAACTTAATGTTACTGAAATCGCCATAAAGGAGTGTACTGTAACAAAATTTCTTGGTGCAATGCTAGATAAGAATTTGCAATGGAGTGATCACGTAAATTATATCGCGAAAAAGATTTCAAGGAGCGTTGCTGTAATGTTTAAACTTCGAAATGTAGTCCCTAAACAAGTTTTATTGACTTTATCACACTCTTGTTCTTCCTTATATAATATACTGCACGCTTGTTTGGGGAAACTCTGCTAACAACGCATTAAATGGTATTCTTTGTCATCCAAAAACGAGCAATAAGGTTATTATCTGATGCTGATGTCCTTGATCACCCCAGTGTATTATTTAAAGAGCTAAACCTACTAAAGCTCAACGATATAACCAAACTGGCACATTTTATTTTTATTTATAAGTGTAAGAACAAAATCATTAATTTACAATTGGTAAATAGATATTTTGTAACTCATCAAGAAATCCACTCGTATCAGACCAGAAATAGATCAAAGCTCGTTATACCTCAATTTAGATTGTCTTCATCTCAAAAACTACCCATTTTCATTGGATTGAAACTATGGAATGACTTGCATGCCGATATAAAAAATATTGTGAATGTAAATTTGTTTAAAACCAAGTTGAAATCCCGATTAATAATGGCATACTAACAAAAATCTAGGATTAATGTCCACTAATATTGTTTAATATTGCCCATTAATATTGTTTAATATTGTAATACAGGTTTTAACTATTAATAATACTTATTTACTTATTTATTTATTATTATAAATTTATAACTAGCTGCTTATTTTTAATAAGAGCCCAGTAAAGCCTAAAGCTTAAGGGCCAAATTAAATAAAATAAATAGTCGAGCTTCACAATTATTGGTCATTGAAAAAATTTATTTATTTTATTATTAATAAAGGTTATTCTATCTATTCTATCTATCTATCTAATACACTAGACAATTAATGCATGGCTTAGCAAAAGAAATCGTTCATCTTAATATTAATAATAAAAGAAATACACAGGACTCTTTATATTGTACATTATTCCAATAATATATTCTCTAAGAATAATATTCAATTTACCTATAATTCGAATGACATGAAACGCTTTCATTTATTCTAACACCTTAGAATGTATAGTGTCTATTTACTTTTGACAATCCTTTCTATATATCTTCTATATTTTTTATGAACAGAAATGCACTTTTTTTTAGTCAAAAATACATTTTTCTAGGTTAGGTTAGGTTTCGGTTTCTCAAAAAAAACGATTGCAGAAACAAAATCAGGGTCATCGACTGCCCTTGTTTGCAACTTTGTAGGAAAATCGAGAGGAGTCCATGAAACATACTAGGTCCCATAAAACATATTTGTTAATGTTTATTTTATACCACGTGGCGTGACCAACTAACAAACTTTTTTGAATATGGTAGCGAAGCGACCTAGTAACGATCAGACCTAGTAGCGAAATGTCCGGTAACAAACTGTCCTAGCACCAAATATAGCATATGTCTGGGGGTTTATAGCCATCAACCATTTTCCCAATTTCAACTGATACATTAGGCTGGACAAGTCGTGTGTGCCTCGTGAAATGTATCTCTTTGGATGACTGATCGATATCGTCCATCGGTCATAATTTTGAACACTCTTTGGTCTTTAATATTTCGGTTAGCCTGCGATTTTAGGGCCATCATGCATGGGGATCATTGTTTACGATTTCGTATACTAAATCGCCCGTAAGATTTGAGCTTTTTAAACTTACGTTTAAGTCTCTCACAACATCCTCGCCTCACCATAGTGACCCGGTCCTAGTGTTACTTCTGTACTGTAATACCGTGCATCCCATCAGGGCGGTACGCATGGTTTCATCCCGAGTTACCCCGGCTTTTTCACACTCATTACAGTCTCTAAGAATCGTAAAAACGGTTCTTTATAATCAATACTTAAAAAAGGGTATTCAGCTGAATTTCGCATATCCCACCTCATACGTATCACGACCCAATTCAATGGGTCCGTGGAGTTCTGTTACAAAGTTGGCTAGTGTGTTGTTAGGGTGTACAGACAGGGACGAGGAGGACGGGAGTGTGACGTAGAAATGGTTAGGCCCATGTTGCATACTATTTAAGCTTCATTATTGCATCAGCTTTTATATAGGTGTTGAAGCTTTCTGGGTATCCTAGCCATTTCACCAGGTACATTTTTCTCTTTCCTGAACCTTTGCTTCCTAAAATTTTCAATTTTAAACACATTTTTTCCTAAATTAAATGTCACTTTCTGCAACTCCTCGCGGTAAAAGCCTCCTGCGATTTCTTCCCCATTCAAATCTTCAACGTAATACAACATTATCTCGCTTTAGATTCATAGCCCTAACTTTAAAAATCTCACGTGTCCATCCTTGCTCAAATCCCTTCGCGAATTTATTTCCCGAACGCGACAGCCTTACATAATCATTGATTTTGAAACGCGCAGAGTGTGGTGGTGTTCCATCTCTTCTCACATCTCTGGCGCGTACCTCTTTCTAAAACTCGTTAGGTGTTGTCCCAATCGTGCGATGGTGTGAGCGGTTGTAGGATGAGGCCAATGATTCCAGAATGTCTAGAAATCTGTATGTGTTTTTTGTGTAAAATAGCGGTGCATGCGTTCCTTTATGGTACGTTGAACTCTTTCAGCTAAAGATGCCTTATGTATAGAATTGGTAGTGTAGTAGCTGATATTAAACTCTGTCAACATGTTCTGAAAAGCTCGGCCTATAAATTCTTTCCCCATATCCGTACAAAAATAGCCAGGAACCCTGTTTTCTTTCAACATCAACGTTTTGGTGGCTTTAGCAACTGTTTCAGGCGATTTATTTTTCAGAGGAATTAGCCACAGATATCTAGAGAATACATCTATTATGAATAGATGTAGCGGTAACCATCGTTATACACTGAATATCTTTGCATGTCTGTTAAATCTGCTTGCCAAATAGAGTCAATCGAAGCAGCTGTTGTCTTGGCTGTTTTAAACCTTTTTCTCACAGGCTTATGAAGTGTATAAGCGTCCTGCTCCCGCAAAAACTCTCAACATCTTTTTTCCCTACTCCATCATTGTAAACACTTCTGTACAGTCTATCTACGCCTCCGTAGGAGGCTGGGCTAGAAATCATAATAGCGTCTTCTTAATATGTTAGCCATTTGCGTATTTTAGAGGCACGTGGGTAGGGTTGACGTTGTTTAACCTCTTCTTTCTCCTCTTCAGAGGTGTTACCGCCGGGGGTGATGGCGTTTCAATTGTCACGTGCGATGCATGTTCCAAGTCTTTTAACCTGTTCAGATTTCCTATCATTGTTTTGGGGACATTTATTTGTTGTAGTCTTGCTTTAATATGCTTCCATCCTGATGGTGAGGGCCTATCCCACTTTCTCACCAGATCATGGACGATGTCTACGATATTCGATCCCTGTACCTTTGCTCCTTCCACAATGATCTCACCTGTATCGGTCCATTGTATGTTGGGATCCTCATTCAATAGATTATAAAGACTTAAACCTTTATTCCTCAATGTATGTGGGAGGGTGCTTTTTAATACATGCTCGATATGTTGTGTGGCCGACCCGTTAATCTTTGGTTGGTCAGCTCTATCGTCGGACACAGGCCTATGTCACCATGTCCATCGTTCCCGTGCTGTGCCTAATAACCACGGGAATCTCTGTCGGATTCTTATAATTTTCGTACTCGTGAAGAAATTTCTGCAGAGCTTCTTGGTATAAGATTCTTTTCTCATCAGGTGTTTTTTCACTGTTTAATAGGGCTAACAATTCGCTTTCCATTCTTTTAAGCCTGCTTTTACGGGGTCTAGATCCGTGTCTGGATTCTTTGAACTTTGCAGTGAAGCATACACCTCGTGTGGAATCACTACCACTTTCTTCATTATATTAATCTAGTCAGTAAAGGACCCAAAACTGAAAATAAGATGGGGAGGAATGACCCTCCTCTTTGTACAATAATTCGTTTTTTCTTCCCTACAGTTTGACTTTTACGAGCGAGTGCACGTATTATGTTCTTGTAACGGCGTAGGCGAGCCTTCTGAGGGGTTTCATTGATACATTGCAATTTATAACGTTAAGACAGATTTCACAGATGCATTTTAAAAAGTCGGAGTCGATATTTTTAGCAAACATCTGCTGCATTGCCCGGGGCAGTCGATGATAGATTTTTATTAATTCATGGTATTTCTTTAGCCTCTTTGTCATTCTGGAATATACACCGTTTCAGGCTCGTTTGGAAATATATTCGTTCTTAGAAGCACCCTAAACGTGTTTCGCGGATGAAGGTCGCAAAGCAAATATCCGTAACGCGGCTTGTAGCTTCTTTATAAACTTCCAAAAACTCCTTACGCTGATTCGGGAACATTTGATTGGCTAATACCCCAATTTGTGATACATCTCTACGTTGCGCGAATAAGACTAGATATTGTGTATTTAACGACACATCGCGCATGTATCTATTTTTGAAAAATAGATTCTGATTGATGAAGAACACGCTTATGTTAAGATGGTGGGAGAATACTGTAAATGTCTCGGCAAACGTTTTATCCATCTCCAACATGAGATCGTCAATTACAATGACTGTATGTTCATTTCCCTTTAACGAATTAACGTCATATACACCTTTGTGGAACAAAATATCATCTTGGTACTCGTTGAACACTGATTGATACGTCGAATAGCACCATATAACTTTATGCACAAATTTTGAGAACATCTCTCCCTTTTCTTTAATGATTTTAAGCATAAACACAGTTTTACCACATCCTGTAGGGCCAGATATAATACATGTGGATGGGCTCGTGAACCTGAATTTTTCTACAGAATCCATTTCTAACACGTCACACTCCTAAGTGGGTCATTTACAAAATATAATAAATATTTAAGTGATGACCCTTATATTCTACAGTCTTGCTTTTCTCTTCTCCCCAGAACCGTGAATGACGATGAGGTACAGCACCCATCATCGATATTACAGATGACCCACGACAGTGTAGTTGTGATCACAGACTCCATCCCTGCCGAGTCCACACCAGCGATACCTGTAGCACGCGCAATTCAAAGCGGAGGCATGATGAAGAGCCCTCCACGTCAGGTATAAAGCGTGCCAGGATTGCGCCGGTTGTTAGACCACCAGTAATAGAGCCCCAACCTCTACGTCTTACGACAACCCCCACAATAGTACCTTCCTCAAATATACCCCTTATTCCTGTTCAATTCCGGGTACATCCTCCACAGCACAGCAGCTTCTCGTTCTGTAGAGGATGGCATAACATTCGAGTTGGTGCGCACCGCTACCCCCACCCCAGCCTTGACTAGAAATCGGTATATAGTCAGGGTTGATCCTAGATCCATGTATAGCAATGGTGTTGAACACGGACTACGGCGCATAGTTGAACGTATTGTAGAGTTTGCCCTTCAGAACCGCGACGAACGTGAAGTCAGGACGAGGCTGTCCTTCGGATTCGGGTCAGATGACGGAGATGTAGATGATTTTTGGGTAGTAATACCGTTCAGACGCTTGGCAGCTGAAGATATAGAGTATATATTAGGCCGTATAATGCAGGCCTCTCAAAGTAGTATAGCCTTCAATATGGACAACTTCACGGTAAATATTGACCGTGTATTCCGTGTTGCGGGTCATAGTGCCACACCTTATACTCTTAACTTCAATTCTCAGGCTATTTATAGACGGCATATAAACGTCGATCGTGGTTGCGGCTTTATAGCAGTAGTCTTAGCTCGTATGTTTACTGTACTAAATACACGGACCCAAATTTGGTTGCCTACGGTAGTGGAGCGTGCCCGTAAACTAGCTGTAGACTGTAAACTTGAGTTTGACTGTAATATGGGTCCTGAGGCTGAGAAGGGTAGAACAGGAAATGAATGTTCGTATAGTTGTATTTGGAATGGATGATCGTCGTAGGACTGTGTATGTTTTTAAAAGCAGTGTGAGAGATCGTACAAGACCCCTACTTATTTTAGGGCTGTCAGGACAACGTATCTCCCCATCCGTAATATAAGGGACCTTTACGCGAGTTATGATAAAAGTCGAAAATATGGACGACATGATTTGTGTAAGGGGTGTATCGAGTTTGCGGATGATATAGTGAAACATTGTAAAGATTGCCACATGGTATGTGAGCAGTGTAAAAGCTCCAAATGTGAAAGCCGTGTAGTTGAAGCTGAGAAGAGGGATTGTGATGTGTGTAGACGCACATTTTTCAATAATAACTGTTTTGAGCTCCATAAGTCAATTGGCACGTGCAGGAAAATGAGAATCTGTGAATGTGGTATGTTTCATATGATGGATAATTGGGGGAATTTCAAGCATAAATGTGATGAAATTCACTGTTCTGCATGCCATGAGAAATATAAGGCGGTTGGAGTAAAGCCATGTATGTTATATGAAAGACGCTAAGCCTAAAAATAGCCCTTGTATAACATAACTGTGTACTACGATATAGAAACACACGAACGCTGAAACCAAAGAGGTTATTCCACATTTACTTGTAAGCCAGACTATCTGTGATGAGTGTATGGAGATCGAGTGTGATGAGTGTCACAAATATGGTAAACGGACAAACGTTTTTAAAACGAATGCCCACGATAGCCCTGTGAAACTCTGTGTCCTATATTGTGAAGTTAGCGGACAAGTTCAAAAAATTGACTGTATATTCTCGCCCATAACGGGGCAAAATTTGACACACAGCTCCTTTATAAGTTGTTGTTGTTGTTTAGCCGATCAGCCCACCCTGATCGAGCAAGCCGGCGCCACGCAGGTAACCGATCGCCCTCTCCGGAGTGGACCAGAGGTTCAGCGCACTAGTGATGTGTTGTGTTGTGTTCTATGTTGTGCTAGAGCGGTACAGTCTGTCATAATGTGTTCAACTGTTTGTGGTGTGTCCTGGCACAGGTGGAAGGTGTCGTCTATGGAGTTGTCTAGTCTGTGTTTATATGTCCGTAAGTTGGGGTGATGTCCACATCGGAATCGTACTAAGTTAACTCGATCCGATCTGCTCAGGCTGATCTCTGACCTGTTAATGGGCGGCGGCTTCGCACCTAGGACCGCATTCGGACCGAGTCGTGTCAGTGCCTTGTGGGTTAGGTGTGTGTGTGTGTGTGTTTTCTGTACTGTGAGATGTCTGTGGGGCGTGGTATGGAATGAAGTATTTGGTTATAATGTGTGTCTGGTGTTACCTTAATGGTGCGAGGTGTTGGTGCATGATTGTACATGTAGTGGCAAGGGTGTTGTGGGTTAGTTGTCGCTGCTGCCATGAATTGTGTTCCCCTCATGTCTAAATGTTCCCTAACTTTTAGTATTTTTGTTTCTGTGTGCAGGTGTTCTATTGGTGTTGTTTGAGTGCATCCTGTAATGATACGAAGTGCGTTGTTTTGTATTGTTTGTAAGGTGTTTATGTGTGTGTTTGAGATAATGGGTGCCCAGCATGGGCTAGCATAGTCCATAACTGAGCGAATATATTGTTTGTATATGAGTGATGTTGTTTCCTGCTGGTGTCCAAAGTTTGTGCCTGTTAGTACCCTAAGCGTGTTAAGTCTTGACGTACATTTGGTTTTAATGTCCTGAATGTGGTTTGCAAAAGATAATGATGTGTTGTATGTGACACCAAGTATTTTGGTTCTGTGAGTGTGTGGAATGTTGATGTTGTTTAGTGTAAGCTGTGGAATTACCTGGTGTTCTTTTGTGTTGCTTGTAAGCAAGGTGATGGTTGATTTTGTGGGCGCTACTTTGAGTCTATTGTGTGTGAGCCAGTCTTGTATACTGTTTATGTATGTTTGTAGGTTATTTGTAGCGGTGTCGATGTTGTTGTGGGTGGATGTTAGAGTGATATCATCTGCATATGATGATAAGGTAAGCTTGTTATATATGGGTGTTGGAATGTCATGCATGTATAAGTTGAAGAGTGTTGGTGAGAGAACAGAGCCTTGAGGGACCCCGTTCGGAAAAAGCTTGTTTTTGGATTGTTTTTATAAGGAGTTGCTTGAGCATGAGTCATCTGAGATATTTACAGGTGATCCCTTGAAAAGAGGCAACAAGCTAATACAGATGCAAATAAGAGGTAATGTACAGTTTAAAGACACTTTATTATTCACACCTTGTAAATTAGCAAAGCTACCCAAGGTGATGTTGCGTAGCCGCTGAAGTTTCAAAAGGATATTTCCCTTACACATTCCTCACTAGCGAAACTTTAAATTACGTAGGACTACCTCCACCCAAACATTACTTTAACTATGAATGTATGAGTGCAGATGAACGTGAAGATTTTGACTGCTACTACAGCAGTTTTAATGAAGCTAGTCCAAACAATATAACTGATGAATGTGAACTTTTCAAATGCGATCCGTTGCAAGTCGCAACCACCATCGCCTCATTATGTTTTACGGTGTTCAAGAATAACTTCATGCCTAAAGACACCTTAGCCGTTATCCACAGAAACAATCCCCGCAGTTATGGGCACAAGGCTATTTACTGGCTCATACACCAGTACACCCGTACACCCGTACCCGCGATCAACTTATAGGCTCCCAGTTCACTCACAAAGTATTGTGGGATCATGAATATGATGCACGGATGGAAACAGATGAACAGTACCGTGAAGAAATAAGGGCCATCAAACGTTCAATGGTGTTTGATCCTCTCAAATGCGGTGATAGCTTGTTCGGAGGAGGTACAAATCCCTTCAAGCTATACTTTCCGCCGACGGAGGGCGTGAAACTCCATTACTACGACTTCTGTTCTTTACATCCCTAAGTGATGAAGAACAATCCGTACCCCGTGGGTGCACCTGAGAATCTGGTGGGACCTGACCTGCCCACCATCGAGGTGTTCTCAACAAATTTGAATGGGTACTATTTCGGCCTTTCTTTCGTAGATGTGATCCCCCCAGGCGATTTATGGATGCCGATCTTACCCGTCGTTATCGATCACAAGCTCATGTTTCCCCTGTGCGTGAAGTGCGCAGAGAATAATGGGGAATGTAATAATACAACCAACCAGCGTAAGATCAGAGGTGTGTATATACAAGTCCAGAGTGGGATCTAGCTGTTCGCCATGGCTACAGAATATTAACGATACGTGAGGTGTGGAAGTTTCAGAAGCTACCCAACCTTTTCACGCCATATATAAACGCTTTTTTGAAGGGTAAGGTAGATGCATCAGGGTATCCGCGAGGAGTTGATACCGAAAATGAAAAATCGGCTAATATTGAACGTTACCGTGACCGTGAAGGTATACAGCTTGACCGTTCCCAAATTGTAAAGAACCTAGGCAAACGCTTTAGTGTAAAGTTGTCTAAACAGTCTCTGGAGAAAATTTGCACAGAATACTGGCAAAGGGAACGTTTGTTTGGCACAAAGTTATAGTGAAGTCGAATTATGCCAACGCTTCCGATAAAGAGGTCATGGAGATCGTGAATGTAGGTAATACAAATAAAGTACAACAATACCGAATTGGCCACAGATACCTCACAGGTTACAAACACACCTGTAGCCAACTTCACAACGGCCTACGCACGCATCAAACTTTGAGGCCTATTACATTCTCTTGGTCGGAGGGTTTTGTACGCCGACACAGATAGTGTGATATTCACAGCGAGGGAAGGTGAATACATGCCTCCTATTGGTGAATTCCTCGGGGAGTTAACTGATGAGATCAAGGATGAGTATGGAGACATCGCATACGCCGACTCTTTTGTCTCAACAGGGCCAAAAACTTATGGGGTACGGGTGAGGGTGGGTGAGGATATGAAATATAGCGTGAAGGCTAAGGGTATCACGCTCAACCAGGCGAA
This sequence comes from Bathynomus jamesi, assembly GCA_023014485.1. Taxonomy (NCBI): domain Eukaryota; kingdom Metazoa; phylum Arthropoda; class Malacostraca; order Isopoda; family Cirolanidae; genus Bathynomus; species Bathynomus jamesi. The sequence goes on from JAJOZX010000795.1 coordinate 21,086, forward strand.
TCAGCGGGTCGTTAACTTTGATTCGTTGAAGGATCTAGTGTGCTTGGATGATGATGAGGGCGACCGGCCGCCCCAACTAACTGTAGATACCCACAATTTTCGGGCGCGCAGAAACTGGGTGGCGTGAAGGAACTTAGGGGTACAAAGGTGTGCCGTAACACCTATAGGAAACGTTACCAGGTGCCTGGTACCTACGATACCGTACTCTTTGGATACCATAATCTTTGATATGTCTATTGTTAACGATATGTTTATTTATTACACGTATTTGTAAATATATATATACCTTGAATATTTCGTTTATCAAATAAATCGTGTTTCAATTAGCGTTTCACTTTCTTTTTTGTGTGTGTGTGTGCAGGAGAAAATTCTAAGCTCCGCCCAGCGTGTGTACAGGAGAAAGTTCTAAGCTCCGCCCACCTGTATGATTGGTCACGTGACTCCTGCTACTACCTGGGCATATCTCTTCCGTGCGTGTTCAGTTGATCGCTGCAAGCCCTGGATCTCGTGTGCATTTCCCCACATAACCTTTGGTTAGCTTCCGCCCGAATTGCTCATTCTGACGAAGGTCAAGCTTTTCACTCCACCTTAGACCTACAGTTTAACGTGGAATCCGAACCACGCCCCATCAGCAGCCCAGCGTCTTAACCACTAGGCCACCTAGGGTACCCATTTATCTACCAATCACTTTTTTTATTGTGTGGAAGGATGAACAGCTGGGTTTTGCTGCGCGCCGGCTGCCGTCGGGTTTCGAATCCGGGGCCGATGGATTCGTAGTTAGCGACGCTAACCACTACACCACATAGACGAAAAATAGTAATGGCTACCTTTAATATTGCGTGTTCGACTTTTATGAAGTGGTATTCGGTAAAGTGTGAAGATAAGGTTACTGAATGGCTTCCTATTCCACCCTCCTTTGATACTTTTAAGGCTACATTGAATCGTGCGAAGGAGCAAGAGGTACAGATACTCTATGGCTATTCTGGCGAGAGCATTGCACGATTTCGTTGTACAAGTGATGTGTTGAACTATGCTGTAGGACTAAACTTTATAAAAGCTTACATATACCGTGAAGTAGAAGAAACAACACGTGCAGAAGAGAAGCAACGGATATGGTTAGTCAGTCTTGTTGATGAGTGGTACGACAAGCGATATTATGTCATGTTGCATCATACCGAGTACTCGTACCCTGCGACTGAGAATGTAAATCTTGTCATCATGGAGAATCTTAAGTATTTTTACCACTACATTAATATATATATAATGACGAGGTTTGTAGTGAGGTTGTGGCTAAAGGTCTGCGTGAGTGTTTAACAATTTAGAGACGAATATCGCATGCTAAGCAAAAAGGAAAAATATGGTCATATGTTTCTCTTAAATAGTGCGCCGGATTGTGAATAAAATTTGTTTAGTTCGTGAAAATCCCCCTATGCAAAAATGTCTGGTGCGTATTCTGGGGAGTGGGAGTGATAAAACATTAAAATCGATATTGCTTCATGTATCAGAAAATTTCTCAAGACATCTACCCAGTATAATGGGATACAAGTATTCGAACAACGCCGTACACGATTCATCAGCTTATGGTGTGACTCCTCCCGTCGAGCCGATCCGTTGCATGTGCCTCATAATCATCTCAGAGCTTGAACCGACTGGACGTGCGCTCCTCGAATACGATGGAACTTCCTTTGAGAAGCATTCTCAATGCCGTGTACGATGTGTCCGTGACGAAGTCGTTGCGCGTGTTCAGGCGTAAAACTGGTGCCATTAACTATGTACTGGAAACGACTTGTAAACAAACAAACGGAATGTTGTTTAAGTGTTGAGGAGATGAATAGAGTCTTCGTGGTAGTTGAGAAGTGGAGTGAGGATCGTTATAAAATTCTTGCAGATGTAGGTACAAGAAGAGAGCAGATTAGTGATAACCCCTCATATGCCATTGTTTGTACGTTGTGTATAAATAACGATCAGCCATACATTGATATACGACTGATGTGGAAGAATGCATCTGATAATAACGTTCTTGTCCCTACGCGAAACCGATTCATCCTCGACAGAATGTTTGAAATCGTCGGATTCCGCAAACTGAAGCCTATATTAGACGCGCGTATTACGGATATGCTTCATTTTGATACGATTCTTGAATACACATACACCGCTCTGCTCGATGGGTTTACCGAGTGTAGGACTGAACAAGGCGAGGATGGTCTAGAGCTGGATGCTTATTTAAAAGGTTTAGACTCTTTGAAATATCATAAACTTTGGTACAAAGCACTTGAGCGGTACGGGGCTGAGCTCACCTACACCGTTCACCCTGAAGGACTATTTATATAATGAGCAGCTGTCGTAACGACTTAAAAGATTATTTCAACTATCGTTTTGCAGTGTGAAGAAGAGTTCACGATTGAAAAGCTCGGGTCGGTAAGAATAAACCCTCGATTGGAAAGGAGTGTTTATAAACTTGTATTTAATAATGATGTGGCTAACGATGACCTCTGTGCGTGCTTTTGAATATATTCTAGCCGTGTTTAAAGATTACTTGCCAACCGAATGTAAAGTGGGCACAAAAATAGTATTGAACGATATGAAGGCCATTTACATAGAGTATAGGTATCCCTATAACTTGAGCGGTGCGATAATATTAAGCCGTGTTTACTGCGTAGTGCAAAGCAATAATCATGTGACTGTAGACTCGATTACGTGTGAGTTTAGTGTTTTGAGCAGTAGAACAAAATGAATGTATTTTGATGTATACTTATTTTATATATATATATATATATATATATATATATATATATATATCGTAAAGAACGACGCTTGTATAGGAGAACATTCCGCGCAGATGAGAAGAGAGAACGAACAAATGAAAAAATGAGGTAACCACCCGGGAATCGAACCCGGAACCTTCCGATTGCCGGTCAGATATGATAACCACTACACCCATGGTCCTCAGTCGATCAGAAGTCGTAATTCCTCTACATACGCGCAGAAACCAATGCCCCGAGGGGGCACCTCCCGCATGGCCGTATCTATATATACATTTCAACTGCAAAGAACACGCAGTATAAAATAACGTAAAGAACGACGCTTGTATATATAGATACGGCATGCGGGAGGTGCCCCCTCGGGGCATTGGTTCTGCGCGTATTAGAGGAATTACGACTTCTGATCGCTGAGGACCATGGTGTAGTGGTTATCATATCTGACCGGAAATCGGAAGATCCCGGGTTCGATTCCCGGGTGGGTTACCTCATTTTTTCATTTGTTCGTTCTCTCTCCTCATCTTGCGCGGAATGTTCTCCTATACAAGCGTCGTTCTTTACGTTATTTATACTGCGTGTTCTTTGCAGTTGAAATGTAGATATATATATATATCATATATATATATCCTGTACTGCTATATTGATGGTTATACTCCATCGTTTTGTATTTCTTGCATTATTTTTTTATTTTTATTTTAGTTAAGTGCAGTACAAGATAGTGTATGTATTTATTTTCAATATAATTATTTAATATATATATATATATATATTTTCTCTGTACTGTTATATTGATGGTTATACTTAATCGTTTTGTATTATATTTTTTATTTTATTTTTTATTATATATATATATATATATATATATATATATATATATATATATATATATTAATCCTCGTTCGTATTTCTTATACTATTATTTTTTTTTATAAATATGCCATCGTTTGTATAGGATTGTATACTTATTTTCTATATATTTCATGAAATGTATTCCAATAATTCGTCTAAATAACAGAATGATGTAGTGGTGTTTTTATTTATTCTTTTGGTTGTATATATAAACGAATTATTTAATTATATGTATACCATATGGCTGGTTACGCCTTCTAAACTGACTGATGGATTTCTAAGCCTACTGTCAAGAATATATGCATTAATTAAATAAATAGCGCGATCTGGCCACTCAACAACCCATAAAATGTACACCTGAGCAAGCCATTTACGCCAGATTAAGCCTTCTAAACCGACTGGCGGGTTTCTAAGCCAACTGTCAATAATATATGCTTTAATTAAATAATATAGCGCAGTCTGGCACTCAACCCTAATAATGTACCCCTGAACAAGCCATTTTACGCCTTCTAAGCCAACTGCGGATTTACACTTTATAAGACAGCGGCGCTCAGATGATCTCATTATGCGTCTGGTTTGAGCCAGGCGAACACCCCTCTCCTTATTAGGTTAAGGCTTAGGTTAGGTTTCCCTTTGGGGGTTGAGAACATCCCAGCTTCTCCCCCAAAGACCTCCTCCTTTCTCTCCCTCTATTAGGTTAAGGCTACCCCACCTTCTCCCCCAAAGACCTCCTCCTCCTTTCTCTCCCTCTATTAGGTTAAGGCTACCCCTTTGGGGGGAGGTCATCCTCCCCCTTTGGAGCATTGATTTGTTGCATACCCCCTTTGCAGCATTGATTTGTTGCATACCCCTTGCAGCATTCCCCTCCCCTTTGCAACACCTTGCAACATTTCTGCACTCTCCCATTTTGCGCCCATACCACTCTAGATAACAAAAGGCATGAGTTTTATATAATGTCAAACAAATAGTGCTTATTTTTGTTAAATTATTTTATATTAACATTACAAATTAATTTATAGTTCAATTATTTATAAAATATTTACAAATAATTAAGTCCTCAATATTTTATAAATATTTTATATTCCCCTGATATTCTCAAAAAATCCAAAAAATCCTGATATTTTTGCAGGTGTGTATGAACCCTGTGTCTGTGTACAGTAATTTCTTAAAAATTTAGTCCTACATTTTAGCTTTCTTATTACAAACTTTCCATATGATAAAATTTAAATGATATTGGGTGACCATTCTCCGCATTCAGATGAGATTTTCAAGAATCTTGAAATTTTCATAGTAACTGCTCCCAGTATTCAAAAAATACCCCAAAAACATGCCAAAATACTACCGTAGAAGAAAACGAAAATAATAATTTTTTTTTAGTGAAGTATGAAAACGTTAGTTGGTTTTTAAGCTGGAACTATAATAATATTTACAGATCACCAGTAGTTCCAAGTATATCATTATACTCGTATAGTAGGCCTAGCTTACCTGAATCAAGCTCAAAAATTATTTCTAGTAGGTTTGTTAATATATATTTCTAGTAATTGTTTGGCCTAACTGAGGTATAACAGAAGTACTAATATTTTTTCTTTAAAACATGAAGCCACTTGGGCTTCATAAATGGCTTCATGAACTGATTCCTTGACAGTAATTGGGCCAGGGGTTATTTAATTTATTGGTCTTGTCTGAATTGAATAGTCGTTATTTGTTCAAATTAGTGTTCATTTATTTGGAATCTTCACCTGTCACCACTGGCTCCCTCCCAACTCATTTATGTGAAGTTTGAAGTTGATACTGTAACTTCACCTATCTAAGTATTTTTATCACAGAGGAAGGCCTAAAAGTAGTGAACGAAGATCATATTAAAACTCTGTGGCCAAACATTGACCTACCTAGGCTACATGTAATTTAAAAACAGTGCATGAAAAGCACGTTTGGAAACCATATTTACTATTTATGGATGAACTTCCAAGTAAACTTCATATATACGTTTAAATCTGGGCAACCTACAAGACGTATGTGAAAAATGCCTATTAACAGGTTTTTGAATTATGCCATTTTCGCCTCTCAATACCACTTCGGGGGGACATATATGTTATTGATAGACTACCGACTAGTCGGTAGTTTCACAGTCGGCCTATTCAGTCAACTATTCGTAGTCGGCTTAGTTGCTAAATGTTTGCTATCTAATTTATCCTCATCAATATAAGTACAAAACATAACCGATTTTATTTAAGTTTCCTTTTGGAATAATTTACACACAATTTTCTATGACGTTAAATTAAAACAAAATGAACCCAATGGTTAAGGTACGTGTAATGTCGAGGTGACTCAAAAACGTAGTAGTAGTATTTATTGGTGGTTCATTTTTGGCCTGCATATGTCGATAATTATACATACTCATTAATTCAAATTTATTAGTTGTTCTCTTACAAGTATATACGAGGGTACTTCAATAAGTATCCGCACTTTATTTTAGTGATAATATAGTATATATAATATATACTCGTGATAACGAGCCAAACTGAGATCTATAGGCTTATTTAGGCTAGCAGCAGCATAGGCTTATTTAGGCTACTCGTAGCTGTGTCACATATCGTACGAGTAGTGAGCATGGCTGCGCCGCTTTCAATTTGTACTCTGGAAGAACAGAGATCCGTGGTTCATTTTTTGTGGGCAGAAGGTGTGAAAGGAGCTGAAATTCACACGCGTTTATGCGCTCAGTATGGGAATAATGCGTACACACGGCGAAGTGTGTACGAGTGGATTCAAATGTTCAAGGAAGGTCGGACATGTGTGACATGCTCAGCGCTCAGGACGACCGTCAACATCAACCAGTGGTGACAAGCAGGAAGAAGCCAGAGCCATGATTTTCGATGACAGAAGATTAACAATAAATAAATTGCATCTTCATTAGACATCATTCAAGAGTCAGCCTATTCGATAGTTCATGACATTCTTGGCTTTCACAAGGTTTGTGCAAGATGGGTGCCCAAACAGTTGACAGAAGAGCACAAGCGTAATCGTATGGACGTCTGCTCTCGTCTTTTGGCGCGGTATCATAATGAAGGTGAAAACTTTTGGAGCGCATTATCACTGGAGATGAAACCTGGATCCATCACTATGAACCAGAAAGCAAACGACGAGCATGCAATAGAAGCATCCAACATATCCCGTTGCAAGGAAGTTCAAAGCGCAGCCGTCAGCAGGTAAAGTTATGCTAACACTGTTTTGGGATACACGAGGCCCAATCCTTGAACATTATCTAGCGCGTGGAACTACAGTAATAAGTGCATCGTATTCTGATATGCTTCGGAATGAGTTAAAGCAAGCAATTTGCACAAAACGGAGAAGGAGATTGTCGGAAGGTGCTATTCTGTTACACGACAATGCGCGCCCTCATACCGCTGCACAGACTAGAAAATGCCTTCAAGAACTTAAATTTGAAGTTTTCGACCATCCAGCCTACAGTCCAGACCCGGCACCTTCAGATTTTTACCTGTTTGGACCACTAAAAGACGCTTTGAGAGGTCAGCGATTCCAAGGCGATGATGACCTGAAGGAGGCGGTGCATGACTGGCTACGCGCACAGCCAAAAACATTCTTTTGTGATGGCATTAGGAAGCTAGTAGATCGCTGGGCTAAGTGTATTGAGAAACAGGGAAACTATGTTGAGAAGTGATGTGTTTATAATCTATCAGATGTGAAAATAAAAAGTGTGGATACTTATTGAATTACCCTCGTATATTTTTTTGCAAATGAGAAATAATACATCTAATATGAGCTACAAGTACAAATATTTTCAAACTTTAAGTCCTCATTAGATCAAATTAGCTAAGCTTTAAATTCGTAAGCTTCCCTAAAACATTTGACACACACAATCCTTTAACATATATTATTTTAAGAATTTACATTAACTTTCATGTCCAGTATTAACAAATTTTATAACCATTTTTTTTCTTTCCAGATTTATTAAAATAATAGTATAGGTTATATAAAACAATGAATTAAATTGAATTGTTCCATTTCAGGATAGGCCCTATATCTAAGTCCTCCTTCAGGACTTTAGTTTGAAATAATTAGGCATATCATTTCAGACTAAAGTAATCTAACTTTATTCAGTACTGTCAGGGCCGCCGCTTCCATTAGGCGAGGTTAGTAAATGCTAAGGGCGCCAAAGATCTGGGGGGCGCCAGCGCCTCCCGCCCTGTGCACGTCTGATAGTATTATGTAAGAACAACATGAAAAAAATAATGAAGGAATGAGAAGCATAGACAAATGATGAAAGGTTGTACGACGTATGTACACCAGTTTAGCTTGACTGATATTTACATAATTAACTTATTCATCTTATTGGGTCATTATAGAACTTTCACTATCACGACCTTTAACCCTTTAGGGACGGGAGTCGTAAATAAGCGATTTAAAAATGTTGCGCGCACAGACGGGAGTCGTCAATAAGCGACTCGGCTTATTTACGGCTTAATATGAGTTCCGGGAGTCGTCAATAAGCGAATAACTGTTTTTATGTGACATATGCCCTTCTTGCTTGGAAAAAACAGTAGATATGTCCTTTTTGCACGCATATTTTAGCACTTTTGAGCGTTCTGATTTGTTACTACATATGCCTCGCTTTACTCGCTGTTTTGATTGGTCATGACACTTTCTTGAACTGTGAAATTATTTTATAATTTTATAATAAATGTATGTATTAGCAAATTAAAATAGATCAGTGTAAGGCAAATAGTTTCTTCAATATGGTACCTTGATTACTTTGTGGGCAAACCCAATCGTGAAGTGGGAGGCGGGTGGGGGCGCCAGCTGCAGTCCTGCTAAGGGCGCCAAATAGGCTGGCGCCGGACCTGAGTACTGTAATCATAGTAAATGACTATGACTATAGTCATAGTAAAACACAAGGACAAATAATATTCTATTATGATGAAATGACTGATGCCGCCATTCAGGCATGCATTAAATTTGTGAAACATATTCCAAGAGCTTTAAAGTGCATATGCATTATAGATATATTTAAATATAAATTAATAAGTGTAGCAGGCATGAAATTAAAATATTTTTGTCTGAAAACCTAAGTACGAATGAGTTCTTATAGGCCATACACCAGGGGCTCAAAGGTGGCTAGAATTCAATTTTCGTCCCAAGTATCTTGGAGAATACTTTTTCTTTGTAGTTTTATGAACACCTCGGCCTGAATGTCCTCCCACTTAAGTTCAACAAAAAAATTTCCAGCAGTTAATGAAAAATCCTCGTCAAAAGTTTAGTGATGCACCAAAAGAGTTGAGTCAAGCCAAACAGACTATTCTTCATACATTTCCAATTAAAAGAATGAACTCATTTACACTATATCCAGTTTATTTTCACTAAAGTTATTTGCTAAAAAGAAAAATAAGAACATCTCAGACAGGTACAACACAATTTTTTATTTTCAACCGCAACGAAAATGCCTAATAATCTTCAAACTAGTTTGTAGGTCTGCATAGACCGTTAACATCCCTTATAATCATAAAATGTCTGCATGATTCCTATGTAAGCAGTGCAAACATAAAAACACTGCAAAAAACGAGAAATAAATGTCTAAATTAATTATAAGTTATACTTATAAAATGCAATCCTTCCACATTACGACCTCTTAACAAAAGCCATTGAATTAGATAAAAGTTATTAGTCCACATCACTGTCGTCATTCTCATGATCAAAGAGCTCAATCCCCTGGGTAAGATTGTCACATTTTTGACACTGGCACGGATCTGTACAGTTTAATTTAGATGATCTACATGAACACAGATTTGTCACACATTGGCCAGATTTGCAACCACAGTGAATTAGAAGTAGACACTTTCTGGAGCAGGGTCCTTTGTCATCCAGTGTATATTAAGTTCACCGTCAATAAGTTGCCATCCTTTTCCAGGTGGTGAAGGAGCAGAAATATTTTGGTGGAGAACCTTTCTGTACAGTGCTGCCTGGTAGTTGGCTCTCAGGCTGTGTTGAGTGAGGACATCTTTTGTTGGTGGCAAGCCCTGTTCTGTGGATTTTGGGAAAGTGCAAAATATGTCGTACCTGGCATCATCAACACTGGAAGCATCCTGCCCATAAAGACTGCAAACATATTTCTCCAAAACATTTAGCGTGCTATCTGCTAACTCAAAACTATCACCTAGGTCACAAAAGGTTAGTATGAACTCAACACTCTCTGACACCAATGTAAATGGCTTTTTCTTTCCTTTACCATAGAAAGCGCTAACAGAATCACACCCTGTGAAAACGTGAATACCAATTAAAGTTTAGCAGAATTTTCGTTACATACAGTAGTATGGGAGATCCTTGTTTTCGTTACATACAGTAGTATGGGAGATCCTTGTTTTCGTTACATACAGTAGTATGAACGATCCTTGTTTTGTTTTTAATATCAGTCAAAAAGTAGATTGATGACTTGAGTGGATATGAGAAATGGTTAAGAGCAACATCTGTATCAGGACTCTTTATCATGATGTTTTGATGATTATAATTATCAGCAGCACGCTTGGCATGTAGGAGTAGCCTTGTGTTTGCCTCTTCGTGATCAGAGCATAATTCGGGGATATGACGCGCGGTATTAACACTATCCTTTACCTAAATGGCATGACACTCATTGCCATGTCCAACAAAGATCATCGTCTCACTGATAGAACTATAATTAGCTGTCTCCCAACATGACCACAAAACGCTAACCAGAGCTTCTTTGTTCCACCCATCAACAAGAAATTTCTTCCACTGTTTTGGAATTTTTGGGTCTTTACCATAGATCTGGGTGACTTAGGATTCCCTTGCTACACGTCTTCCTCTCTCGACATTTTTTTTTATACTGACTTCAGGGTATGTGTCAGTAAAAAAGTCAATTCCAGAGCAGTTGTACTCCTTAGCTGCAGTCACGATATAAGCAAGAACCTCATCAGCCAGCTCACCAAATGTAGCAGGAATAGGCTTCAGTGCTTGAATGGTTGCCATCCCATCAATCAGTAATGCACCACCTGGAGGAACTGACGAAACTAAATATTCCGAGCTACGACCTTCAAGGTGAAGGAGGGTAGATTTAGTAGTTTTAGACAAAGTGCCATTTACACTGGCCAAAGGAAATGAGATTGTTCCAAGCGAGTTGGATAAAATTTGCCGTAGACTTGCCAGACTTGGATTCGTCAGCCAGACTCCTTACTGAGTGGACGCATTCCCTGGGCTCTCTGATAGTTTCTGCTTTTGGATATTGCCGCTAAATTTACTTTTGGAAAGTTCTGAATTTTATATACTTGCGTTTATATTCAGTGTTATAGTTAAGTAACTGAATATTAGTGGTTTTTAGATTTAAAGTTTTCATAGCGTGCCGGATTAATTTAATTTAAACTTGTGACGGTTATAAACGTTAACTACCTTAACTTGTGCGATGCCGTCGCAGAAAGCGTCGTGTGCTAGGTGTGGGGTTAATCGGTGGTATACGGATTTTAAAGAATACAACGGCGGTCCTATGGCGATTACCGAGAGATCGGTTTGTTTTTTGTGAGTTAAGGGGAGATAGTTGATATAAAACGTAGTGTACGCGAGGCGTATGGCGATTACCGAGAGATCGGTTTGTTTCTTTTGTGAGTTAAGGGAAGAGATAGTTGATATAAACGTAGTGTACGCGAGGCGACTGAAAGACTTGCAACGCTTGATGAGGGCAGGGGTAGGCTTACAGTTGACGAAGGCCGAACCTGTACTAACGTTGAAGACCGAACCTGTACTAACGTTGAAGACGTTAGTAATTTGAAGGGTGAGGTCAGGAACCTAGTTTCTAGTATAGGTAGCTTATCGGGAAGGTTAGACAGAGTTGAGGAAGGGGTTAAGGTTGGTCCGAGATTAGTAGACGGGGAGGGATTTAGAGTAGTTAAGTTAAGGTGGAGCTAGGCCACGTACGTTAGGTGATAGGAATCCCCCCCCCTATCGAGGTTTCGAACCCTTTCGCCCAGTTGGATAGGGATGTGAACGAGGGAAACTATTTTAATTGGGGACTCCTTAGTGCGTCATATGGATAAGGAGTTCGTTGAACGGAATCCAACCAAGAGGAGGAGGGTCTGTCTACCAGGGGCCAGGGTTGACAGAATTAGAGACGAAGTAGATAGGATTGATGTTGCCTCCGTCACTCGATGTTGGTGACGATGGTAGGGGGCAACGACTCGTATAGGCCCGATACGAGAGTACCTGACCTTTTGGAGAGATATAGGGGTTAATTAGGTCCCTGAAGGCAAGGTCAGATAGGTCTTTAGTTCTAGGTATTAACCCTAGGCACGGTTTGGGTCTTAGGATTACGTCAAAAACAATATTTTTGAACACTAAACTAGAAGAGATTTGTGCTCGGGAAAATGTACCCTTCGTAAAGCTGTGGTCAGAATTTAGTGATCCTAGCCTTTTTATAAAAGAGGTGCATTTCAATGAAATAGGGAATGCTAGGCTAGGTAGGTTAATCGATGAGAACGTTCGAAAGCTGTATAGGTCGAAGCCTTCTTTAAACGTTGTGGGTCCGGGAAACCGGCCCGACGTGAAAAATAGTTTAAAACCGATCCGTGGTAAAAAATAATTTAAACGTCTTTTATTGTAACGCGCGTAGTATTAGAAATAAATTGAACGAATTTAAGGCGATAATTTATTCGGGAACTACGATATAGTTGCTATAACCGAAACGTGGTTAAATACCGTGACTCGGGACTTGTTGGGGAACTTGATATAGCGGGTTTTAAACTTTTTACTAATGATAGGTTACATAGGATTGGTGGCGGCGTTTTGTTGTACATTCGTAATTCCCTTAGGGCTATCGAGGTTAAGATAGATTTTCCGGCAGCAATTAATGCGATATGCGTTGAAGTTAGGGCGCGTAGTATTAGCTTTAATTTCGTTGTTGTTTATAGACCTCCCGTTCAACCCCTCGATACCGATACTAGATTTTACACACTTCTTGTAACTTTATTAATAATCGGGATAGTATAATTGTCGGAGACTTTAACTGCCCTAACGTTAATTACGAGACTTTTACTGGTAATGATGAGGGTTTGAGACTGATTGAGTTCATGGAAGATAATTTTTTACGACAGATGGTTACCGAACCAACGCGCGGTGACAATATTTTAGACGTGGTGATGACGAACGACGAAAATATAGTCGAAGGTTTAGAAGTAGGTGAGAGTTTGGGATGTAGTGATCACCAAATTATTAGGTTTAAGCTATTGATAGAAAACAGTAAGGATAGTAACGTAATAGAAGTCCCTGATTTTCGTAGGGCTAATTTTGATAGTTTTGCGGACAGGATGAGAGTAGTGGACTGGGATAATTTATTTATGGGTAATGACGCAAATTTTCATTGGGAGGCGTTTAAAGAAAGTTTTTGAATATCGAAAGGGAGTTTATTCCTCGTAGGCCCAAGCGCGCTAGAAATCATGGTAGGCCCAAGTGGTGGACTAGGGAAATAGGCGAGTTCATAAACGAGCGTAACAGAGCGTATAGACTTAATAAGCGCAATGGCACGGTAGCTAACTTTAATAGATATATCGAGCTTAGACGTCAGGTTAAAAGATCTGTTAGGAATGCTAAGCGTAATTTAGAGATACTTATAGCTGCGGATAGTAAACATAATCCAAAAAAGTTTTTTGACTACGTCAATAATCGTAAGCCGATAAAATATAACAGGCCCTCTAGTGGACGCTAACGGAGCTTTGGCTTCCGACGCTCAGGCGATGGCGGGTATTTTTAATAACTGTTGCGACACTTTTTACCGTAGAAGACTTAAGTAATGTCCCCGATGTGGGCGATATCGTTCCATTTAGTAGCGAGACTTTTGAGTGAAATAACTGTTTACGAGGGTGAGATTGCGCATTACATCAATAAGCTAAAAGTTAGCAAGGCTCCAGACCCTGACGCTCTTTATCCTAGACATCTGAAAGAACTGAAAGACGTTATCGTAGGCCCCTTAACGAAGATTTTTAAAAGTCACTGGAAGCGGGGATTATTCCTGAAGACTTCAAATTAGCTAACGTTACGCCCATTTTTAAAAAAGGCGACCGCACACTAGCTAGCAATTATAGGCCTATTAGCTTAACGTCAATTGTCGGTAAACTTTTGGAATCCGTAGATAGGGATCGTATCGTCGATCACTTAGAAAGTCGCGATTTGATTAATAGTAGTCAGCATGGGTTTCGACGCCATAATCTTGTTTAACTAATTTGTTAGTTTTATAACGAAATAGTGCGCGAATACGATAGGCATAGAGCGGCTGACGTTATTTATTTAGACTTTAAAAAAGCGTTCGATACAGTTCCGCATAGAAGATTAATTGCGAAGGTTAAAGCGCACGGTATACGCGGTCAGGTAGCTAACTGGTTAGAGGAATGGCTTCGTGCCAGGAGACAGGGTCGTTGTTAATGGTAGGAATGGGGTGGTTGGATGTAGGTAGCGGTGTCCCTCAGGGTTCAGTGTTAGGCCCATTGCTATTCGTAATCTACATTAACGACATAGATGTAGGCTTGACCAGTAACGTGTCAAAATTCGCGGACGATACTAAAATAGGCGGTAAAGTTCTTAACGTGGACGATAGAAATAGGCTCCAAGACGATGTAAATAGGATTATGGAGTGGACGGATAAGTGGCAGATGCAATTTAACGTAGACAAATGTAAAGTTTTGCATATAGGTTCTCGTAACAACAATTACACGTACACGATGGACGATAGACAGTTAGCGAGCGTTGACGAGGAAGTAGATTTAGGCGTACGCGTATCTAAGGATTTAAAAGTTAGGAACCAGTGCCTGGAGTCTTGCGCAAAAGCTAATAGGATGTTAGGCTTCATAGCGCGTAATTTCGAATTTAAATCGAAGAATATTATATTGCCCCTTTACAAGTCCCTAGTCAGGCCTCACTTAGAATATGCCGTTCAGTTTTGGTGCCCGTATTTGCGTGAGGATATTGATAGGTTGGAAAGGGTTCAGCGACGCGCCACGAAACTAATTCCGTCACTACGCAACAAGTCTTACGAAGATAGGATTAAAGAGTTAGACTTGCATTCACTCGAAACTAGGAGATTAAGGGGGAGCTTATTGAAGTTTTCAAAATCGTTATAAAATCGATAACGTAAATTTTGACAAATTGTTCATTTTCGATAATAGCAATACTCGTAATAACGGATTTAAATTACGTGGCAGACGTTTCATTACTAACATCGCTAAAAACTTTTTTACGTTTAAAGTAATTGATAAATGGAATAATCTTCCCGCGTCCGTCGTGAACTCTACCAGCGTTAATATGTTTAAAAACCGTTTAGATAGCATTTTAAAAATATTAACGTTGTTTAAAATAATAAAACAATTAGCAACAGGAGCTCTGGGGTAATGGTCGAGGATGAGTCTGTTGACGATTAATGCCAGCTTGTGACATGCCAGCGTGTGATATGCCAGCATAAAATTATTAAAAAAAAAAATTAGACTAACACGAACTTAGATGTAGCTCGTAGCGTAAACTAACCCACTTTTTGTTATACTCTTCTACTTTTTTTCTTTCTTATCCTCTCTTTACTTGCATGTCTGTAGTTTGCATGGTATGACAGTGTTTGAGTTAAGACTGTGTTTGCATGGTTTGTAAGCGTTCTTGTTTTACTTCTTTTCATCTTTCACCCCTTTCCTATTCTCTTCGACTATTTTTCCGACTTGTCGGCAGTGGCTGGCGGATGATGATGGTGAGTCTTTCTCTCTCTTTCTGAATGAATGTTAACCGACGAATGATAGGTTTTTGCTACTTATTTAACCCCTTATTCTCTTCTTTTAACCAATGGTGCAGTCCTAAAATTTTAGGAGGGGTAACACTACAGGCAAAACTTTAATAGAGCGTTTCATAGAACAATTACTGTATAAAAATAGTAAAAGTTAATTCGAAAATAAAAAATATATATTTGGTAAATAAAACTACAAATACAGTACATGCTCTAGTTACTTTTAATTTGAATAAAACACACATATAGATACTCGTATCAGTCGTATGTATACGGTATAATGCCGTTTCATAGTGATAGAGTAGATACTACAGTTACATATAGTGGATAAAAGTCCGTAAGTGCTCAGCATTCAGCTATGGCTACTACAGTAGGTAGTATAACGCTACTTCACTGAAATTTCAGGAAGTATAACGCCGTGATACCGCTTTACACCTCGACTACACCCCTGCTTTTAACCCCTACTCTCTCCTTTCTCTCGGGCTAACTTTAGAGTGGATCTTAGGGTCTTTGTTAGCCTTAGCTTCTGTAGATCTGTAGATGTCTTTCCCTGCTGCGGTTGACTTTTTTTACTTTCATATGATCACGAAATTTTTGAGTTTTAAACTTTTAATTGGTGAAAACATGTCCTTCTCACAGTATATCAGTCTTCCTTGCATATAGGCTTGTAGAGAAACTTCACCTTTCTCTACTGCATTTAACAGATCATTCTTAATGGCATCTTTTGCTACTATATCTGAACTGAGAGAGACTATCTCATCATGGTCTTCGAATGGGTTGAGCATGTTCTCAATAACACTTATGGATTTTACAGCATTCTCATCCCTCTGTTTTGGTATTGTCAAATTCCTGTGATGCCCTAGTGGTGGCTGATGAGCCTGCCATCATTTCATATTTCTTGGTTATGGCAGCTTTCTCTGCCTGTGCCAGTACCCACCTTTGCACAGCCCCTCTGTTGAGGGTGATACCTTTTATGCCACCTTTGGTCTTAGGTCTTAGAGTCACGATTGACTCTGTTCTATTGCTTGGTCACAGGCAATTGAGGAAAACGAGTTTTTGTCCCGTCGCTGAACAGTCCATTCACCAATTTCCGTTATAGCCCGGTGACACCCAGGATAAGTGGTTGGTAGATTCGTCATTTTCAACCAGTATGCGGGAAGATACCTTGCATAGTTTACATGATCATACGAGAAATACCGTGGCATCATTCCTCTGACATCAGCTTCATGCAACTTCCAATTAGATTCTCGAGACTCGAGTCGCTCTTAGGATTTTTCATGCCGATCCTCACTGTTGTGATCCTCCATGATTTTTTACATTTCAGACCGATTCACTGCCATAAAAAATAATTTTTATCTGTTGTAAGAATCCATTTATTCAACGCTTTATTTAGTATTTATTTATTAACAGTTCAGCAAATTCCAGTAAACTTTGGAGGAAGGCATGTGCCCATCTGAAATATGGACAAAAAACGGATCTGTGAGTAGGTTGTTAATGTTTTTATTTGCCTAATCTACATAAATCATTGAGGCGAAGAAATTTTGCTGGTGTATAAACATATTGGATGCAGATATGTTTAATAAAAACGTACCAGCTCGGCCAAAGCGTACGAATCAGTCACAAACACGGGGACAAATTTTCAAATAACTGCTGAGAATTCGATTGTGGAATTTTATTCGTAAATTGCTCACGTGATAATTTTCTGAAAAATTCAACAAATTTCTATATCCCCGAATGATGCTGCAGCGAAAATTGACGCTGGAAATTCTGGCGTATGGCCTATTACAGTCGGCCGACTTTTGAAAGTCAACTAGTTGGCAGTCGGTATATCTCTCGTTATTATTGTTATTATTATTAATGATAAGTCTGAAACTTTGTACATATATTGCATGCCCGATCTTTGTAGTTTGCATAAAATATAAATAATTTACGCCGTTTTTCAGTTTTTGAGTAATTACTTGCACCTTGAATAAATATTTAAAATTTCTTTATCAATTCTTTTCGTTTTAAGAAAACCATGTGAGCTAGAATACTTTATAGCAAACTTAATCTCATTCAGTTTCCCCAAACTTTTTGGGGCAATCTTCTTACATTTAGACCTACTCAAAAATTAGGTTCTCATACTGTAATAATAGTGAATTGAGGCAAATCAGTTACTTTGAAGAAACGGCATTTAAGAGCAAATTTAGTGATTTTTTTTTTTTAATTCATACCTTAACCAGTCCACCAATTTCATACTTTATAACTGGCAAGTGCTTAAGTTTACCTGTAGATGTAAAGAAATTATCCTGAAAACTCGTAGCTGCAGCTAATCTCTAAAGGAAATATGAAAATAAAAACCCACTCTAATAGACAGAGTTTATTTCCACGACAGTTTCGACGCCCACTGGCATCCTCCTCGGTGGATACAGAAACACGAATGAACCAAAACAAGAGGGAAAAACAGTCCAGGGACCGACCGTTAAGAAATTCGCACCTAGGTTAGATCCCATTCTCCCGACACCGGAAGGGCATTTTCATTAAGTACATTCGCGCAAATTTAAAACTATCTTCCTGTTCTAAACATACAGATTCTATTATATTTTTTCTTACATAATTATTGAATTTATTATTAATTTTATTACATTTAATATTGCATAATTATTTATTACAGAAATTATAAATTTATTATTACATTGGTTATTACATTATTGTTTATTATACAGAACTTATAAACCGAAAAACGAATGAAAAAAGCCGATTAGGAAACAATCCAGAGAAATTCGCATCTAGGTTAGATACCGTTCTCCCGACACTGGAAGGACATTTTATTACAGGGTCCGCTTATAAGTACATTCCCACAAATTAAAACTATCTTCTTGTTCTATACATACAGATTCTAATATTTTGACATAATTACTGCATTTATTATTACATTTACATTTTTTTAACATTTATTATTATTACCTTTACCCTAATTATTAAATTTATAATATTACCTTTATTATTACATCTGTTGCATTTATATTTATTTCCACATTTATTACTTCCATTATTACATTTACTAAAGGTGAGTAAGGAAACATTCCAATTCAGAGACATTTAAGAAATTCACACTTAGGTTCGAACACGTTCCCACGACTCCGTAAGGGATTTTTGACCAAGAATCTCATTAAAGGGTCTAACTTATAAGTACCTTCGCACAAATTAAAATTATCTACTTTTTCTATACACACAGATTCTATTATTTTTCTTTTGACATAATTATTACATTTATAAAGTACCTTACTTGATTCCCAATCTATAGCATGATTATTTTGGCTGGCGTGATAAAAAATGGCATTATTAGTATTACAACTTCTGAAGGCATATTTGTGTTCTTTAATACGGTTTCAATATTTCTTCCAGTTTCTCCCACGTATACTAAATCACAACTTTTACAGGGAATGCTGTAGACACAGGCTTGTTCCTCTTTTGCCACGTTATTCCTAACCAATTTACTTTTCACGGTAGACGAATATTTGAACGCCAAAGCAAACTTAAATCTTTCGTCAAAGGTTTTACTCTTTCTAAGCCGGCAATGTAAGGCAAACTCACATATTGTTTTTGGTTAACTGAAGGTTCCCGAGTGGCATAAAAAGATTTCTGGCTTTAAAATACGCCTTTCTGATAAACCACTCGGGATATTTTAAATCCTTAAAAATGTTCCAAATCTTTGAATTTTCCGGGTCCAGCAAATGTGGGCTACAAATCCTGAGTGCTCTTAGAAACATGGGAGAAATAATTGAGCTTTTAACCCCTTCATCATGATATGAAAAATAATGAATGTACGAATTACAATGAGTAGGTTTTCTATAAACCGTGAAATTGGGCTTTCCGCTTTCGTTAATGACCAAAACATCTAGAAAGGTAATGTTTGTCGTTCTCCCATTCATATTTAAATTTAAAGAGGGAACAAGATTATTTAATGACTGAAAGAAAGTGTCAAAGTTGTTCCAGTGGTCAGGCCAAAATGAGAAAATATCATCTACATAACGAAACCAAATTAGATTCCTGGGACATATTGTTTGCAACAATTCGACTCATAGTATTCCATGTATAATGTACTCAGTATTAGGGATAAAGGAGACCCCATTCCCATACCAAAACGTTGCAAATAAAATTCTTCACCGAAGGAGAAGGCATTATTGGTGACACAGAGTTTTATCAGTTCTAAAAATACAGATGTGGGCATGCCTAGTTCTAAGTTACATGTTGGCAATTTTCTATCTAAAAAACTAAGTACATCATCAATGGGAACTTTCGTAAACAAGGACCAAGGACTCAACGTCAAAAACTGATCATTCTTCCCCGTTTTAAATCTAAGGACATAACTTTGTTAATAAAGTCACAGAATTAGTGATGTGCGAGCCTGAAAATTTACCAACTAATGGGGATAATTTATCTGCAAGAAATTTAGATAACCTGTAACTAAAGGAACCCCTGTGTGAAATAATGGGTTCCTTTAGTTACAGGTTATCTAAATTTCTTGCAGATAAATTATCCCCATTAGTTGGTAAATTTTCAGGCTCGCACATCACTAATTCCTGTGACTTTATTAACAAAGTTATGTCCTTAGATTTAAAACGGGGAAGAATGATCAGTTTTGACGTTGAGTCCTTGGTCCTTGTTTACGAAAGTTCCCATTGATGATGTACTTAGTTTTTTAGATAGAAAATTGCCAACATGTAACTTAGAACTAGGCATGCCCACATCTGTATTTTTAGAACTGATAAAACTCTGTGTCACCAATAATGCCTTCTCCTTCGGTGAAGAATTTTATTTGCAACGTTTTGGTATGGGAATGGGGTCTCCTTTATCCCTAATACTGAGTACATTATACATGGAATACTATGAGTCGGAATTGTTGCAAACAATATGTCCCAGGAATCTAATTTGGTTTCGTTATGTAGATGATATTTTCTCATTTTGGCCTGACCACTGGAACAACTTTGACACTTTCTTTCAGTCATTAAATAATCTTGTTCCCTCTATTAAATTTAAATATGAATATGAGAACGACAAACAATTACCTTTTCTAGATGTTTTGGTCATTAACGAAAGCGGAAAGCCCAATTTCACGGTTTATAGAAAACCTACTCATTGTAATTCGTACATTCATTATTTTTCATATCATGATGAAGGGGTTAAAAGCTCAATTATTTCTTCCATGTTTCTAAGAGCACTCAGGATTTGTAGCCCACATTTGCTGGACCCGGAAAATTCAAAGATTTGGAACATTTTTAAGGATTTAAAATATCCCGAGTGGTTTATCAGAAAGGCGTATTTTAAAGCCAGAAAATCTTTTTATGCCACTCGGGAACCTTCAGTTAACCAAAAACAATATGTGAGTTTGCCTTACATTGCCGGCTTAGAAAGAGTAAAACCTTTGACGAAAGATTTTAAGTTTGCTTTGGCGTTCAAATATTCGTCTACCGTGAAAAGTAAATGGTTAGGAATAACGTGGCAAAAGAGGAACAAGCCTGTGTCTACAGCATTCCCTGTAAAAGTTGTGATTTAGTATACGTGGGAGAAACTGGAAAGAAATATTGAAACCCGTATTAAAGAACACAAATATGCCTTCAGAAGTTGTAATACTAATAATGCCATTTTTTATCACGCCAGCCAAAATAATCATGCTATAGATTGGGAATCAAGTAAGGTACTTTATAAATGTAATAATTATGTCAAAAGAAAAATAATAGAATCTGTGTGTATAGAAAAAGTAGATAATTTTAATTTGTGCGAAGGTACTTATAAGTTAGACCCTTTAATGAGATTCTTGGTCAAAAAATCCCTTACGGAGTCGTGGGAACGTGTTCGAACCTAAGTGTGAATTTCTTAAATGTCTCTGAATTGGAATGTTCCTACTCGCCTTTAGTAAATGTAATAATGGAAGTAATAAATGTGGAAATAAATATAAATGCAACAGATGTAATAATAAAGGTAATATTATAAATTTAATAATTAGGGTAAAGGTAATAATAATAAATGTTAAAAAAAATGTAAATGTAATAATAAATGCAGTAATTATGTCAAAATATTAGAATCTGTATGTATAGAACAAGAAGATAGTTTTAATTTGTGGGAATGTACTTATAAGCGGACCCTGTAATAAAATGTCCTTCCAGTGTCGGGAGAACGGTATCAACCTAGATGCGAATTTCTCTGGATTGTTTCCTAATCGGCTTTTTTCATTCGTTTTTCGGTTTATAATTTCTGTATAATAAACAACAATGTAATAACCAATGTAATAATAAATTTATAATTTCTGTAATTAATAATTATGCAATATTAAATGTAATAAATTTAATATAAATGTAATAATTATGTAAAAAATAATAGAATCTGTATGTTTAGAACAGGAAGATAGTTTTTAAAATTTGTGCGAATGTACTTAATGAAAATGCCCCTCCTGTCGGAGAATGGAATCTAACCTAGGTGCGAATTTCTTAACGGTCGTCCCTGACTGTTTTTCCCTCTTGTTTTGGTTCATTGTGTTTCTGTATCCACCCGAGGAGGATGCCAGTGGGCGTCGAAACTGTCGTGGAAATAAACTCTGTCTATTAGAGTGGGTTTTTATTTTCATATTTTGACCTTCATGTAGAAAAAAGTGGTTTTTTTTGCCTCTAAAGGAAAACTTTTTTTTTCAATTATAAAAGTAATTTACTGTAAGTGGAGAATGGAAATAATATTGAATCTTTATTTTTATAGGTAAAGTGTTCCTCTAAAGCAGTGGTCGGGGAACAGGGGTAAATTACCCAAATGGGGGTAAATTTAAAACTTTTGGGGGTAATGCGTGCGGTATAAGAGACACTTTGTGCTGATATTTTTTTTGTATATTTTTATTTTGTTTTGTTACATAAATGTGGCGTTATTCTAAATTTTAGAATATTACGAATTTACGTCCTGATTACGTCCTCAAATATATTTTGGGGTAATACCCAAAAAAGTTCGCCGACCACTGCTCTAAAGCAAGTGTACTTTGAAATCTGTAGCTATAAGTGATAAAGAAATTCAAACTATGCATTAAGCTTGATAGTGTAATTGCAGTTTGTTAAAAGATTTAGTTAGACCGAAGTGTAAACAGTTTGATTAATTTCTTCCCATTGTATAAAATGTTACCTCTTTATTACAGGAGGGGGCCTAAAACTAGTGAAGGAAGATCATATCAAAAAGTTAGTGGCAAACTTTGACCTACAATCAAAATTTTAAAACCAGTCTTGAAAATCCGTCTTACACAACCATAGCACACTGAGGTAAGATTCAGAGCAAGCACATGATTAAGCAAGTGTAATTTTGTAAAGTATGCGTGAGACTGCCTTCTCACCCCACATCTTTGGGAAATAAGATTCTTGAAAATGTATGTATGTATTAGTGATGTAGGTCACATCCGCATCCGCGGAACATCCGCACATTTTCTCGCATCCGCATCCGCACTTTGGACTGCGGATGTCGTGCGGATGTGGACCGTTGAGATAAAACGTCATTAATAAGCGGAAATTATCAAATTCTACTATAATAATAGAACTAGTTCATTGTGCGCAAAAGTGATGCAAGCGACAAGACGAGAGGCTGTTCTTGTATAAAGTTACTCTCTTGCAACCTACTTAGATCCACGTTACAAAGCTAAGTTATTTTCACCTAGTACATTAGAACGAGTTAAATCATCACTTGGCAAAGCAGTTGAAGAGCTTCAATCTCTTGAATCTGTCGCTTCGCCACCCACCAAAAGAATAAAAGTTTCAGTGACAGAACCAACACCTTCAACAAGCAAATCTATCACAGAATCTGTCTCTCAGTTTCTTGAGTCAAGCAGCAATGACGAGACCTACGCGATGTCAAAAGATGTAGTAAAATGATCGAGAGCTATCACCAAGAAAAACGCCTGGCTGCATGTGACAATCCTATTAGTTGGTGGAAAATACGCAGAATATCTATCCATACTTGAGTAAACTTGCAAGGAAACATTTAGCCTGTCCTCCAACAAACGTACCAAGCGAGAGATTATTTAGCAGTGCTGAATTAATATATGATGAAAAGAGAAACAGACTGGCAGCAGAAAAGGCAGAAAAATTAATGTTCCTTAAGCATAACCTTCCTATAATTAAGTTTGAATATTAAACGATGAACATCTTAGTTTACTTTATTTTAATTACTCATTTATAAATATGCCTAATAAAACTTTAAACTTAATATAAATAGTTATCAAGCTAATTAAAGATCTCTCTCTATAAGGGTGGAGGTTGGGGAAAGAGGTCGGGTAACACAATTATGGTTTCTAATTGTGGCTGAAACTCAACAAAATATAACGAATTTATTTGCAGACGAATTCACTAATTGATTTCTATATTAGTTAGATGCTTGCTATTATTTTATATGTTCAGGGAAAAGTACAGCAATTATTGTACAATTAATCAATTATACTACATTATAGCTACAGCTCTCTATATATAATAACTTATTATATACGTTAAACACAACAAATCTCGAATAATCCTAAAAAGTAACGAAAATGTAGACATCCGCATCCGCGGATGTTGGAATCAAACATCCTCATCCGCATCCGCATCCGCGGATGTGAAAAAAATGACATCCGCTACATCACTAGTATGTATGCACAGGGCCGTTTCCTGGCATAAGCAGACTTAGCGGCCGCTTAGGGCCCCGCTGCTACTAGGGGGCCCCCTAGACAGGCTCCCAGGTCATAGCTCAGTGGGCAAGAATAGGAATATAGCCGAAGTTGTTGTTGTTATTATTATTATTATTATTATTATTACTACATTAATTAAAGTTTTTGTATGAGACAAATGTGATAAAACGGAGACAAACGAAACGTTTTGGTCGTTATGTGTAAATAACTATTGTGAGATCTTATTTCTATATTATTTAACTTTATTCTTACTATATGTTTATACTTTCCTAAATGCTTAATTTTTCTAGTATTGTAAAACATTATTTCACTAATTTACTAATTATTAAGAGATTTTGTAACACTTTAAAACCTAGGATTATTTTCGTTATGTTTTCAAGTTTATTAATTCTTTTCTCATCTTTTTCAGATAATGTGAATTTTGTTGGTTAAAACCTAAATGGTCTGATTATAATTATTTGAATGTATTTGATTAACGTTACAATTATGACAATTATTATTATTATTATTATTATTATTATATTATTATTATTATTATTATTATTATTATTATTATTTAGCAGATTAGTTGTGGTTAACTAGATGTGACCTCGTGCATCTTGGAAAATTAAACGACATTATCCATCAGGAGCTGAAAAACGGAAAAAGAAGAAAATAGAGGAGAAGAAGCTTTCCAGTAGCACAGGTGAGATGTGCCACTTGTATATTCTTATGATTACAGTTCAGGCAACTAGGTTAGGTAGACCATCAAGCTAGGCAAGTGCTCAGGAATCGTGTAGAGTAAGCTAGTCTCTGTAATATTTATAATATTTCGAAATGTGAAAGTTAATGGATCATATCACCTCAAATTCTGTTCATACAGATCAATTATAATATCAAACAAGATAACAAAGAGTATTTTAGCGAAAATTAACAGAATATGTAATGTTATGTTCTTCTCAGGAGCACTACTGAAGTATTTGGAAAAGCCATCCTCAGCAAAGCCTGATGAGCATCATGAGCCAACAGCAGGACCATCCTCTATGCAACCTCAAACACCAGTAGAAGTAGAGCCTGATGAACCAACAAGTTGCCCATCTTCTGTTCAGCTTCAAACAACCACACACAGGTATTTCTACTGAGCAACAAGGACCAAGATCTGCTCCACCGCTTGATCCGTATGACTGGCCAGTTGTCCTGTCAGATGCCTTGAAGACAGATCTGGTGTCTCGAGGACCATTTCAAATCAGTCCAGATTCCACATTCCCTAAAAGAGAGGACGGTAGAAGCTTTCATCACCATTACATGTACAGAACATTAATTAATTGGGAAAAAATAAAGTGAAGCTGGCTGATGTACTCTAGAAGGAATGATGCTCTTTATTGCTTCTGCTGCAAGTTGTTTTCAAGGAAGTCGTACAAACTAATTACGGATGGACTTTCACACTGGATAAACGTTGGTTCGCTTCTGAAAGGCCATGAAAATAGTTCAGAACATGCAGATAACATGGCAACATGGAAGGATCTGGAACTGCGGCTAAAAACTGGGAGGACCATTGACCAAACTGAAATGTCATTAATGGAGGTAGAGCGAAGACGCTGGCGAGATGTTCTCACACGTCTTGTAAGTATAATCTAATCACTGGCAGAGAGAAACCTTGCTTTCAGGGGGTCTTCCTCTACATTGTACAATCGAGACAATGGCAACTTCTTGAAGGAGGTTGAGCTGCTTGCCAAATTTGATCCAGTGATGAAACAACACATCAGCAAAGTCGAAAGTGGCCAATATAGTCATTCAAGTTACCTAGGAAACATCATTCAAAATGAGCTCATTGGGTCCATTAGTGGGAAGATCTTGGATGCCGTTGTTGCAGAAATAAAACAAGCTAAATATTACTCACTCATTTCAGACTGCACTCTAGACATAAGCCACCAAGAACAGATGTCGATTATTATCAGAACTGTTAAAATGGGTGAAGTACCAGAAATAAAAGAATACTTCTTGGGCTTTCTTGAGGCTTCAGAAAGTACAGGCCTGGGTTTATCAGTTCTGATTCTGAAGAGACTAGATGAACTGAATATTCACTTTGATGACTGCAGAGAACAGTCATATGACAACGGAGCGAACATGAAGGGCAAGAACAAAGGTGTTCAGGCAAGGTTATTGGAGAAGAACTGTCGTGCACTCTATGTTCCATGTGGAGTTCACACTCTGAATCTTGTAGTGGCTGATGCAGCTAAAGCTTCCACAGATACCATCAGCTTCTTTGGCAACGTACAAAAATTGTACAACCTTTTTGCAGCAGCTACACAGAGATGGACAATCCTAAAGAAGCACGTGAACATAACACTCAAGTCTTGGAGTGAAAGCAGGTGGGAGAACCGGCTTAAGAGCATTGAGGCTGTGCGATACCAGAGCCACAACATCAGAGAGGCCCTGTTGGAAGTCAGAAACAATGCCACAGATGCCATAGCTAGGACTGAAGCACAAGCACTTGCAGAGGAGGTAGGGTCTTATCGCTTTTACATTTGCACAGTAGTATGGTATGACATTCTTCATGCAGTTAACTATGTGAGCAAATTTCTGCAGTCTCCTACAATGCAGTTTGATGTGGCAGTCAACCTCCTCACAAAAACAAAAGACTCACTCACCAGCTAGAGAAACACTGGTTTTGTTGCAGCACAAGTCGTAGCTAGGGACATATGTGAGGAAATGAATGTGGAGGCTCTGCTGAAGGAGAAGAGGCTCAGATCCACAAAAAAGCACTCTGCTTACGAAGCTCCTGACGAACCATTTACAGAAGCCTTAAAGAGCCTTAAAGAGCCTGGAAGTCAAATTTTTCAATGTGGTGGTGGATTGTGCCATCGGGTCAATAAATGAGAGATTCACAACATTAGATGATGTGAGGGACATATGTGGGTTCTCCTAAACTTCACCACAATGAACAAGGAAGACTTGTCCTGCAAGTGTGAAAAGCTCTCTAAGATACTGAGCTCTGGAGCTGACTCTGACATTGATGGAAGAGAACTGGCCCTCGAAATTAAGAACTTGCCGACTTTACCTTCACACAACATGACTGCATTGGAGCTTCTCTCCTTCATTCATCAGAAGCAACTGGAGGAACTATACCCCAATCTCTGGGTTGCACTAAGAATTGCCTGCACTCTACCTGTGACATTAGCGTCAGCCGAGAGGAGCTTCTCTAAGATGAAGCTAATCAAGAACTACCTCAGATCATCAACGGGGCAGGATCGCCTCAGTGGCCTTGGCATCATAAGCATCAACCAGGACGTTGGCAGGGAGATTTCATATGATGATGTTATTGATGATTTCGCCCAGAAAAAATCTAGGAGGCAAAGATTTTGAAGATACAAACCGTTCTGTATAACTGTTAGCTGTTACACGATTGTATCGTAGAGTTAGTAATTGTTTGGTAGTTCATAATTGCATTATTTTTTTATACATAGTTCTGTGTCATTTATTCTAAATAATGTATAAGCTAATTTTCAAGAATTTCATGGAGTATTTTTTCTGTTTGTCTTCAGAAAGTACATATTTGTTGTTTTGGACATAAATGTTTCATTAAAATTGTTTCATAATTGTTTTTTATTAACACAACCATTTTTTGTATGCGTGTGCTGAGGTGATGTAGTAAGGCGTGAGTTGGTGGATGGAGGGGTGGGGCCCAGTGGTGTAGTGCTGTGGGAACGCGTGGGAACGGCGTTCCCTCACTATTTCAAATAAATCCGAACTTACAAATCTCTAACGTCATGAAATTTTAATTCCCACCCCTAGAAGAAATATGAGGAAGAATCCTTAACTGCTTCATTTCTTTTAGCTTCGACTGAGGCAATGCTAGCCTATAAAGATCTGGTGAAACCGTCACCACGGCGTACCAGTTAACTTTTTTTTAGTTAATCATTCCAGTTGTTAGCTATTTTTATTGATCGTACTGGATGTCGTATATCTAATGACACTGGAAATACTGCATCTTCAACCTTGGAATATATCCTAATATCCAGTGCATATGACCTCAAAATATCCCTGAAATTGGTCAGATTTCAAAAGATTTCCCGGGGGGCTTACAGTGCCCCCGACCCCCAGCTGTATGGGCTCGCCGCGCTCGCCATTGTCCCCCCCCCCCCGCATCTGAGTAACACTTTCAAAATGCGTTCCCTCACTTCTTTATTTAGCACTACACCCCTGGTGGGGCCTCAAATGGGTATACTGCTTAGGGCCCCCTAAATGCTAGAAACGGCCCTGTGTATGCATGCATGAGTATGAGAAATCAATTTCTTTATTATATATCCTTTTCAGTCCCTCTTATGACTAAGTCAAGCTTAGCTGTAAGTAAAAAAAATATTACGAGATACCTTTCAAAATAGTAGTAGCCTTAAAGATACGGTATGCAGGCACTCTTAGAAGTATAACGTTTATTTGGTGCTCCGATAAAACCTACGTACAGAGGCTGTATCATTGAATCCTCTGAACATACTGGGAATGCAAACTTTTTGGTGGGTTAAATAAAAGATTTTAATGAGTATTTCATGGAGCTAGTAGGTGAGGAACAAATGGTGGACTACATAAAATTCAGTATCATTTTTCGGAGTTTAGAGGGGAATAGGCATCCAAACGGATGAATTAAATATCTCTGAAAGATCTGTCAGAAACCATGGGAATGTGCAAAGTAATTGAACATTACTGTAATTCTCTTTCTACAAAGACGATGAAAGCATTGATTGACTGCAATACTGTAATTATAGAGGTATAAATTTAATCTAAAAATGTATAGGGAAGATATTGATAGACAGAGTGAGAGAAGATTATTGATTAAGTTGGTCAGGAATGAGGATTTTTAGGGAGTTTTTTACACGAGTAAATCATTATTGATGAGCTTATTCGTAATACTTCCTAAAATCATTTTACAAATTTTTTATATTTTAAATATATACAGTAATTTATACAATACTAATTGATATATTAGCCCATAACTGCTTTTCATCCAGTCAAATCCCAAGATCCAAGTTGCTTGGGTAATGGGTATATGCCCAGAGTGCCCCAGACCCGCGTACTTCAGGTTCCGGAGTTTACTTTATTTGTTCAGGTTATAATTTACAGGTTAAGCCTAACTAGACTTTTGTTACTTCAGTCTTTACTGTCCTTAATACTCTTTAGCTCGTTTTTCATTATCTATTTTGTATCACTTCAGTTACCCATAAAACAGAAATTACAGATTATTGTGATTGCCACTGACAGGCAGCACTGAAGATAGAACTTCAAAGGAAGAAACTAAAAACCCGAAGTAACCCCGATTGTTGTTTTTTTTAGGGGGTGCTGGAGTTGTTTCTTATTGCCAGCCCTGAAGCTGGTGAGGCGGCTTTAAAGGTTTATGAATGTTTATGAATAAGTTTATGAATGTTTGCAGGAAGACTTTTAATTAAGGAGTTTATTGAAAAGAGAAAAAAATTGATTTGCATTCATGGAATCGGAGAAAGTGTACAATCGGGAATAGATCCTGCCCTGTGACGAGTGTTTAAATTGTTTGTTAGTGGCCAGATGTGAATACAGTGAGAAGTTTTTACAGAAATTGTAATCCTTGTGTGAATTACAATTCCGGACCAAAAAATAACTCAAATGCGCTCTTGAACTTGATAATACCTTTAAGTTTTATACATTTCTGTGGAATATGGAGTGTCTGTGACGTTATGATGATAAAAAGCCATCTGTGTGCCAGTTTTGAAAAAAATAAATATAGCAAAAACCTTATTAAGTAGTGAAAAGTAAATGCATAGCTACTTACCAAAATTTTAGAATATCTTGTCAGATGTTACAAAAAAAAAAAAAAAAAATAGAACAAATTCATTGCGTTTATCGTGTACTGCCAATATATTAAACCTTCATTAAAGACTTTTAACTCTGCGTCTTAGTACTTAGTTGGTCCACCATTAGCCCACAGTTCTATTTACAAATGCGAGTGACCCCACACCATTTGCATTCGTGCAACCCAACACGAACACGCCGTAAATTTTGACCGATCGCATCAGGCAGCTTTCCTGATACATTTCGCACTTTCTTCGCAATACACTCGGACCCCTATCACCAAATGAGAGAGAAAATTTTGATTCGTCCGTAAAAGACGCTTTTTGCCACTCGCTCGCAGTCCATGCAACTTTCTTTGTATCAGAATAGTCTTCTCTTTTGCTTCGCATTTAGCATCGGCTTAATTTTCGGTTTTCGTAACCGAAATCCCATTTCATAAAGAGGGCGAGAGTGTTAGTGTGCATGAATGCAAATGGTGTGAGGTCCCTCGCATTAATCTTAGAATACGTCATGCTGGAGTCCGCGGAACAGCTGTATGGAGACGAACCATTTATATTTCAACATGACCTGGCTCCAGCTGATGCGGTTCGTGCAACATCTGCGTGGTTTGATGTTTATGAATTTGAAGTGCTACCATGGCTAGCTAATTCTCCCAATCTTAATCCGATGGAAAATCTTTGGAATATTGCTAAGTACAAGGTCCGAAAGCACAAACCAGGAGCACTTAGTGAACTGAAGAGATGTTTGATGACAACCTGGCAGTCGATAACTACGGAAGAATGCGAGAGGCTTGTCGACTCGATGCCACGTAGATTGGAGGTCGTAATGAGGGCTAAGGGTGGACCAACTAAATACTAACACGCAAGAGTTAGAAAGTCTTTGATAAAGGTTTAATAGTACTGTACTCAATAAATATCGTAATGAATTTATTATGGGTTTTTTTTTGTAACACCTGACAAGATATTCTAATATTTTGGTACGTCGTTATGAATTAACGTTTCACTACTTAATAAGGTTTGTTATATTTTAAATTTTTTTCAAAACTGGCACACAGAGGTCTCTCTTTATCATAATGACGTCACAGGTACAACATATAGGCATAAAAGCGTATAATTTAAAGGTATTATCAAGGTCATGAGCACGTTTGAGGCGGTATTCTATTTTTTGGTCAGGAGTTGTAAATTTAAGTGAATTCCTCGGTATTACTGATGTAATACGATCGGTGTATTTCATGTTGCTCAGAATATTTAATGTATCTGTGGATGGGGTAATGGCTGAAGTGAAAGGAAGATTGTTATAGAAGGAAAACAGATTTTGGAATAGAGTATGCTGATAATATGGTGCTTTCGGGAGAATCTGACGACGAGTTAAAAATAGCATTGACACATTTTGTTGATGCGTATGAAAGTGAATGTAAAGAGAAGTACGAATCTTGTGGTTGATGAGGGAGAAAGCACCACTTCGTCATATTGTCGCGATTTGGGAAAGATAATGGGTGAAAGGATTTAAATATTTGGGTTGTACGATTGATAAGATAGGCGCGAGCTCATTAAATTCGAGAACAGAATGAAACTGGGCGAGCAAGCTATAGGTGCAGTTAAAAATTGCTAGAGAAGAAATGCTCGCGTGCAGCTGTAGCGAGAGATTTACATAAAGGTGTATTGGTGCCCACATTGAAGTACGGTTGCGAAACGCTTGTATGGTGAAATAATTTGTAATTTGCTGTGAAAACTGAGCGTAGCTCGATAACCTGAGAAGCATAATTGTTGTAAAACGGATGTGTGAAATGAGAGAAAAGGATGTTTCAAGAAGACGTGAAGTGAAAAATCATAGCATATGAGAAGGGGAGAAGTATGCTACGTTTGGTACGGTCATATGGAGAGAGTGAGCAGGATAAAATTGTGGAGACGATATATGAAAGGAAAATTGAAGGAATGAGAATAGTTATACGTGTCAAGGTACTTTTTATACCGCCATATTCACTTTCATACGATGTATCGTAAATGTTGAAGGGATAATATGGATATGATACCAGTGATTAAAAAAGGAAGTGGAATGAATGTGGCCTAAGGCCTAAGTGTGGACGAATAACAAAAAGAAATGGAAACAGTTAGTGAGAGGTGTGCAAATGAAGACCTTACTAACCTGACAAATCATTAGACGTACAATTCCTGTTTTTATGAGCGGTAACACGAGATATTTAGTCTGGATGTTGATACTGTTAAAAAAAAATGGTAGCTATGCGTTCGTATTTACAGTCCTGATTTCGAGCAGCATGTTTGTTTAACGAAAATGTGATATATTTTTGGTTATAACGTACGAGTATATACAGGGCGTCCCAAAAAAATGTATACACACTTTAACAGCTGATAGCTCAATTGATGTTTCTTTCTTTCCAAGTTAAACCCATTAGAATTAATAATGGCAGTCAGACTAAGCTTTGAACAAAGGAAATTCATTCTAAAATGCTACTGGAAGTGTGAAAACGCAGTTGAAGTACAAAGACAGTTTAGGAGGGAGTTTCAAACAGATCCACCAACGCGACTTACCATCACTCGAATTAGAGATAAGTTTGAAGCCGATGGAACTGTTCAGAATGTCACAAGAAGCGTTCCGGAAGACCACGGACATCGACAAGCCCCACAAAGCAAAAAAGAGTACTGGAAACGTATCACCAAAGTCCAAGAAAATCTGTGCGACAAGCGAGTCGTGAGGTAGGAATTTCAGAATCGTCTGTCCAACGCATTTTGAAGCGCTGTCAATGGAAAAGTTACATTCCAAGATTAGTCCATGCTATTAATGAAGAATGATGATCCGGACCGAAGAGTGGAGTATTGCGAGTGGTACTTGGCACGATGTAGATGTGGGTTGGACGAAGGGGTTTCGTAGAATACCCTCCGCGTTCACCAGACCTCACACCACTAGACTTTTTTTTTATGGGGATACTTAAAAGACAAAGTCTACGCTATAAAACCTGCAACAGTCGCTGAATTGAGAGCAGCCATTGAACGAGAATGCACACAAATACCAAACGAAATGTTTCGTGATGTTTGCGATTCCATTGCTTCGCGTTATCAGCAGTGCCTGGACCAGAACGGACGTCAGTTTGAAAACAGGCGTTGACAAAACAATTAAATAATGTCTGTAGATTCTATTACATTTTGAAAATGAAATGTATTTTAATAAACACTGCCTTTATAAGTATTTAAAGTGTGTATACATTTTTTTGGGACGCCCTGTATTTAAAATTTGTGAAGACAGGCTCCAAGTTTTTATTTTTCGTGTTATCCTCATATTTTGCGTATTTTGTGCCCTGAAGATTTTTACATTACAATCCATTTGGAAAACGTGAAGCCACTCGGGCCTATCGAGATTATCCAAGTCATAAATGAGCCAAAGATTTTTTTATAATAATTTTTTTTTAAATATCAGTTTCAGGCCTGCTAATTAACAAAAACTAATTACAGAGCTACCAAAGTATCCTTCATAACTTGCTAAAATATACATTATTTACAAAATGTTTCATTCGTGAAAGCGTCCAATTTTTTCTTAAAAAACTAAGGCGCTACTATTTACTGCATCATACTCTATCTCAAAAAAAAAAATTTCGTAGATTGATTCTACTGTACAAGTCTGTTTTCTAATTTTCTTCTTTTACTCTCGAGTTCTACCAGGATACTCTAATAAGAAAAGTTACATCTAAATTGTCCAACCCCGAAAACATTTTGAACATCTGTATCATAGCTCCCCTCAAACAACATCTTTCAAAACTAAACATGCCCAACTCCTTTAATCTTTCACTAAATTTTGATCTCCTTAAGCTAGGAATAAGTTGATTGCCCTACGTTGTACACCTTCAAGCATATCTATATCAAGTCTAGAAGGGACCAAGCTTGAATGCAACATTCTAAGTAAGGCCTGACATAAGACTTATATAATCTACAAATGACTAATTGACTTTTGTAACTAATATTTCTCTTAATACCGTAATCCCAAATATTTTATTTGCCTTATTTCTAGCCACTAAGCATTGCTTAGAAAACTTCAGATCACTACTAAGTATAATGCCAAGATCTTTTTCCTGACTAACATCTTCTAACTAGTTTCCTTGCATCCGCCAAAATGGAGGACATTACATTTTTTAACATTGCCAATTACTAGCCCAAGTAGCTTATAAGAATTTTCTGTTTTTCTAAATTTATAAATTTAGTAATTTTTACCTCTTAATCTTTTCTCTCACTCCCTTCTCTTCTCCACTCATCTTTGTGATACCTCACTTTTCACCTTTTGCCACCCTGATTCATGATCATTTAAAAGCACTCCCTGCTCTTAGTCGTTATTGAGCAATTTTTTTACCCAATTAATACTGACCATGGTATTCCATGGTCTTTAATTTATACAGAAGTGTCCTGTGTGGAACCTTGTTAAATCTCTCAATAAAAGTCCAAATAACATTTACATCATGTCCATCATCTAATCAATTACAAACTCTAAAAAATCCTAAGAGATTAAACAAACAAGATCTTCCTGATTTTAATCCATGCTGGGGACTTGAAATCAGATTAAATTATTCAAATTATCTTGAATTATTCTTTATACAGTAATCTTTTTGTATCTTTCTATCGCTGATGTTAAAATAACAAGCGTATAATTTCTTACCTCCTTTTCGCTACCCTTTTTGTAAGTGGGTACTGCATTTGAATATTCCCATTTTTCAGGTATCTCTACATAATTAATAGATTAAAAAAAATAGCAATAGCTCAGATAAGCCAGCCTCCCCTTCCTTGAGAATCCTAGCATAAATATTATAAGGACCAGCAGCTTCATTTGGTTTCATTGTATTAATTATTTGCCCATCATCATCCTTTCTTATATGAATCTTATGAAGAATGCTATAGTTGAGAGAATC
Source organism: Bathynomus jamesi (assembly GCA_023014485.1). Taxonomy (NCBI): domain Eukaryota; kingdom Metazoa; phylum Arthropoda; class Malacostraca; order Isopoda; family Cirolanidae; genus Bathynomus; species Bathynomus jamesi. The sequence continues at coordinate 55,846 of JAJOZX010000795.1, forward strand.
TAAAGAATTAAAATCAAAGTTATTCAGGTTTTCTTCAGTAAAAACAGAGCTGAAATAATAATTAAAAAATACCAACAATATCATGATCATTTTCAAATATCGTAACATCATGTTTTATTGGGCCAATCGTATCCTATTTTTCATTATTGTATTTATAAAAACTAAAGAATTTCTTTTCGATCATTATTGCTATTTCCAGCTGGATTTATTTCACTGCCTTTTGCTCTTCCTAATCAAACTATTTAGCGTATTTCTTAACTGCCTGTAATTATCCAAATACACAAGGCTATTACTGCTTTTAAACTCCCTGAATGCCCTTTTCTAATTTTTAATCGTTTTAGCTACTTTATCATTCTAACGCAAAGGTTATTGTTATTTCTTGTTATTTTTAATAATTCTGAAGGAATACATCTACGTTATACGTGTGTATCTACAATTTCTTTGACTTTGGACCACATCTCAGTAGCATTTTTATTGGCATTTATTATACCACATTACTGAGCCAAACAACTACCCCAAATTTCCTGTTTACATTATAGTCCTTTCTTTCTCGGTTAATTTTTCTGGTCATTGTTGATTAGATCCCTAGTTAATTTTATCTTAAAACGTACAATAAAAGGGTCACTATTTCCTGATGACTCTCCTACTGCAAGTTCCCTCATAACTTCATAATCCTTTCGGCTTTTCGATTACTCGTACCCGCAATTAAGAATAATAATTTTCAGAAGCAAGATATCCTTTCAAATCTGTTTTAAACATATATTAAAGGCAAGCCATACCAAATTTTAATGGAATTAATAATAATTAGTCAGGCGAGCCAGAAACTGGCATAGTGTTCAGGCCAACTAATGTGGACCATCACATTAACTCCCGAATTATTATTATTACCATCATCGTAGGGATTCGAATTCCCACCGCACTAGGTAGAACTTGTACATCTTTAGTTCTTACATTCGCTCCTTTTACCTTTCATTTTGTACAATGGAACAATTATTGTTTTCTTCAGTCTTCAGGCACACTCCCCTTTGTCTAAGCACTCTCACATATGCACCACAACCACTCTAACCTTTTTAAACCCCAATACTTAATCATTTCCCCATATATCCCATCCACATCTGCCGCTTTTCCATTTTTCAGCTTGCGAACCGTCGCTTTCACTTCACCCACGGTTATGTTCTCCGGCATTCTGTCGCATGCCCTCCTCGCATCACCAAATCCCATCATATTTATATTTGCGCTCCTCTTATCGGTTTCTCCCAACACACCCTCGAAATATTTCTTCTGTCTATTCCGTAGATCCACATCCGTTGTGAGCATTCTTCCATTCCTCTCCTTTATCCTCAAGGTTGCTTTCTTAGTTGCATTTCTGCACTTCCTCACTTTCTTCCAGAACACCTTTCTATTCTTTATGTAATTCTCAATCATCTTCCTTTCAAACTCATTAATTACAGTGTTTCTTCTGCCGCACTAATCTCTACACACTTCTCTTGCTCTCGTCACACACCTCCTCTTCGACATTCTTCTTTGTCACATTTAACCTTCGCACACAACCATCATTTTCTCCTTTTATCCTCAACCGCTGACGCAACCTTGGCATCCCAACACGCTGTTCCCTCCTCCTCGCAACCCCACTCACACTCCTTACATTCCTGATCAGACATTCCTGGTACACATTACACATCTCATTCATATCCATTTGATCTGTATTTTTTACACTCGGTTCATCATGCACTCTCTTACTCTACTCGTCTGCTACTTTTTTTCTGCAAATTGCTGTGTTTTCTTTCTTATTTCCAACCTACCATCGTGGGCGGTTGGGTGATGAGGAGGAAAGGACTATTTTTCTTTTCTGCGCTTACTCTTCTCTCTCTGATTGGTCTGTGTATGAACGAAACCCACCCACCAAGAGTCGGCTGTAAAGCTATTGTGGCTCCCTCATTTCCTTATAACTTCTTGTAACTCGCTGTTAGCTTTTCCACTATCATTCTTTCTTGTCCCATTTTTCCCATTCACTCTCTTCCACTCTCCACACAACTCCACTTTACACAGGACTATCATGTGGCCAAAGAGACCCCTACTTATACCTCGCGCCACACGTGTATCACACACCTCTTTCGACATGCAGTATTGCTTTTCACGAGCACATAATCTGTCAGATTTATCTCACTATGCATACCATTTGTTCTATATCAGGTATACTTATGTACTGACTTATGTTTAAAAAATGTATCGTTGAATACATTTCTCTCACTGCTTAACTTTCAGCTAACGTCATTATCATTCACTCATGATACACAGTGCTTCCCCAACACTTCATCCTCCGGACCCATACCAACTTTCTCGTTCATTTCTTCTATCACAAATATTTTGTAACATTTAGGTACCTTTTCGATCACACTATCAAGCTCTCTCCAGAAGATTTCTTTCTTATCCTCGCACTTTTTTTTTATGCAGGAAAGGAAAGAGGGACCTGAGGTGACGTGTGTGTGTATATATATGTATATAGTCTAGTCACTAAAGGGGAAAGTCACTAAAAGAAAGCTGAATGGCACACAAAGGACAAACAGCGGAATGCGGTCTGTTCGTTTATTGGCCTGAACTACGCAGCATGGTGTTTTTGTATCTGACTAGATCGTTGGTGCTAAGTTTAATTTGGTGATGTTTCTAAGGTGACAAATGGAGTAAAAAGTAGTCAATATATTATATCAGTTAGGGGTAATGTCTATAGCTTCTAAATTAGTAAAGTGAGAAAGTTTAGGTAGACTGCTTTATGGGACGCAGGACATCTGTGGGTAGGCCCTAAAGAATATCTAATTCAACGCATCGGTAAGTGCCTTGTTGTTTAGAAACCTGGTCGCTTAGCTGGGTCACTAACCCCAGGCTATTACAGGACCAAAAGCGCCCCACCCACCCCGATAGAAGAATGAGAGAGCCAAAATCAAGGTCCAGGGTTTTTGAGATGCCTAGACATTCTGCGTTTGAAAGATTGAAGGTCATAGACGGGGGCAAGGATGGGTTGAGGAAGATTGTTCCAGAGTTGACTGGTTGAGTAGATGAAAAATTGAAAATACTGATTAACCCTTGCGTTAGAGAGTTGAACAGAAAAGGAATGAGAATGTGTCGAAAGTCTGGTACTCCATGCTCTCCTTAAAGGAGAAGGCATGCAGTTAGAGAGTTCAGAAGAGCAATGTCCGTTATAATAGCGATAGTAAAGAGAGAGGCAACACTGCGGCGAAGAGAGGTATTGAAGAGAGTCAATAAGAGGCAGGAATTTGATGAGAAGAAAAGCCTTTGATTCCACCCAGTCAAGTCGGGCTGTGTGGGTTGAGCCACCTCACACATGAGAAGCGTACTCCATACATGGGCGGGCAACACCCCTGTGCAGTGACAGCAACTGTGTCGGGGTGAAGAAACTGCGAAGCTGGTAAAGCACACCTAACTTCTTGGAAGCTGTTTTAGAAAAAGAGTATACGTGATCTTTCCAGGAAAGATAACGAGGAAGGAAACGCCAAGATTGTTAAGAGAAGAGGACGGACTGAGTTGTGTATTGTTGAAGATGAGGGGATAGTAGGGTGACAATAAAAATCGAAAGTTGGAGTTTTTTATTGGCCATTTGTTCAATGCTGCTACTACATGAGAAAACAATGTACTGTAAATATTAGGTCATTCAGATAATATTTAAGGGTGTCTCAAGTGAGGTAAATAATTCTCCTTATTCATTAATATTTTTTTAATTACTTATTACGATTGGAGTACGCCTGCACTTAAACTTTATGAACTAAAACTAACGTTTATATACATTAATTAAAAAAAATATTAATTTATTTTTACTAGGTAATGAACAATTAATTTGTGTTATAAGGAGAATTATTTACCTCACTTGAGACACCCTTAAATATTATCTGAATGACCTAATATTTACAGTACATTGTTTTCTCATGTAGTAGCAGCATTGAACAAATGGCCAATAAAAAACTCCAACTTTCGATTTTTATTGTCACCCTAGGGGATAGTCGTGTGGAAGATTGTGACGTGTAGACAGATGGAGGAAATCGGTTTTTGAGGCATTGAAAGCCACAAGGTTTTCTCTGCCCCAATCAGATGTGGCAGAAAGATCAGAAGTCAGGTGTACCATAGCCATCCTACGCAAAGCATGAAGTGACTGTTGAGAGGGACACTTTGCGAAATGGGTCGAGAAATGAAGAGTGGAATCATCGGCATAGGAGTGAATAGGATATGAAGTGCGATTCCATAGATCACTGATAAATTAAAGGAAAAAGAGTGGGTGACAGGACAGAAACCTGAGGAACACCACTGTTATTAGCTTTAGGAGAAGAACAGTGGCTTTATCATCAGTGAAATTATCATCACACGCTGCATATCGAACCATTACCGTAACTTTCATTTTCACGAACTTAAATTTTATTCATACACAAACCCGTAGCCAAGGGGGGGCCAGGGGGGTGCGAAGCCCACCCTGGAAAATAATATGCCCCCTCTGGGAAAACTCAGCACTTTATAAACAGTATTGTTATTCGAGAATTTTTTTTTGTATTTTGGTTCTAAGAGGAATAGGTGAAGTGATAAAATAACGTTTATGTAATTATGTTTTCTGCAGTATATTTCGATATTCACAAAAAATGACATTAAATTTTTTCATCGTCCCCCCTGTCAATTTCTCCGCCCCTCCGACTGATTTGGTCTGGCTACGGCCCTGTTCATACAATCTGAGAACTGACACACGAGAAGTTCCTCATGGCTTCATACCATACATCGTTCAAAAACAGGCTTGCATCTTTTCCTCTCGCCATCACACTCACACCGTCTTCATACACTTCGCACCCCCCAGTTACACTCTCCTAGGGCCCTGCGAATCACAATTTTCTTTTTCGAATCGAATCTCGAATAAAATCATCCCAAATAATTCGAATCGAATCAACTGTACACATATAGATTAACCCTTTGCTTTGTCCGGAGCGATAGGGCGCGACCCTCTGTGGCGAATGTGGGAATACACCTTTCTTCGGTGTAAGGGCTTTCTCTGCCCTCGTGGACTATTGGGCCCGTTTGGGGACCCGGCTGATCTCCTGCTTCTTTTTCTTTCTTTCTCCTTTAACCCATTCTTTCTGGCTTCTCCCTGTTTTTCGGCGTCATTCTTTGGATCTTGATTTTGACCCTTTCCTTGGCCCTTGGGTGTGGGAGGTGGTTGCCCTGCACCCTTGTCGCTTTCCAACCAAACCCAAACCCTGTCCCTGCCACTTTTCACCGCGCGTTGGATGAGAGTGGCCGCCTTTCAGGCACAGGGACTGGGTGCGGGTGTATCTCCCCTGCGTGACATCTATCGGCGGTGGGACCAAGTGTGCCCACACTTCGCCTTTCCCTTGTTGGAGTCGGTGGTGGCTGGATGCGCGCGGGGGATGAAGTTCTTTTTTGTTTTGCTATGGACACTTCTCCCCCTCGGCTTACGACTACTGCTTCTCATTCCCGGACTACTCCTTCTCTCAACACTCGGGTGGTGGGCAACCAGGCCCTCGAGTCCTTTACCACTGGAAGACCGCAACCTAATGGGGTTGACCCCCCTGTGGAAGCGGAACGCTTGCACTCTCCTTTTCCGTTGCCGACCCCAGTCCGTCCCTCGACTACGCCCTTGGACCTACACTCTCTGGAGCAGGGGTCTCGCCCCAGCCCACTTCAGCCACCTTCGGGCAAGTCAAGTTCCACCGAGGACTTGCCCCCACAACCCGGCTTCTTGCTCTCCCCATATGCCCCCCTCACCCGCCGTCAGCCCACCTCCTCACGGAGAGAGCCGGCATTCACGGCCGTCCTATCGACCGTTGAATATCCCAGTCCATTTCGACTCTACAGCCTCCCTCTCCCTCCCAAGTATCCACAAATTCCTGGTGATTCGGCCTACATCTGGGTCCCTCCCGAACAACTCTGAACGGACGTTCCAGGCGATCCGAACCCACAGCAACTCCAGCCGCTATGACGTACGCCCACAGAGGGATGGCTCCCTCCTCGTAAAATCACGCTCAGCCGCAGAGACGAAAGCCCTACTCTCCGTCACTGAGGTCCTTGGATGCTCGGTGTCCGTTTCCCCACACCCTCGCCTGAACCAGAGTCAGGGCACTATTTACGCCACCCGCCTATTGTCGGTCGCAGTGAACGAGCTCCTGGAGGACCTCGCACCCCAAGGAGTCACTAAGATCTATCGTTTCACATCCCGACAGGGAGGCACCCCCTCCCCCACCCCACGTCTGCTCCTTACTTTCAACACACTAATCCCCCCCGGCCGCATTGTATGGGGTATGGGAGACCGCGCCTCATGCGAGTTTTCTATCCGCCCATACGTCCCAGACCCGACCCGTTGCTTCAAATGCAATAAATTCGGACACGTTAGCTCCGCTTGTCGACAGCCGCATCAATTATGTGTTCACTGTGGACGACTCGCTCACCCTGACAGGTGCCCCAACACACCCAAATGCTCCAACTGTGAAGGCGCACACCCCTCTTCATCCCGAGAATGCCTTTTCTTCAGGTTCGAGAAGGAGGTCCGAGGCCTACAGGTGACGGACTTCCTTAGCCCCCGTGAGGCACGCGACAGGGTGCGGAGTCGGGAGGTGAGGCCGGGGGTGTCCTATGCCGCTGCTCTCGGCTCTATCATCTCGGCACGCCGCCCTGGCCTGCCGCCGAAACCCCCCCAAGCCACTGCTCCCTGTTCCCCTCAAAGAAAACCCTCGCAGGACCCGACGGTTTCCTGTCCCCCCACCATTCCTCCTCTTCCCGCACCTCACCTGCCACGAATCCCCCAGGTGTCTGGGACCAGGACACCCAGGTCCCATCCACCTCAAACCCCGCCTTCCCAGTACCCCTGCACACGCCCGAACCTGCCGCCCGGAGCAAGCCGTCGAGGCGGAGACGCCGGAGCGTGTCACCGGACCCTCCGGCCTTCCAACGTCTCTCTCCCTCTTCCCCTCGGACCAAGAAGACGGCTCGGATCCTCACTCCGCCCACCACGTCTACTATGTCCATCTCTCCCCATCGCAGAAGTCCCACCACTCTACCCCCACAGACTCTGACAATAGTGGCTGAGATCCACGACCCGCCCCGGACGACGGGACCCAGTCCGAACAATATCCTCTCCCCCGAGGATCCGGTGGATGCGGCCCTGGCGCAGCTGCACGGTGTGACCGAGGGAAGCTCGGCCGCGCCCACGCCCACGAGTCTTATGGATCTGCCCTTGCCTCCTGGTGCCATTTTCTCCACCCCTCCACGAGACTACTCTGATTCACCTCCTTCCACCCCCATCGTACCTACTCCCCCAACATCCCCGGCCCCCTCCTTGTCAGCTACCTGTGTACGCCCTCCCTCCCACCCGCCCGGTCCTTTTGGTACCCCTTATCACCACCTCGAGTCCGCCATGAGACCCCGGACAGGCGGGGTAGCGCCACTTTTGGGGCTACCGTGCCCCCTCCTGGTCCGACCATAGAAGCCCGTCACAGTACATCCGACCCTCTCAGCCCACGATGTTCCTCTGCCTGCCGTGATCCACGCCTCCGGTCTCGCTCGGCCGACTCGATCCCGCCACCTCCGCGGGGTTCGACAGGCCGACCGATTCCTTCCCTGGTGAACGGTAGATAGCCAGCCATGCTCCCGACCAAGCCTTCAATTTCGCGAACTCCGGATCTCCCTTCATACTCCAACCTCCTAGCACCTACACCTTTACCCATCCCCCTTCATCAACTAATGGATCCCCCGAAAACCACAATAGTCCACTGGAACTGTCGAGGAATATTCGCAAATTATGAAGGCCTTACCTCCCTGCTTGCCACTTCCCGTCCGGTGTGTGTCTGTCTCCAGGAGCTAATCCTGGGGACCAGGCCCATGCCCTGCCCTACTGGTTATTTTTGCACCGCCACCCCGCCTCCTACCTGCACTCGAAGGGGAGCTGCCATCCTCGTACACCACGCAGTCCCCTTCTACAACCTCTCCATCCGGTCCCCACTACAGGTGACTGCCGTCCGCTCTCCCTGGATAGACAGTACACCGTCTGCTCCATCTACCTCCCCCCCCCACGCTCAAGTCTCCCGCGACGACCTGGTGGAAGTCGTGGAACAACCCTAGGCCCTTCCTACTGCTGGGCGATTTCAATAGTCGCCACCCCTTGTGGGGCGACACACGCACCACCTATATGGCCCCAACCCTGATATCCGTCATGACCGAACTCTCCTTCGAGTGCCTCAACAATGGCTCTCCTACTTTTTACCATGCCACCACCTGCACTCCATCCTGTATAGACCTGTCCCTCGTTTCAACTGATGCCCTCCTAGACTTCACGTGGCAAGTCCTCCGAGAGGACCATGGAAGTGACCATCTCCCCATACAACTCACCCTTAATCGACCCGACCAGACTGTTCGGGTACCGGTAAGGTGGGTTACTACCAACGCGAATTGGGCCCGCTTCCGCGACAACACCTATACCACCCTTACAACTGCCCACTTCCCATCCATCGACGAGTGCATCGCTTACTTCGAGTCCGTCGTTCTAGCGGCCGCAAGCACTAGCGTACCACAATCCTCCGCCTACCCCCGCGCCCGACGGGTGCCTTGGTGGACCCCGGAGTGCGCGGAGGCCGTGCGCGCCAAGAAGAAGGCAACTCGGCGCTTCTACCGGACGCGACTCCCCATCCATCGCACGGAGATGCAGCGGGTCAGGGCCATCGCCCGCCGCACAATGAAGACAGCGCGCCGAACCTCTTGGCGTGCCTTTGTGTCCGGCATCACCGCCAACACACCTTCGGCTACCATCTGGAAGAAGGTGCGGGTGTCGAGAGGCGACATGTCCCCTCCCGACCCCCGGTCCTCCGGACTAACGACGGACTCCTATGTGAACCCAAGTCGGTGGCAGACCACCTTGCTTCTACCTTCGCCGCCGTTTCTTCCTCTACAGCCAATTCCGTACCCGCCCCTGACGATAGCCCCTCTCCACCGTCCATAGACAGCACCTACAACCGATTGTTTACCATGCGTGAACTACAGGCGGCACTGGCCTCTCGACGATCCCCTTGTCCCGGTCCGGACGGTATTCCGTACGGCATGCTCCAGCACATCCACTCTACCTTACAAATTTTCCTGCTGGATCTATACAATCGCATATGGATAGAGGGCGCCTTCCCCTCTAGGTGGAAGGAGGCCCACGTCATCCCTATCCCCAAACCCGGCAAAGATTCCCTGGACCCCACAAACTACAGACCAATCGCCCTGACGTGTTGTGCCTGCAAGATCCTCGAGAAAATGGTTGCCACGCGATTATCGTTCGTCCTTGAACATAACAATTCCTTCCCGTCTACCCAGTCCGGCTTCAGACAATTCCGCTCCACACTGATCCCCTCCTGCTTCTCAGCCGAGACATACAGGATGCCTTCGACAATGGACAGTTCGTACTGTCAATTTTTTTTGACATCCAGAAGGCCTATGACACCACCCGTCGAGCAATGATCCTCGGTCAGCTCCGACATCTGGGCCTCGTCGGAGCCATGCCGACCTTCATCAGAGGCTTCCTCTCTTCCCGGACTTTTAAAGTCCGGGTGGGCTCAGTCCTCTCTGACACCTTTGTGCAGGAGGACGGGGTCCCACAGGGAAGCATCCTCAGTGTTCTCTGCTTCTCCGTCGTGATGAACACGGTCTCACAATGCCTTCCACCCACCATCCGCTCTTCCATTTACGCGGATGACCTTGCAATCTACTTCGCAGGGCGAGAACCGTCTGTTGTTCAACGACAGATGCAGCTCGCCATCTACCGGGTGGAAAGGTGGGCGACGTCGGTGGGTTTCCGCCTCTCCATCCCTAAGTCCAAGTGTATGGTCTTCAGTAGAAGAAGACCCACAGCCCTTCCTCTACCCTCTGTCACATTATACGGCAGGCCTCTTGAGGTGGTACCCTCCACGCGTTTTCTGGGCATGACCCTAGACCGACGGCTCAATTGGGTTCCCCATCTCAAGTACCTAAAGCAATCCCTTCGACGCCCCCTCGCTCTCCTGGATCACCTCTCTCACACCACATGGGGTGCAGATCGACGCTCTCTTCTTCGCCTTTACACTTCCATAGTGCAGTCGAAGCTGGACTATGGTAGTGCAGTTTACGGTTCAGCCTCCACCGCCCGCCTCCGTATCCTGGACCCGGTACTTAATAGAGGCCTCCGCCTCGCCACCGGTGCCTTCCGCTCCCCAGCCTCCAGCCTCCATGTGGAATGCGATCATCTCCCTCTCGCCCTCCGACGGGGTCTTCTCCTCATGAGGACATACCTCCGTGCACAGAGGCTACCTTCTTCGCTTCTGGGCACGGTGGTTTCAGAACTACCACCTCAGGGACGGAGCTGGCACTTCACTGAAGCGGTCCGCTCTTTCCTTGATCTTTTCAACATGCCCGCCCCCTCAGTTATCCCCATTTCATTCAGCATCTACCCCCCTTGGATCCTCACCCCTATCAAGTTTTGCAAAGATCTGTGTACCCTACCGAAGACTACCACGAGCGCCATGATATACAGGTCACTCTTCCGCGAACACGCAACCCAACACCCGGACGCAGTCGCCATTTACACGGATGGTTCCCGCTCGGAAGCCGGTGTGGCCTCCTCAGCGGTGATTCTGTCCCAGCCGCTTTCCCGGGGCGTCGGCCTGCCCCGCGAGGCCTCCGTTTTTTCGGCGGAACTTTTCGCCATTACGGAGGCCCTCGATATTGTGCGCACCCACTCTGCCAGCTCCTTCGTCATTTATTCGGATTCCCAAAGTGCACTCCTCTCCCTGGAAAGATTTAACTCCCCCCACCCGCTCGTCTGTACCATCCAGCAAACCTTCCACTGTCTAACGACCCTCCAACACAAGACAATCGCCTTCTGCTGGGTCCCGGCTCATGTCGGCATCCAGGGTAACGAGGCGGCGGATCGCACAGCAAAGACGGCCTGCTCACTGCCGGCCTCCTCCCGACCCCTCCCTTCTCCGACTTCTTCCCGACTTTCCGCTCCCACTTCCGCTCCATATGGCAGCGGGAATGGGACCAGGCCACACAAAATAAACTCCACACGATCAAGCCACGAATAGGATACTGGGCCTCCTCATTCCACCGGTCCCGCCATAAGGAAGTAATCCTAGCCCGTCTCCGCCTAGGCCACACCCGCATCACCCACGGACACCTTATGGCGAAATCGCCAGCCCCGCTTTGCCCTACCTGCCATACCCCTATCACTGTCATACACCTGGTGGAATGCACAAAGTTGTCTGCTCTTCGTCGCAGGTGTTTCCCCTCTCGGCCGAAGATCCCATACCCGACCGGCTACGATCCATACTCGCCGACGGCCCCCACTTTTCAACGGAAGCGATTCTCTTCTTCCTTACTCACTCCCAGCTGCTCCATCGCATTTAATACCGTACCCCTCCTACCCACTATCCAGCGACTGACCCTTACTCACTCCCCTAGTCTACCACCCCCAACACAGTAACATCACCCAATCACTGATGTTGTTTACCGACTTATGGAGATTCGAAAATATCGAATCGGAGCCCAAGCTAACGAATCAAATCGAATCTCGAAGCTTCGCGGGGTCCTACACTCTCCACCTCCTTTCTTCTTTGTTTCACACAATCCCCGAACCTTCCACCTTCGAACGCCTGTACCACCACCACTTTTCTCTTTTGCTTATCATTTATCCTCCTTTCATTCCACACACCCACACGTTCCTCCTTGCGTACGTGGGCGGCCCAGGCAGGCGCGGCACCCACGTCCGAGGCCATTGTTGCCCTTTGTGGGGAGAAAGAAGAAAGGATGGGTTCCCAACCCAATCCTTCCCCTCCTGTATCGCAGCAGATACGTAGCTAGCAACACCTTTCAGCGGGCGATGGAGTGGGGTTGTTTCATAATTTTGATAATACTTGTTTTTATATAAACTTGACTTAAGCTTCTAAATGGCAAATTATTTATTTTTTAGAGTGTCGTCTTTCGCAAAACAGAACAAACAAGGAGGACTCAATCTTCTCGTCGACGAAAACGTTGCTATTTCTCCCAAGCAATTCCTCAACCCTTCAGACCAGTTGCTTTTATATTTTTAATATAAATGTTCCATCAACATTACGAAACACGTTTCACCACATTGCAACACATCACTGTTAAAATCCCTGATTACCCAAAAGTGACTCTGTCATGTATGAAAATATCGGATCTGCGGAATCGAAGCGAGGATTATTTTTTCAATTCAGCTCATATTCGTCTGTTCACTTTCCTCATATTAACGTTATTTCGGTGTCGTCATAATGTTTTTACTTATTACAACTCTTCATTAATTTCTTTTTAAAACTGCGTCTTTTCTCGTGAATTCATTTGTATTTTTGACCAAACACATTTTATGAAAACTAAACTTTATTTAGATTTAAAATATTTGTACCCTGTTCTAATTATTGTTTATTTCAAACCATGCACGTATCATTGCTCAATTTTTATAGTTGTGTAATTATCAGATTATAGCAACTTTTCCTTTAGTTTTGTTCATTGTAAAAGGTGTTTATGACTTTTACACGAAGTAAATTTTATATTATTACAAGAATTCGCCATTTATTGCATGAAAAATAATTTATGGTGAACGAAATTGTTAAAATTTCCGATTTTGCTGCCATGATTGAGGAGCTGATATTCATGATTCACTTATTTCTTTCCTCGTTCAGAACTTATAGCTTTTAGTGGTTTTCTTTTTAAATATTTTTATGGACAGTAAATTGTATTTCGAATATGTGTACAAAATTCGAATTCCTGTTTTATATTAAACTATCTTTGCAGCAGTGGTTAATTTTTATATTTGTTTAGTTATTGGGTGATAATAATTTTTTTATTGTTTCAAACTTAAAATATTGTTCGTTCTCAAAATACATTTTAGGCTATTTGAATGTCTTCCCATTTATTGTCACTGAAAAAGAATTGATGACCCTCTTTGTAATTTCGATTTTGCTATCATGATTCGAGTAATTTATATTCGTTTGTTTAATAAAAATTAAAACTATTTTAAAGAGTTGGTAAAAAATAAAATTAAGAGCATACAGTGCTGTTTTTAATGCAGCTAGGAAGGGTTGATCCGTCACCGTATCGCATAATGCGTGCTAAATAAGTGATTGGTTTTATTTTCGTTAAGCGGAGAAAAATGAAATTTTTGAGTAGGTTCGGCAAATGAATTCTTTTGTTCTATTCTAATTTTTACTGAGAAATTTTCAGTTTTTGAAGATATGATTAAAATTTTAATCGAGTTGATTGAAAATATTAGACCCTATGACGGCACCCGCACTATTTAAAATTTTAAGTTGTAATCGATTTAAAATCTGGGTTCATTGTACGGTTGGCAAGGCTCCGGCTCGACCCCTTAGCACCGGAGTGTAGTTCAAGTCTCCATTCCAGCTTTCCCCGCAAAATTTTTATTTGCCGCGAGTTTCCACACCGTTCCGGGCTCTGCTCCGAGATAAAATATTCTAGGCTTGGTTTCAGTTGCTATTGTTTTTGTATTGTGATTTTTATCGTAATATTAAATAACATACAATAATAGAAAGAGTATATACGCATATCGTGGACACTTTTAACCAAACGCAACTTAACCGGCCATAACATTACATGACTTACGAGAGCGTGTGGATGATTTTGTTCAAAGCCGTAGCTATTGCTGTTGGAACTTGAGGTAAAACCCTATTCATGCGCCCTGCCCCGAGAATTAATTTTTCATTAGTAATTATAATTAGTAATAAAGTAATAGTCATCTGTCAGTACTCTACACTTGCACTTGTTTCCAGTCACGAGGATCATATGATTGAGTGATTTGTGGGCTACGTTGTCGCCAATGTCGAAACACCACTTCTAGTCGATCAGCGAAATTAAGCGACATAGGTTGTAGTTGGATTTCGGGGGGGGACCGTCCTTTGTGTCCAGGTTATGTAGCGACCTGTGGTTCGGATCCCACTTAAGGCTGTAGGTCCCTTCCGTCACACGACTTTAGGTGTTGAGAAGGGTATTAAACTAGAGTGTCTGGAACGACTGGCAGCGACCCTCCTACTTTATACTCAATTTCATTTCAAAGGTTGATGTTGCGTATATGCACGCAATGATCTAACTTGCTCTCGTATTTCCGAACTTGAATCCTCAGAATTCTACACCCTTTGGCTACGGCTTACATGCCAATCTCAAACTAAATACATCTGCGCTGAATACTTTCTCCTAATTCTACTGAATGTACAAAACTCTTCAACTGCGGCAGGTACTTCATTTACAAAGTGGAATACACACTATCCCACTCTCCTTTCCCTGAAATCTCCACAAGGGACGCTCTTGTGGCGATCTTCCATATCTCTGTAACTCTTGGTCATCCTCCTTTCGGTATTTCGGTGAAACACCTCTTATCGCGCTTCACACACAAACGTTTTTGATAGTGTCTGGCACAAATCCTTAATTTCCAAACTGCCTTCGTTCGGTATCTTTCTATCTGTGCCTTCATCGCTGATTTCCTTCCTGACCGATCTATAGCTTCGGTTGTAAATGGCCACTGTTCTTCTCCTGAAGCTATTAATAATGGTGTTCATCAGGGCTCTGCACTGTCGCCCAATCTATTCCTTTTATTTATCATTGATCTATTAAGTCGAACTTCCTGTCCTATCCACTCGTATATCGATGACTCCGCCCTTCACTTCTCTATCCACTTCGCAAAGCGTCCCTCCCAACAGTCACTCCATGATTCGCGTAGTACGGCTATGGTGCACCTGACCTCTGATCTTTCTAATATCTCTGATTGGGGCAGAGAAAACCTCGTGGTTTTCGATGCCTCAAAAACTCGGTTCCTTCATCTGTCTTCTCATCACAATCTTCCACACGACTATCCCCTTATCTTCAACAATACACAACTCAATCCTTCCTCTTCTCTCAACATTCTTGGCGTTTTCTTGCGCTCTTTCCTGGAAAGATCATATATACACTCCAAAAAAGCTTAAAGGTTAGGTGTGCTTTTTTGGCTACGCAGTTTCTTTACCCCGACTCATTGTTGTCTCTGTACAGGGGTCTTGTCCGCCTCTGTATGGAGTACGCTTCTCGTGTATGGGGTGGCTCAACCCATACACCCATCAACCCATACACTTGACACATTCTCATTTCTTTTCTCTCCAACTATCTAACGCGCAAGGGCTAATCGGTATTCTCAATCTTTCATCTACTGAACCGGTCAACTCTGGAACATTCTTCCTCAATCCATCTTTTCGCCTGTCTATGACCTCCAATCTTTCAAACGCAGAATGTCAAGGCATCTCGAAAACCATGGACCTTGATTTTGACTCTCCCTCTATGGGAGGACGTTTTAACGGGCCTTCGCCTTTGAAACCCCCCTCCCTGCATAAAAGAAATTATTACAGTGAGTGACTTATTATACTCGTATGTATGTAAAGTACAACCAAAATTAAGCATTTTGTATTACGCTGTAACGAGTATACCAGATTAAATGTAACGGCTTTTAACCAAGAATCGAAAGTGTCGTGCAACATTTGATGATACTGCGCCCTTCTCCTGGTTGCGCCCCTAACTTAACCGAACTGAACCCGATATACTCAACCTAATGTCCAGGAACGTGTCGATTATTTTGCACTATCCATAATTTGGGGTAGTTCCTTAGAGCAGAGATCGGCAACAAACGACCTGCGGATCTAGCCGGCGAAAACATTTCATCAGGCATAAATAAGGAACTTTGCTGCGAACGCAAGTTTTTGGGAGCACTTGCGTACATCTGCGAACAGGCGCTCTCAAACATGAAACTGATAAAGCCAAAGTTCATTACCCTTTAGGTAGTGTGTGTGTATGGGGTATATCTAGCGCGCATCTTTCACCTTCCCAGACGTCCAGGCCCCGCTGACCCAAAGCCTCCCTCACCCCATCTTTCCATGTCCTCGGTCTACCCCTCCCCCTCCAGGGGCGGATGCAGAGCACAATTTTGGGGGAGTGGCGGTCACCTTCCAGAACCTGAGCTTATAATATATTGGCAGGCAACTGGTGTGACAGAATTGCCAACCATTATCACCTATTCCTTCTGCCTATAAAGAATGCAGGAAGGTATCTGTTTTGGGTCAAAAAGTAAATTCTTTAAGATGACGGTAAACTCCAGTGAGGCATAAGCACAATAACATTTACATTAGTATTTTATTAAGCATCATTAGGGACAACTAAAGAAAAATATATATTAAATGGCTCACTTTGAACATCATTTGTCCCTAAGGAGACTAAAAACATGGTTACGCTCACGAATGGGTGTAGAACGACTTTCAGGGCTTGCTCTTCTTTACATACATCCTAACATCGCAGTGGATATAGAAAATGGTGTTGGGAGATTTAGAAACACAGGAAATCGTAGGCAACAATTTGTACTGTGAAAGTGGCATGTCTTGTAATTTAGTTGTCATAAGTTATTTATATTTAGGGCACAGCTGATTAACAAAAAGGTAAACATAAAAATTTTATTGAGAGATTTCAGAAGACAAAATCATAGACTGCTATTGGTAATGTGAGCGTGCCATGTCTCTTGTAATTTGTAAATCTTGTATATATTTAGGGTACAACTGCTGAACAAAATGTGTACATGAATACATAGAGTTTTAATTTCATATTGATACCGTGTAAGTAGGGATCCATGCACTGAGATATGGTGGTATACTGGGAAAGAGTGCATATAGAGTTGAGAACGCCCTCTTTGTGCTTCAACACTCAGGCAATATTATCATGTTGTCTATACTCTGGTCCAGCTCACAGCTGGTGCACTTGCCAGATAGCGGCTTATTGAAACAATTGCACATTGCTCGAAAAGTAACCTCGAAAGGGGTACACCTATAACTTTATTGAAGTACCAAACGTAACATCAAAATTTTGATCTGCTTATTTTTCACGCCTAAGTCTTGGCCAGTCTTTTCCCAGCTGACAATAGTGTGGTAGCGAGCGGTATCAACAAATTGAGTCCATCATTCTACACGCAGTGTGCACGTTCAGAGAGACAGTTCCTTTATGTATTACACATACCAAAATTGTCCAAAGGAAGGCAACAGCGATTATTTTTATAGGATACTTCACTCTAATTTTGTATTCTCTTCTTTATGTTTCCGATCTCCTTTCACTTTCTTTACCTTTAAGGTTTAGAGGCCTCACGGTTTGAAGGGCGCTCGTCCCCTCCCCTAAATCTGCCCCTGTCACCCTCCGCCTCCGACACGTAAATCCACTTTAGCATCCTCTCCTCACTCATCCTCTCCGTATGCTCAAACCATTTTAACACCCCCTCATCTGCTCTCTCCACAAGACTCCTTCGACTCCCACACCTCTCACCGATATCAGTGTTTCCCACATGATCAATCCGCCCCACCTCACAGATCGTCCTCAAGCATTTCATTTCCAGTACATCCACCCTTTTCCTTTCCTTCGCATTCGCCACCCATGCCTCACATTCATACAGTACTGTTGGCGCTACTATACCTTCGTACATACCCATCTTCGCACTCATAAACCCTGATCTCTCCTTCCAAACACTTCTTAGGGCACCGAGTACCTTTGTTCCTTCCACCCTGTGCCCCACCTCTCCCTCCATCATCCACTCCGTGCCACATCCACTCCGAACTATCCGAAATATGCCACTTCCATTTCCTCGCAATACAAACTTAAACGCAGTCGCTAACGAACCTCCATTTTGCACCTCCACATGACCTTACGCTTATTCACATTTACTCTTAGCTTCCTTCCTTCACACATTCTTCCGAACTCAATTGCCAGTCTGTAGCTTTTCTCTTGAGTCCGCCACCAGAGCCGTATCATCCGCATACAACAACTGATTCACTTCCCAGAAACCTTCCCCCGCAACATGCTTCATTCCCGTTCTTCTCCCCCATGACCCTTGCATTCACCTCTTTCACCACTCCGTCTATAAACACATTAAACAACCATGGAGACATCACACAACCCTGCTGTAGACCCACTTTCACCGGAAACCACTCACCTTCCTCTCTTCCTACATGCACACATGCTCTACTCTCTCGGTAAAAACTTTCACCGCATTCAACAATGACCCTTGCACCCCATACAGCTGCAGCATTTGCCACAACGCCTTTCTGTCAACCGTATCATACGCTTTTTCAAAATCCATGAACGCCACATACAAATCCCTTTCTTCAAGTATTTCTCACACAGCATCTTCAACACAAACACCTAGTCCACACATAGCATCTTCAACAGAAACACCTGATCCACACGCCTTCTACCTCTTCTGAAACCCCCTAGCTCCTCCCCACTCTTGCTCCGTGCAAGCCACCACCCTTTCAATCACCACTCTCTACACACCTTACTTGGCACACTCAGACTAATTCCTCTATAATTCAGGCATACGTTTTTGCCCCCCTTGTATTTATACAAGGGGACGATACATGCACTTCGCCAATTCTGAAGCACCTCGCCTCTGTCCATACACACATTAAACAAACGCACCAACCAATCAACACTACAATCATCGCCTTTTTTCAAGAGCTCCACAGCGATCCCATCCATTCCTACCGCTTTTCCACCTTTCATCCTGCCTAGGGCCTCCACCACTTCCTCCTAACGGACCAACCCATTCGCCACAACTCCTCTACTCCAAACCCCTCTCTCTGCCCAAACATACGACAGCTGCTTCCTTATTTTCCGACACGTTCAATAGTTCCTCAAAATACTCACTCTACCTGTCATTACTTCCCCATCGACTCTCTTTCAGTCATGCTCATCTGCCCCCTCTCATTTTCCTCACACTATTCACTTCTCTCCAAAACATCTTGTTCTCGCTAAAATTTTCTGACATCCATACGCCATCTCTCATTTGCTCTTTCTTTCAGCTTTCGCACTTTCACTTCTTGCCTCCTCCTCTTATACTCTTCCCAATCACCCACACTTCTGCTCTGCAAGTACCGAGCATATACTTCCCACTTTTGCTTCACCAACATTTCAGCCTCCACATTCCACCATTCGCTACCCCGTCGTTTATGTCCAACCCCCAATCTTCCGTACCCACCCGACACACTTCCGTCGCACACTTCAGCACTGGTTCACTGCTACTATGTTATTTTATTTATTTTGATTGAGTTCAGAATCCCAGCTGAGCCTTGAACGGCCAAGCTCTGAGGGGCTAGTTTAACTTATAGCCTAAGTTAAGCTAGACTAAAACAAACTTACAGACTTGGAGGTCCTGTTAGGTCCTACGTCAGGGTTGCTGACTCGATGTGGGCCTACTTTAGGCCTCAGTTGCACAAAATTAAGAAAAACAAAAGGGGCACTATTTATGGTCGTCTTTCTAAACCTTGCAACAACAACACACCTGCACCATTGCACGATGCAACAATCTTGTATCTAAACAATCAAACTGAATTGCAAGAGAGCTCTCTATAAGACCACGCCCTGTAAGTGCCGTACTCAATAAACGAGTAGAAAGGACGCGCCCAGTGCCCAAACAAAAATGATCCCACAAGAGTGCCCAAACAATGTTGCCACAAGAGCCCAAAAATGCTAGCTCTAAATTAAGTGAATTTTTCACTAACTCCACAATTATATATATATATATATATATATATATATATATATATATATATACACACACACACACACACACACACACAGCAATGCTGCATCAATCAGCTTAGTCATCGTATCGCCCTAGGACAGCAATGGCTCTTCCTATTCTAGATTTTCTAAAACACTCCTCTTCCACACCCCTTGTTTCACTCTCTCCGACCTGCACCTCTCGACCTGCACCAGTCCTCATTCAGTCTCTCGATACCTCCGTTCACAATCCCTTTTCCTCAGTTCACTCACTTTCACAACCTCTTTCACAGGCACCCTACTCACCCTCTCCCTCTTACTCTCCGCCCACCACAAACCTTCACTTTTGGCTCAACCAAGAAGTGGTCAGACATTCCACCTGCACTCCTCTCGACACATTCATATCTAACAAACTCCCCGAAACAGATCTCGTCATCAACACATAATCCATTAGTGCCCTATCACCTCGAACACCATTCACTCACGTGTACTTGTGTACATCTCTTTAACGAAACCATGTATTCCCAAGCATCAATTCTCTTTTAGCACATAACTCATTATATATAAATTATATATAAATATATAATACGAAACATGATTTTTCTCATTATTTATCGCGTTATCCCGCCACCTCGCGTTTGGAGTGAGAACTAAGTTCTACGGAAGGACAAATTCACATGTTTACAAGTTTATGAACAAAACTGAATATTATCTTATTAGGCTTCGAAAAACACAAATCTAAATCGTTAATTTATTAACTGATTCAGTATTTGATCATATATTATTATTATTAGTTAATTAAACTATATATTAAAATATAATTTAAGGTGAAGTTTTTTCAGACAATTTTGTTTACCTTCGAAGCATCCGAAGGAAAAGTAGGCGGAGTTTCGGATCTTGTTATAAATAATCTTTCATTAAACTTTCCATTGAAAGTGCTAAAGCATTTGTTCACATCAATGATGTGAAACTCTTTCTGAATGTATTTTTCGTTAGCCCGGAATTACGACATCTGATGGTAATGACATTCTGTCGACAAGTATATTGTGGATTATATTAAGTTAACCAGAGGTTCAGCGCACTAGTGATGTTGTGTTGTGTTCGTTGTTGTGCTAGAGCGGTACAGTCCGTCATAATGTGTTCAATTGTTTGTGGTGTGTCTTGGCACAGGTGGCAGGTGTCGTCTATGGAGTTGTCTAGTCTGTGTTTTATATGTCCGTAAGTTTGGGTGATGTCCGCATCGGAATCGTGCTAAGTTAACTCGATCCGATCTGCTCAGGCTGATCTCTGACCTGTTAATGGGTGGCGGCTTCGCACCTAGGACCGCATTCGACCGAGTCGTGTCAGTGCTTTGTGGGTTAGGTGTGTGTGTATGTGTTTTCTGTACTGTGTGATGTCTGTGGGGCGTGGTATGGAATGGAGTATTTCGTTATAATATCTCTCTGGTGTTACCTTAATGGTGCGAGTGTTGGTGCATGATTGTACATGTAGTGGCAAGGGTGTTGTGGGTTAGTTGTCGCTGCTGCCATGAATTGTGTTCCCCTCATGTCTAAATGTTCCCTAACTTTTAGTATTTTTGTTTCTGTGTGCAGGTGTTCTATTGGTGTTGTTTGAGTGCATCCTGTAATGATACGAAGTGCGTTGTTTTGTATTGTTTGTAAGGTGTTTATGTGTGTGTTTGAGATAATGGGTGCCCAGCATGGGCTAGCATAGTCCATAACTGAGCGAATATATTGTTTGTATATGAGTGATGTTGTTTCCTGCTGGTGTCCAAAGTTTGTGCCTGTTAGTACCCTAAGCGTGTTAAGTCTTGACGTACATTTGGTTTTAATGTCCTGAATGTGGTTTGCAAAAGATAATGATGTGTTGTATGTGACCCCAAGTATTTTGGTTCTGTGAGTGTGTGAATGTTGATGTTGTTTAGTGTAAGCTGTGGAATTACCTGGTGTTCTTTTGTGTTGCTTGTAAGCAAGGTGATGGTTGATTTTGTGGGCGCTACTTTGAGTCTATTGTGTGTGAGCCAGTCTTGTATACTGTTTATATATGTTTGTAGGTTATTTGTAGCGGTGTCGATGTTGTTGTGGGTGGATGTTAGAGTGATATCATCTGCATATGATGATAAGGTAAGCTTGTTATCTATGGGTGTTGGAATGTCATGCATGTATAAGTTGAAGAGTGTTGGTGAGAGAACAGAGCCTTGAGGGACCCCGTTCGGAAAAAGCTTGTTTTTGGATGACTTGCCATTAAATGTGACATGTGAGTATCTTCCTGAGAGATAGTTGCTCAGCCACCTTTTGGTGTTATTGTGCATGTTTGTGTTGAGTATTTTGTTTATGAGAGGGAAGCGTGGGATAGCATCAAATGCTTTACTAATGTCTATTGTTGCTAATAGTGTACGTTGAGCTGGTCTTCTGGAGTTGATGCCATCCATGATGTGCTGCGTGAGGTTAGTGAGTAATGTCGTGGTTGAGTGGTGAGGTCTGAATCCATGTTGAGTAGGCGATAGTGGTATGTGTGGGTTGGTGATTTGTAAGATTAGTCTTTCTGTTACTTTGGAAGGTGTGCATAGTAAAGTAATGGGTCTATAGGAAGCTGGTTCTGTTGGATTTTTGTTTGGTTTGAGTAGTGTAATAATTTTACCTTGTTTCCATATGTCAGGAATAATACAGTGTTGGTATGAATATGTGCTGATATTTGTGAGAGCTAATATTCCTTGTGGGCCCAAGTGTTTAAGGTGTATGTTAGATATGTTGTCTGGTCCAGTAGCCTTCGAATTCTTAATGTTTTTGATGATCTTGGTGGTCTGGTCTGTATTGAAGGGTGTAATGGTCATGTCGAGTCTGTAGGTTTTCTTGTGTCTGGCTGTTTGTCTGTCTGCATGTTTCTGGTTGTTGTCTCTGTTTAAGTGACTTATCTTTGCGTAGTGATTAACTAGAATGTTAGCTTGTTGTGTGTATGTTGGGATATTATTTTGGCTGCGACAGATAGCCGCGTGTGAGGTGTGAATGCCGCTGTTAGAGTGGGTAATGCTGTTTATAGTCTTGTATAGCCTGTATGTATCTGTGGAGTGGTTTAGTGTTGTTATGAATTCCCTGAATGTTTCTGTTTGTTTTTCTTTGAGTTTGTTGTTTATTTCTGTGTTGAGCTGTTGTATCTGCTGTTTTATGGCTTCTGTGTGTGGTGTTTGTGTGTTATATTTGAGGTTGTTACGTTGCCTTATGAGGTGGGCTATTTCTCTAGTGTAATTTGGGTTGTATTTCCTAATGTTGCCCTTGGGTATGTATTTGTTTGCATTATTGATAATCTGATTAAATGTCTTGAGTGTTGTATCGATGTTTATGATGGGTGTACTGTTTAATGTGGTGAATTGTTCCTCAGTCTGTATTTTGAACTGTTCCCAATCAGCTTTCTTGTAATTTCTGTAAGTGTGCCTAAGGCTGTTGGGGCAGAGTGTAGAATGTGTTGTAATGATGATGGGCAGGTGGTCTGATGACAGTTGTTTTTCTGTTCTCCATTGTGTATGTGTTGCTAGTGAGGGGGAACAGAACGTTATGTCTGGGGAGGAGTTTGAGTATCCTGCTTGATGTGGTATGTGTGTATGTTCTTCTGTATTGTTAAGAATGAAGAGCTGTTTAGTTGTGTGGCTATGTTGGCGCCTCTGGTGTTGTTTTGGTTGTGCAGGTGCCAACTAGTGTCTTTGGCGTTGAAGTCTCCTCCTAAGATGACATTAGTGAGAGAGGCAAGATTGTGTAACTGTGGATTGTAATTGGCTGGCACCTGAGGTGAACTATCTGGTGGGATGTAAATGTTGATTAGTGTGGTGTTGTGTTTTGCGCGTGTTTTAATGTTAACTGCCTGTATTTCTATCGTGTTATCTGCTTGGATTGTGTTTGTAATGTTTTGGGTAGCATCAGTGTAGCTAATGCTTTTACGTATGTAAGTGATGAGTCCACCCCCGTTACCCCCAGTACGATCTTGACGGATCGCCGTGAAGTCAGGGATGGTGGTGTTTTGTGTGTGCGTTTTAGTTTTGTTTCTTGTATAAGTGCTATGTGAATGTTTTGTTTGTGTACGAATTCCCTAAGCTGCATGATTTTGTTTGTGAGGCCATCTACGTTGTACTGTAATATGTTAATATTATACTTCTGTATGTGTCTCATGGTACTATTGTGTCTATGTCTTTGTGTATGGTGACATGTGTAAGTTGTAGTGGGGCCTGGATTAGTCTTAATGTCGCCAGAGAGTAAGAGTAGTTCGGGGAGCACGCAATTGTTCCCTGTAATTGAAAAAATAGCACGCTGAGAATAGGTCCGGCCCCGGGAGCCGATCGGCACTCTGACCGTGCCACGCAACAGGCCGTCGACTGCCAGTCTGGCCAACCGTAGACAGCCCGCTGCACGGAGATTTGAGGAAGTTTGGCCACCAGCGCGTTGATGTTTTGGTTTGACGTCGCTTCTTCGCGTTGACGTGTCCTGCGCTGGAGGATGCAGCCACTGTTTAGAAGCTTCCTCGTCAGCTGCTAACACTTTTTTCACGTTGTTCTAGCTACTGTACCTGTTCAGACGTTTTTTATAAACAAATCTTTATAAACAAATATGCAATTTTGTCTTGCTCTCTTTGTTGGAGTTCTGAAAATGAATTGCCCTCCTCTCTGCTAAATTGCTCTAATATGGACTCTGTTTCTTCTCTTTCTTTTATTTTCACTAGA
The DNA here is from genome assembly GCA_023014485.1 of Bathynomus jamesi. Taxonomy (NCBI): domain Eukaryota; kingdom Metazoa; phylum Arthropoda; class Malacostraca; order Isopoda; family Cirolanidae; genus Bathynomus; species Bathynomus jamesi. Next base: position 80,156 of record JAJOZX010000795.1, read on the forward strand.
AATATGTCTAAAATTCAATACAGAAATCTTCTTGGGAAGAATTTAGCACCACAAAGTTAAAACTGTGAAGCACAAAATGTAAAGTATGTACAGCTATATACTCGTGGTTATATTACAAATACATTTCTCCTCATAAAACTTCGGAATATAGATACACTAGTAGCTAACGGGAGCAGTCGTCGATGCAACTCTATTTTAGTGTGTCGACTGTTTAGTTTTGTTGACCAAATGGGATTGATTCAATTAATTTTAACTGAAAATCCCATTGCTTCAGTTAATTTTGGAGCCCTGTTAGTTTTTAAATTTGTGTTATTGCTTCTCTGTCTTCTATTGGGTATAATCTAAGTTGCCGAATTGGTCTCACTTGCTATTTATGTGTACCTCAAAATTTTGAAAGCTATGATATTGTAAACATATGGTCTTCCGAACTTTTCTTCGATTTCACAGAAGAGGATGGAATTTTGTACAAGCGTGGACTGACTAGAAATACAGTGGCTTTGGTCTCTTCTAGGTTTCTTTTTAAATGGTTTAAGGAAGTGTAAAATTAACTAATTAACCAACCAACATGAGAGCTGTTTATGAATCATTGTGCAGCTGCTGTTCTTTCCGTTTAAATGTTTTTATAATTTCTGCAGTCTGAGCTCCTTTTAACATTAAAGAAATAACAATTAAGTAACAAATAAATATTTTCATGACATAGGGAGAAAATATAGTCGTTTGGCTGGTTCCCCACAAATCTCAAATTGTAACTGATATCTTGTATAAACCAGAAATGTTTCGGTTTTTGCACCTAGGTTCTCACCTTTTCTCCTGACTGGTTTCTTACATTAGGGTTTATATTACAACTTACATGACTCGAGATAGGCTGAAGTTCCATGTATTGGTTAGTCTACTTCGTTATTCACTATAATAAGATTCCACATTGATTATATCATCAGTGAACCTAAGAATAACTAACGTCTAGTTTCGAAACTTGAATTTTAGTTGAGGGCCGAGTTGGCCTATTTAGAACCGGGCCGGCTCAAGCCCATTGAGAATGGTTATTAGTATTAGAATTGTGTTGGATTGTTCCATTACATAATGTATGGGAAATATGACCTATGAAGCCCAGTCTTCAAAATCTGCTCAATTTTCCAACTTAGGAACATAGCCTACCCTACAAAAATGGGTTTTGACAGTGACTGTAGAGTTTGTAAAAAGGAAGTTAAGAGTAAAGATAGAGCTATTGCATGTGATTAGCTGTGATGACTGGTATCACGTAAGCTGCAAAGGCCTTACAAATGATATATATAAAGGTATAAATGCTGCTTCTAAGCTTAATGTCAACTTGATGTGGTTTTGTGACAAGTGTAGTACTGTAATAAAAAAATTTAAGTCCAGAGGGTCTATCAGTGAGGGAGAGGCCAGACCAACTTATAGAGATACTGCAGTTGAGCCTAAATCTAGTGAAGTAGCAGTTCAAGTAAACTTAAATGTCCCTATACCTCATAGTGAGCCCAGGCCTAGATATCCTCAGACAATTCCTGAAAATGATGAGTGGACTAAACCTAGGAAAACCTGGAAAGCTAGAATTCAAGAGCCAAGGAAAAGTGTCCTTATAGAACTAACCAATCAGTTTCATACTTTCTCGCTGGTCCAGGATCAAGATGAGAAAGCTGAAGAAAGTAGGCCTATAAAACAAAATGTTAGCAATAATAATCCAGGCACTCTAAAGCTATAGGTGTGCTTGAACCAGCATCCATTATAGGTGACTCTCAAGTGAGGGGCCTAGGATCTAAATTACCTAGAGGTAGTATAGCTTACTGTTATCCAGGTGCAGGGATAAATAGAATTAGTAATAAAATTATAGAAAAAGGATCTGGTATTGACCTAACTGTACCAAAGAATATGGTTATACATGTAGGTAGAAATGATATAAAGGGTAAGCACTCCGAAGAAATCATGGAGTCATATAAACAGCTATTTTTAAGGGTCATTCCATGTCAACTCAGCCACAAAATGGCACTTTTTGCACTCACCCCTTTCAATTTTGCTCATACTTGGCACAATAGTAGATATACATGCCAAACTTAAATTCTCAAATTATTAGAGCTGACTGACCTTTGGTTACTGAGATACAAGGTCACAAAGTTGTGACATTTTGACCTTTTTTGCGTTAAATGACTATTTTCAAAATGGTGTAACTAAAAACTATTAAAGCTAGAGCATTGATTTTGGTCTCATTTTAAAGCTCTTTAGTAGCCCCTTGTTTATTGTCTCTTGTTAAATATCTCTACTGTGAAAAATAAAAAATCCCTTCAAAAGTTGACCTTTGACCTTGAATAAAAAAAAATACCTTCTCCTAAAAAATTTAATTTTTTTACATTAATAACTTGTCATGTACAACAAAATCCCAAGAAGCTGTAAGTGGCTGATAACTAGTTCAATGTATAAAAAATAAATGAAGTTGGCATCATTCTTCAATTTTAGATTTTTTTTGTCAGTTCATTTATTTAAAAGTTCTGTTCTGATATAGTGTCAGTGAAGACTTAGTTCAACTTAATATTATTAGTTCAAAAACCTTTTTGTGACCTGTGCCAAAAGAAGTCTTTTAAAAGACAACCAGGGTTAAACCCCTCGACAGCCCTAAATCTACTGGAGTAGCGCTGATCCAAAGGCCCAACTAGTATATAAGTACTGTCAACTTTACAGAGTTGACTCCTGACTTCAAGTTAAAGTTAATTTATTTTTACTAAATACATGTATAAAAATTTATTTAATAATTCATTAATTGTTCATTGTTTTCTTTTCAGGATTTTCTTTGTGCTTTTGTGATTTCAGAGTACAAACATGGAACATTTAAAACTGAAACAGAAGTGTGCTGATCCTTTGCTGCGTCACAAAGGTCAGTGTCGAAAGAAGAGTGAGAATTGTACCATAGGAACTTGTAAATAAGTTTCCCGATCTGCACTTAACACTACATCACAGACTTTGTAAGCAGTGTAGAGAACATCTTGAGTCCTTGCCTGAGAAAGGAATAGGCACTTTGAATTCAGACATAAATGATGATTCTTCTTGTAGTAGTGAACCACCTGAAGATCTTGAGAAAATTGAAAATGTTGACAATAGTGATGCATCAACTTCAGAGCAAAACCATGAGATGTGTACTTTGAATGCTTCTTTTGTTTCAATTGGTGAATCACCCATAAAAAGAGAGAGCTTGTAGAGCAAAAGTCATATGGAGCTAAAAAACTAAGCAAGGTGACAGAGACAGTTAAGAAGAGAATGGAAACAGTTGCAGGAAAGAGATTTCTGACTCACAATTTAAGGAGCCATCTGGAGATGTAGACTGTTTAGAAATAATAAATCAACTCAAGGAAAAATTCAAAAATGAAAATACTAAAAGAAGTGATAAAATAAAAATCCTCACTGTATTGCCCAAAAGTTGGAGCATTAGGAAAATTGCTTCAGAATTTAACACAACAAGGCATACAGCATCTATTGCTAAAAAAATAGTTGAAGAAAAAGGTGTCCTTTCAGACCCAAATCCAAAGGGTGGGAAAAGAATTAAACAGGATACTGTTGACGCTATTAAAGCATTTTATCTTTCAGAAGACATCAGTAGAACAATGCCAGGAAAGAAAGACTATTGTAGTATCATTGACAATGAAAGAGGAAGGATACATTTGCAAAAGCATCTTTTACTTTGCAATTTAAAAGAAGCCTATCATATTTTCAAAGAAAGAAATCCTTTGGTTAAGGTGGGATTCAGTAAATTTGCAGAATTGCGTCCAAAGCAGTGTGTTATTGCTGGAGCAACAGGAACTCACTCAGTATGTGTGTGTACAATTCATCAGAATGCCAAACTTATGTTTGTAGGAGCTGAATTAGAAAAACTAACTGCAAATGATGACACACCTATTAAGAATGTACGTCATTGTGTTGCCTTTATGGAATGCAATCCTGCCTCACAGAAATGCTGCCTCAGACAATGTGAACAATGTGAACAATGTGGAGATCCATCAGATTTAAAAAACAGACTACTGGACATATTTACAAACAACTTCATTGATATCATAGATTTTAAAAAGTGGACTTGAATCAGTAGAACTGAATACAGATGAATATATTGACCAATTCTGTAACCAACTGAAAGAATACCAGATACATGACTTCAAGACAAAGATGCAAGCAACTTATTACCGTGAAACAAAAATGTCTTTGAAAGATGGTGAGGTCCTTGCTGTGTGTGATTTTGCTGAAAATTATCCTTTATTCTTCAAGATGAGGTTCAGAGCTTTCACTGGAACAATGAGATGGCTACTCTACATCCATTTGTTATTTACTATAAAAAGGAAGATGAGATTGCTCACCTTAGCTTTGTTATTATTTCAGAGTGTAACATGCATAACACAGTTGCTGTACATTTGTTTCAAAAGCATCTGATAAAATTCCTAAAAGATAATATCTCATCCATCGGTTCCATCCACAAAATAATTTACTTTTCAGATGGGTGTGCAGGATAGTATAAGAACTGCAAAAACTTTTTGAATCTTTGCCATCACAGAGATGATTTTGGAATTGAGGCAGAATGGAATTTTTTTGCAACAAGTCATGGAAAGGGACCCTGTGATGGTGTTGGAGGCACAGTTAAGAGATTAGCTGCAAAAGCTAGTCTACAACGACCTTATGATGAACAGATCCTTACTGCAGAATAGTTATATACATTTGCAAGTGAAAATATTGTAAATATAAAATGTCATTTTTCTACCAATAAAGAGCATGAAGAGGAAAGCCAACTTCTCCAAGAAAGACACTCAACTGCAAGGACTATTGCTGGTACACAGAAATTACACCATTTACAGCCAGTTTCATTGACTTCTCTTAAGGTTAAACATTATTCATTATCAGATTATTCAAATATTGAGAAAGTTACTGAAAAGGAAGAAGTTGTGACTGAGGAGAAAATACATGGTTTTGTTACTGCTGCATATGATGGCCATTGGTGGGTGGCATATGTGCTGGAAAAGATACCAGAGAATAGAGAAGTAAAAGTCACATTCCTTCATCCTCATGGCCCAAACCCATCATTTGTGTATCCTGGTCGACCAGATGAATTAATCTTACCATATTCAGATATTCTAACACAAGTTGAGGCATCTACTACTAATGGACGAACATACAGGATTTGCAAAGAAGTTACTTTGAAGGCATCCAAAGCTTTGGCAGATCTACAGCACAGAAAGGTAAGAATTCAAAATTAAAATGGTCATGTAACTATATATACACTGCATACATTTTAAGTTGTGATAAATGGAAATCAATGAGCACTATACCTATACATATTGTATGTACATTTTAATATGTTACTTGTATTTGTTAATTAGGTAGCTATCTAGGTATACATTAAAAATTGTTTTCTCTTCTAGAAATCACAATAAATTGGGTGGCCCACAAGAATCTTGTCAACTACTGAAAACCATCACATACATGCACAACATACAGGTGAGGTGGGTAAAGAACAAATATTTAAAAATAAGCATTTGCTTGTTTGTAGAAGGCTGCAGATAGTATGTAGATATGGGTTGTATTTGTAAGAGATTGAGCTGACCTTAGACAAAAATGGTTACTGACATACAAGGTCACAAAGTCATGACTTTTTGACAATTTTTGTATAAAATGACTTTTTTCAAAATGTTGCTTGAATTCATTATTTTTTATACATTGAACTAGTTATCAGCCACTTACAGCTTCTTGGGATTTTGTTGTACATGACTCAAGGTATTAATGTAAAAAAATTGAATTTTTTAGGAGAAGGTATTTTTTTTTTATTCAAGGTCAAAGGTCAACTTTTGAAGGGATTTTTTTATTTTTCACAGTAGAGATATTTAACAAGAGACAATAAACAAGGGGCTACTAAAGAGCTTTAAAATGAGACCAAAATCAATGCTCTAGCTTTAATAGTTTTTTAGTTACACCGTTTTGAAAATAGTCATTTAACGCAAAAAAGGTCAAAATGTCACAACTTTGTGACCTTGTATCTCAGTAACCAAAGGTCAGTCAGCTCTAATAATTTGGGAATTTAAGTTTGGCATGTATATCTGCTATTGTGCCAAGTATGAGCAAAATTGAAAGGGGTGAGTGTTTTAGGTGGCTGACTTGACATGGAATGGACCCTTAACAAAGTTAAAGGAACAGAGACCTAACTTTAAAACATCTATCACAGGTATAATTCCAGGATACATGAGAATAATAAGTGGTACTCACAAGCATTATATATAAATAGTAGGCTTAAGACACTATGTCAGAGCATGGAAATTATATATACGAACTGTGGAATAAATTTTACAAAAAAGAGTTCTTTAACAGAGATGGAATTCACCTTAATAGTAAAGGAACTGATTTACTATCAAAGATTGTATCATATAATTGATTAAAAACTAAAGGAATAGGCCAAATTAGTACAAATACCAATACTCTTGATAACAATAAACTAATAAAAAATATAATCAAAACTCAAAAGAAAAAGGTCAACAAAGAAAGTAAAAGAGATGCAAATAATATACCATCACAGAACAAGAACTAGACTAAATTACAAGCAAATATTCCAAGGGTTCTTTGTCATTTTTCTATGTAAATGCAAGAAGTATCCGAGATAAAATAAATGAATTCAAGGCATACATAGGTATTGAAAATCCTGATGTTATGATTGTCACTGAAACTTGGACAAAATTCAGTACGATACCAAATAGTCTATTTAGTGAGAGAGATAATACCATTACTTATGAAATTGATGGCTATGAACTTTTTTATTATGAACGTAAATATTCAGAGGGTGGTGGAGTATTTATTTATGCCAAGACAAATCTGAATCCAGTTGAAGTTACCTCTGTTAAAGAGGAAATAGTTGAATCTGTATGGATAGATATTGGGCATAAAAATGCCAGGAAAATCAGGATAGGAGGTATTTATAGACCACCTGAGGGATGTTCAGTTGGAGGAATCCCCAAAAGTAGAGAAGAAAATAAGTATGTAGAAAATCAACTTATTGATGAAATAAATAAAGCAATGACAAGCAATATTATTATTGTTGGAGATTTCAATTATAGGCATATAGACTGGGAAATATTACAACACCAGAAAGTAATGAGAGATTCTTAGACTGTATAATTGAGAATGGTTTAACCCAGTGAGTAAAGGAGCCAACCAGGGCCGATGCCATTCTAGATTTAATTCTAACAAATAATCCAGATACCTTCCAGGATATCTCGGTTTCAGAAACACTAGGTTCAGGTGATCATTGTATCCTTCAGTTTAATATTGTTTGTAATTCAAGACCTAGTGAAAATAAAGTAGAAGTTCCAGATTTTAAAAGAGGAAATATAAATGGACTAGTAAATGATGTGTCTAATAAATTGGACAGATATTCTACAGCCTCTACAGCCTGAACAGACAGTAACTAGAATGTGGAAAAAATTTAAAAGTATAATAATGAACATGCAAAGGAAGCATATCCCACAGTGTAAAATCAGAACTGGAAAAAATAAAAAACAACCTTGGATAAACTGCAATATAAAAAGAGCAATCAGAGAAAAAACAAGAGCATTTCATAAATTCAAAAGAACTAAAAATGGCACAGACTCCGAAATATATAAAAGTAAAAGAAGCATTTGCAAGAAAGTAATCAGAGATAGCAAACGTGACCTGGAAAAAAGCCTAGCCAAGAATTCAAAAAACAATCCTAAGAAATTTTTCAGTCACTTCAATTTGAAAAGTAGAGTGAAAAAGAAAATTGGCCCCCTCCATATAGATAATAAAACTATAGATGATGATCTTGAAATAACTGAAGAACTAAACAAATACTCATCAGTATTCACAAATAAAAATTTAAATATATTCCTGATCTTATACTACCAGGACAAGATAGAGAAATAAATGAATTAAGGGTAACAAAACTAGATATCTTAAAAGCAATAGATAAATTAAAAATGGAAAAATCTCCAGGGCCAGATGAAATGCATCCAATAGTCATAAAAGCTGCCAAAAAGAATATAGCACAGGCACTAGAAATTATTTTTAATAAATCATTGATATGTACTGAAATTCCAGAGGATTGGAAGAAAGCAAATGTGGCTCCAATCTTTAAAAAAGGAAATAGAAACTTGGCAAAAAACTACAGACCCATCAGCCTCACCTCCACTATTTGCAAATTACTCGAAAGTATCATTAGAGGTAAAGTTACTGAGTTCCTTGAAGAGTGCAACCTTATAAATGATAGCCAGCATGGCTTTCGAAGTGGAAGGTCCTGTCTAACCAACTTTATTGAATTTTATGATGGAGTCCTATTGCATTTGGACAATAAAGAGGCAGTAGATATAGTATACTTAGATTTTGCAAAGGCATTTGATACTGTTCCTCATGCAAGATTGTTGGTAAAAGTTAGAGCCCATGGTATAAGAGGTCATATAGCTGATTGGATAGAAGAATGGCTGAGAAATAGAAAACAGAGAGTTCATCTAAATGGAAATAAGTCTACTTGGAGACCTGTATTGAGCGGAGTCCCACAGGGGTCTGTTCTGGGACCTCTGCTTTTTGTTGTCTATATAAATGATCTAGAGAAGGGCCTATCATGTAAAACCTCAAAATTTGCTGATGATACAAAATTAGGCCATAATGTTAAGTCAGTAGCAGGAGCAATGACAATACAAAAAGACTTAGACAGAGTAACAGCCTAGGCAGATAAGTGGGAGATGAAATTTAATGTTGATAAGTGCAAGGTTATGCATATTGGGCCAAAAAATCTAGAATTTGAATACAATATGAATGGAATTTGGATTAAAAATGATGATAAAGAGAAAGACGGGTGTCACTGTGACAAATGAACTCAAACCCTCAAATCACTGTATGGTAATCAGAAATAAAGCAAATGCTAGACTCAATCTCATGCAGACACACATTGAATACAAATCACCCAATATTATAAAGCAACTATACATTTCATATGTGAGACCCCTCCTTGAATACTGCATTCAATTTAATAGTCCCTATTTGATACAAGATATTGAGAAACTGGAAAGAGTACAGAAACGAGCAACAAGAATGATCCCATCTCTAAGACAATTGACATATAAGGAGAGACTGGCGTATCTAAGCATGTTCTCATTAAAAAGGAGGAGGTTAAGGGGGGTCATTCTCTGTCAGATCAACCAAAAAAAATTGAAATTAACACCCTCATCTCTCATATTTTGCTGAAATTTGGTTTATAGGGAGTTTGAGAGCCCTGAATCCATTTCTGAAATTATAAGGTCAATCCGACCAACAGTTCAAGAGATATGACCTCGGGCAATTTGAGGTCACTCGCGAGGTTACTAACATTTGGCGAGCCATAACTTGGGTAATAATTGTCATAATTATATAAAAGTATATATTTAGAATCAGAAAACGACAAGGAATCCAAATATGCAAGTTTTAGAACTCTAGGTTGAAAAATAAAAAAGTTACACTGTAACCAAAATTTGAGGTCACGATTTGACCTCTGGGGTATCAAATGAGAATTTTTTTTTTAAATGTAAAAAATGAAGGTAGGCATTGGCTATTAGAATCAGCAAAAAAAAGTTTGTTAGTATTTTTCATGTAACTAACATATAAGTGAACACCATATTCATAAGTTGTGCGTCAATTCTACCTATTTTTTCACACTTAAGCTCATAATTTGACCTATAGAAATTAAAATTACATTTTTTATAAATATAAAAAACAAAGTCAGAGTTCTTGACTAATAGAAACAATCATAAAAAGTTTGTTTATGTTGGTACTTTTCATGTAACTAACTTATAAGTGAACACCATATTTATAAATTGCTTGTCATTTCAAGGAATTTTTATATCTTAGCTATCAATTTGACCTCAAGCTCCAAGAATTTAATAAAAATTGTATTTCACTGCTAATCTACACTGGCAATAATAGTTATAATAGTGAAAGGGGAAGACTAAGCTCACATGTAGCCTAAACAAACCTGTTGAAACATGTTGCTACTTGTCTAAGTGCAGAATCAACACAGATAGTTGCAAAATTCCTTGTCTACAGGTTAGTACAGTTCCAGCCAGCACTGTGGGTGGCTGGTGGGTATGGTTTTAATGAGCCTCAGAGACTATCAAGGCCTAAAATATTAAGTGTGTATACCTATATATTTTCTAAAAAATATATTACCTAATTGTAAATCCTATATCTTTACAGATCAAAATACAATGGTTCGGCACTTGAAATACTGCCAGGACCCTATTCAAAAACACAAGAAACGCATAACAATCAATCTTAGAAAAGTGACTGATGTACTTGTTGAAAAATGTGCTGGAAGAGTGAAAAAAGACTCATTGTTGTGTGTGAACTGCTGGACACTGATAATGAAAAACCCCACTATACTTAGTACCACTGAAAACAACGAGTCTGAGCAGGATTCAAATGAATCATCTACTATCAGTGGCTTGAGTAACATCTCTTCAATTCAAGATCTGGACAATGACAGTGATTGCTTGATAAAGGAAAATCCTTCAACTTCAGTTGAACCAGTTCTAGCATTTCTGGACCAAACACCAGTTAAAAAAAGTAAGTAAATAAATTAATATAATAACTTATACTTTACTACAAGGTCTGTTTGATCTACTATATAGCCAATTATATAGCATTTAAGGTACTATAATTAATATTTAATTACTAATATTCAGGTGTGTGAAACCTTTTTTTCTGTTCTTTTCAGAAGGGCTGTCATTAAGCCAGAAAAAGCGCAAGGCTCGTGGTAAGCTATCATCTGCTCAGAAACACCTGAAGGAGAGGCTAGAACTCAGTTATGGTGTTCAAATTACCGAGGAGGTAAGTGATACTTCAAAACCTGAAACTAAATCTGAAAAACATCTAGACAAATTAATGAATGAATTGAAATAGTCATTCCTGGAGAGCAAATGTCACCATCACAAACTACAAATATTGACACACTCACCATACACAATTGAAAAAACAGCTAGTTTCTTTCAAACTACAACAAACATGGTGAAAAGAAGCCGTTCACTTAAATCAGAACATGGAATCCTTCCGAAGATTCCACTAATGAGCAAAGGAAAAGTGATATCTGAAGAACACAAAGATATAGTTAGAAGATTCTATGAGTCAGAAGAGGTTAGTCATATGTGTCCTGGCCAAAAGGATTGCATGAAAGTTATCAGTGCTGAAGGTGCAATGAAGGTGCAAAAACGATTGGTCCTCGGGAATTTAAGAGAGATGTTTGAACTATATAAAAATGATGAAAAGAATCCCAAAATAGGATTTTCCACATTTGCAAAATTACGGCCATCATATTGTGTGCTTGCCGGTAGTGGTGGGACTCATTCTGTCTGTGTCTGCACATACCATCAAAATCCAAAATTGCAGCTGGCTGCATTGGGAGAAAGAGGTCTTTCATACAAGGATCTTATGGATTACAGTGTCTGCAGTACAGAAAGAGAGACTTGCATGATGCAACTTTGCAATGATTGCCCAAGAGAAGAGGGTGTCCTGGATTTTCTTGAGTTACTTGACAGTGTGAAATCAGCTCCAAATGAAATATCTTACAAGCAATGGGTGACTGTTGACCGTTGTACAATGGTTGATAAGGTGGAGCCACTTCATGAATACTTATCATCTCTAAGCATGAAAATATCCCGCATGGTTCGTCATCACTTTGTTGCTCAGCAACAATCACAGTACTTCAAGCAGTTGAAAGAAACACTACCACCTCAGAGCGAGGTAGTTATAGTAGGTGATTTCTCTGAGAATTATTCTTTCATTGTCCAGGATGCTGCCCAAGGGTTTCACTGGGACAATTCACAGTGTACAGTTCACCCTTTTGTCATCTATTATAGATCATCTGCAGACCAGGAACTTAGCCATTTTAGTGTCTGTTTCTTATCTGCATCACTAAAACACAACACTATAATGGTTTACTCATTCATATTGAAGCTTATGACATATGTTAAATTCAGATGCCCACAATTGAAGAAGGTGCACTATTTCTCAGATGGATGTGCTGGCCAATATAAGAACAGATACAACTTCACAAATCTCTGTTACCATGAAGAGGATTTTGGTCTGTCTTGTGAATGGCACTTCTTTGCTACATCCCATGGCAAAAATGCATGTGATGGGATTGGAGGAACAGTGAAAAGAGCTACTGCTCGTGCCAGTTTGCAGAGAACTACAGAGAGGCAAATTCTTACACCAGAACACATGTTTCAGTTTTGTGAAGAAAACTTGAGCAAGAAGATAAATTTTTTCTTTGTAACTACAGCTGATTTGAAAGATGCAGAAGAACGGTTGGAACATCGATTCAAGGATAGTAGGGCTATTCCTGGAACTCAGAAATATCATAGATTTGTTCCCCTAAACAAGGAAGAACTGATGGTGTATCCCATTTCAAGTGGCATTGGAGAAAAGAAAAGAATAAGGAAAAGTCATTTTACTAATGAACCTGCAATGCTTGGTAACCTAAAATGTGTCAAACCAGGAGAGTATGTTGGCTGCATTTATGACATGCAAGTTTGGTATGGAATTGTGGAGGAATATTGTGAAGAGTTTGATGATTTCACTGTGAACTTTCTACATCCCTCTGGGTCATCAGGATCAAGTGCATATTATTATCCATCAAACAAGGATTCATGTGCAGTGCCAGGACATCATATATTAACTGTAATGAGTTGTCCTACCCTAAGAGGAGGCAGCAGAATTCAATACATTTTTCCACAAAAGAAATTGATGAGAGCATCGAGCATGCAAAAATTGTATTAGGCTAGCACATGAATCCTCTAAGTAGGTCTTCCCCTTTCACTATTATAACTATTATTGCCAGTGTAGATTAGCAGTGAAATACAATTTTACATTTTTTGCCTTTGTTTTTATATCTATAAAAAATGTAATTTTAATTTCTATAGGTCAAATTATGAGCTTGTGTGAAAAAATAGGTAGAATTGACGCACAACTTATGAATATGGTGTTCACTTATATGTTAGTTACATGAAAAATACTAACATAAACAAACTTTTTTTTGCTGATTCACTTGCCCCACAAACACCTTTAAATGGGAGACCCAAAATGGGTGCACACACATTTCTACATTACTGTACAGTCTTTACAGCCACACCGACACTTTTCCTCTTAAGTATATATATTGTAATGTATATGGATGTAAATTGTGACTTGGTCCACATTTGATATGGACCGTGACTTATTTTTGGTTGGCATGGTACTGGTATTGATGGGTACCATAATGAAATTGACTGGATCTTTGGATCTGATATATTTGCATGTCAGTTATAAATAGATATAGTGTGTAACATATTTGTGGATAGTAGCCTATTATGACTTTGATCCTCTGGATCCAGAGATTCTATCTTTAGTTTTAAATTGATAATTAATTAGTTTTAAATTGATACTTAATTAGTTTTAAATTGATACTTAATTAGTTTTGTAAAAATTGGTTATTGCCAATGTACAGGCAGTTTTTACATAGTGGAGCCACCTCGATGGGCCGAAGTGGCCCCTAGTGTGCCCACTATAAAAATTTCTTATGTTCTTATGTTCATCACACGAGAATTTGGGTAATATTCGGGAAAGGACCTAGTCACATCTGGTTACAACAATAACATATCCTGAATCCTCATTAAAAATTACGGTAAATGTACAGTATTGCACCCGTCTCCCTTTCGAGGTGAAATTTATGTTTTTCCTATGGTTTTTGATGTGTTTTGAACGAATCTGACCTTCAAAACTGTCGGAAATGACTCGTTTTTGAGATACCCCTCCAGCCGGCAATGTGGGGAAAATCATAGAAAACGAGTCATTTCCGACAGTTTTGAAGGTCAGATTCGTTCAAAACACATCAAAAACCATAGGAAAAACAAATTTCACCTTCAAAATTTGACCTGACCTAACCTAACCTATCCTAACTTAACTAAACCTAACCTAACCTAAAAGAAAAACAGGAATTACCTTTAAAATCTAAGACAGAATAATCACAGTACCGTCTTTTCTTCGTTTTAAGCATAATGTAACTTTTTCTACAACGCCACAGTTTCTGGTCTTGACCATGACTCCAGATTTGAAAAAATTTACTGGAGCACAGCTCTGAATTTACTTTTTTTCCCCTTACACCACTAGATAGGTTAATGATAGTAAACTCTTGAATTGACGACATACCAATTACAAATTGTTTTAGCTAAACATAATAATACAATAATGTACAGTTTATAACTCACCTTAAGTTTATTTATTCATTGCAGCAGCAATGTATTGATTTACACTTGCTTAAATGGGCTATGGAAATGTCAAATTTGTTGCTTTTGCTTTATTAGATTTGGATGCAACACTTGAACTTGAAGGCATATTTTGACTCTTCTCTTTATTAACCACAACAGCTTGGTGAGTTTCTTTTGTTAGGCGCAAAATTGCATTCAATGTCTTCTGGATTTGGGAATTTTGAAATTCCTCTAAAGCAGTTTTGTTAGTCTGATGCGCAGATTCCTCACTTACCTTTTGTTTCTTAGGTGGAGGAGAAGCACTTTCTTCAGTCTGTGAAACATCTAGTGAAAAAGTTTCATTTTCTAGATTAGCAGTTGATGAAGTTGGTTCATTTTTCTGAGGTCTAGCACTAGCACATTTTGTGAACAAACTAAATGACTGCTTTGCCGTATCTCTTTGCTGCACTTCATCCTGGTATTTCTTTACTGCAATATCTAAGCTGTGGGCCCAAACTCTGGGACCTCTTGTATTGTAACAAATATTTATTTTGGAATTAAAATGTTCCTCCCAGTTTTGCTTCTTTGAATATTTGTTCTTGCATTGACCACAAAAGTAACCCCTTTTAACACTCACTTTCTCTCTCCCAACTTCATCAATATTAGGATCCATTATTGATTATTGACTACCTGAAAAAATACAAAATAAGTAAAAGTTAGTAAATATAGTATGGTAAAAGTGAGTAAAAGTAAGTAAATATAGTACAATGAAAGTAAGTAAAAGTAAGTGCTTTAAACTTAGTAAAAGTAAGGAAGAGTAAGTAAAAGTAGGTAAGTAAAAGTAGTTTAAACTTAACTAAACTTTTCAATGTGGATTACTTAAAACCGCACAAGTAATTATCTGGCCAATTTATCAAACCTGGCCGAGATCAATGGAACATAGTCCAATCCTGATAATTTTATATTAAAAAAATATACGTTTTAATAAAATTTTAATTATCAAAACATTGAAGCTTAACAAAAAATAAAAATAATTGTTAAATATGGAATTACCAACTAAACTTAAAATAACTAAATTTGTAATTTAAAAAAATTGGTTTGTACAAGAACGTATACGCAAAAAAATTGCATAACATCTAGCGGATGAACAAAACCCAAACCCAAATTTACTTTTTCTCATGGTCAAATTTACTGGAGCAATGCTCCCAAGATCCCAGGAATCTGGAGTCATGGTCTTGACAATATGTGCACTCCATTTTACAATGTGGACACTTCACTACTGTTGGTAGAACACTGTGAGCACACAGAAACTCAACACTTTTTTCTAAATTTTCATAGAAAGCGACAATACAGCAGTAATAATTGAATGAACACATGTCACACGAAGCCATTCCAGTAGCAAACTAATTCAAATTCGAAATGGATGGAGCGCTCTGATTGGGCAGACATGTGACAGCAACACAAACGAACACACAAACGAAGGTACGAACACACAAATGACCGTACAAACACACACTAGATACACACCAAAAAATGTTTATATCTCGAAAACGAAGCATTTGCAACGGAAACACTATAGAAGGAAAGTGTCTTAGAATTAAAAAATCTACTTAATGAACATATAATAATTGCTGGATGTTAGATGGGTGTAATAGTAGAATAATACCAAAATTATGGTACATATTTGGCTGGACACGGGGGCTACATTTTTTATCAAAATTACACTTTTCTAGTGTAGTTGGTATTAGTTATTTTTCAGCCCAGAATGTTTCCCGACAATTTTGAGGGGTTCTACATTAATGTCTCAACAGGTACAAAACATTTATCAATAGCATTTCTGTCGCAAATGTTTAGTTTATGAGAGTTATTTCATTAAAAAAAATTTTTTTTTGAAGGGGCATTCTATTGCTGCCATAACAGGAGGTGGCACCATCTAGCGATGAACTATGTAAACATTTTTAAGGTAGCCAATCACAGGCCTCTATTTCATCATGTGACCTAATCCAGCAAATCACCGACTGATCTGCTTCATCCTTCATCTCCTGTTTTCAGTTTAAATTCAGAATCGACATGGCTGTCCAGTGTAACCAGTGCCCTCCCGTTCTAGCTCGCATTTTCATACTTTGTTTTGAAAATAACGAAGCAAGCCTCGATTTTCTTCGCTTGCATTGTGTTCTCCCTTTAAATGTAGTGTGTCCAATTTGTATAATTTAGGTCTCGGGGGGTATGGGGGCGGAGCCTCTGTAAAGATCATACATCACAAATTGATCAGTATAGGGTTTATATTTTTTATTTTTGAATTTCCGACGCTAAAATGCCGATCAATATCGACCAATTTGTCATGCGTGATCTTTATGTGGGCTCTGCCCTGTACCCCCAAGACCTAAATTATACAAATGATAATGTAGTAACATATTCATGTTAGGTTAGGTTAGGTACTTTTAGGTTAGTTAGGTTAGGGGTTAGGTTTTCCATGAAACCTAAGTTTTTCTCATGGTTTTTGATGTTTCATGACATTCTTACCTTCATTTTCATTGGAAATGGCAAGTTTTTCACCCCCTAAAAAAATGATTCCCCACAGGTTCCCTAATATTGATGGGGTAGGGGATGGAGTATATCTTAATAACTGGTTATTTCCGACAGAAATGAAGGTCAGATTCGCATGAATCACATCAAAAACCTAGGTTTTGTAGGAAATAGCAGTCTGGGCTGAAAAGTAACAATTACTGTGTAGTTTTCTCTGCTTTGCTCGAATCTGATACCCATTTCTTGTGCAAATGAATAGAAACTTTTTTTTTTCCATTCCAAAATATGGAGTGTTTCTACTCATTTGCACAAGAAATGTGTGCCAAATTCCAATAAAGCAGAGAAAACTACACCAGGAAAATGTAATTCTGATAAAAAACTAGCTAACCTAACCAACTTAACCTAACCTAACCTGCGCAGTAATATTCAATCTCGCAACCATCACATTCAAAACCTTCACTAGCTTTAGCCATTGTCCTCAAACTGTGTGAAGCAAAGGAAATTCCTATGGCACATGTTGCAAAAAGTGTCTAATTGGCCCAATCCAGCCATGTGACAATCTGAAAACAAGTGATACATCCATGAAACGCATTACTGTACTTACAAATACGTAAAAATTATATATTAAATGAATTTTATAACCGCACACAAGCACAAAAAATGATTAGTACTATCGTAAAGAGCATGAAAAATAGTGCTAGTGAAACACAACCTCTCATTTCTTGTTAGCCCCTGTGTCTAGCCAAAATTACCCAGAGAAACTATTATCTCATGTTGTGCAGATTGATTTAATATTAATTTCATAATGAGGCTGGCATTTTTATTTGGGTGTAAGTCCCATTACTGAAACCTAATAGTAGTAAAAGTTTCAAGTTAAACCCAAGTAATGTAGGAAAAGTTCCTGTAATTGGAGATTTCTAAGTCAGAGGCCTAGGAACTGTGTTACCAAAAGGAAGCATAATTTATTGCTATCCTGGTGCAACCATTGATAGGATAAAGTAAAAAATCAGTGAAAAAACTTCGGGTACTGATTTAGTTTCTCCAAAAAATGTAGTTATTCACACTGGAGGTAATGATGTAATGCTTAAGCCATCGGATGAAATCTTAAAAATCTATAATGAAATCTTGGTAAAATTAAAAGAAGGTAGGCATAAGTCATTTATTACAGGTATTATTCTAAGGATGCCTGAAAGTAATAAATGGTTCTCTAGGGATTTTAGCATAAATAATAGACTCAAAGAACTCTGTAAACAAGTAGGTGTAACATACAGGGTGTCCTGAAAGTCTTGTTACACTTATGTATAATCTTGGAATATTAAATGATGTTTGGTTCCAACAGGATGGAGCCCCTCCCCACTATTCCTTGAGGGTTCAACAATATTTAAATGAGGTGTTTCTGATCAATGGATTGGGACCTTAAAATGCAACATTAAAATGGCCTCTGAGAAGCCTAGATAGGCCTATCTCAAGTTGTGACAATGCATTATGGGGATTTATAAAGGAAAAGTTTTCTCAAAAATGTTATGATTCCAATGACGGACTAAAGGAAGCCATAAAGGATGCTTTTAAACTCGTAACACCTAAAATGCTGAGGAGCATAGCACACCGAATCTGGTGTAAAATCATTCTGTGCAGTGGGGTAATTCCAGGAGAGATCAACCAATGAACACCACCACCACTTTTCCAATTTTGCTGAAACTTGGTACAGGGGTAGATTTTGGCCAAAAAATATGATTCCCAAGATTTTAGCTTGATCTGACCAATGGTTCAAAAGTTATGAGTGATGTCATTTTGAGGTCAAGCATTGACCTCGCATTTTTCAAACTGCAATAACTTTCCTCCTGTTGGTCATAGCCCTATAGAAGTATACATATTTGTAATCAGAATGATCTGTAGATTCCAAAAATGACATCATTTTTGATGTAGGATGAAAAATAAAAATTTTACTTATAAATGAATATTTGAGGTCATCATTTGACACCTCAGATACTGAATTTCAGAAAAATTCATTGATGAGAAAAATGTTCCCCTATCATTTATCTATCATTATCAGCTTTAAAAAGTTTGTGTATAGGCCATTATATATGTCAAAATACAATTTAAGTGATACTAACTTCCTATATTTTTTTTACTATAAACATTTAATTTTGCCTCATTTCATGATCTAGACATCCTGAGAGCTAGATAGCTATAGGTGCTTGAATATAGAGAAGTATATAAAAGAGTGCTACACATGATATATACTGTATATATATATATTTAATATATTTTGCTTGTTAATGCATTATGTATTAGGTATTTAAACAAAAATAAATATCCCTCATTTCATCTCTGCCACAAGACTCATCAGACAACTTTGATTAAACTGGCTGTTGTTATGGGGGAACTTCCACTCCCCTTTATTAATGAATGCAATATAAAAGTTATCAAAACAGTTGAACATTACTTAAAGAAAAAAGTAATAGGTAATACATATATAATGACTCCATATTATACAAGGATAACATCACAGTAATTAACATCCTACATATGTACATATACACAGTAAAATTTAGGTTAATCTATTTATATGCTCCTTTGCAAAGTTTTCCATATCTTCTGCTGGGAAAATATACTGGATACGTGTTCCTCCTCTTAGTCCTGCCTGTACTGCTCCAAGGATATTGTTTGCTGGCACTAGGCAACTATCTTCTTTGGTTGGGAATGTATATGATGGGACAATGCCTGAGGGATGCAGGAAATTGATAATGTAATCTTCATATTCAGCATCATACCGTAGTCTTTTACCAGCCCAAACCACAGTTCTTGTCCATATATACATCCAACAAAACACCCAACCTTCACTTCAGTGCATGTGTTTCACTGAAGACTGCTGCCCTCTTCACTACCAGACTGAGTGCCAATATCCTTCAGTAGGCTTTTGAGCTCTCCTTTGGCACTCTGAGAGAGGTGGGTAAACCATTAAGCTATCCATTGACATAGGTACAAATCTATGAAGTTTTAGGGTACCTGCAATTGACTTGATTGAAGGGCTGAAGCACTGCTCTAATCTCTCTTTGATCTCCTTGATTTTCATTGATGACACATACAAAATTTTATTGAAGACTTCATTTCAATGGAACAAAACTGGTACATGTCTTCAGCTGTTAAAATTTGTTTTGCAACATGTCTTTGTAGGCTTGCTTTTGCTGCTGCTCTCTTGACAGTACCTCCAATTCCATCACATGCATTTTTGCCATGCGATGTAGCAAAAAAATGCCACTCAGCATCAATCCCAAAGTCAGCTCTGTGATGGCAAAGGTTCAAGAAATTGAATTTGTTTTTTTACTGAGCAGCACATCCATCAGTAAAATAGTGAATTTTTGTCAGAGTTGGATGTTCTGCACGAATAACAGGTATTAGCTCTTGGAGAAAAGAGTACACCATCACTGTATTATGTTTCAATGAATCTGAAATGAAGCAATAACTCTGATGACAGATGTTATCAGATTGTTTCCAGTAAAACGCAAATGGGTGTACTGTGCAGTGAGAGTTTTCCCAATGAAATCCTTGTGCTGCATCTAGTGATGAGTCGTTTTTTATTGTCATTTTTTTTGTTTAAACGAAGATAGTCTGTTTTTTTTTTGTTTTTTTTTGTTTTTTTTGTTTTTATTGTTTTAAACTTATTCCATATTTTTCTTCCTTTAATCTAATAAGTATATTAGTATTACCTATAATTTACTATACTACCATGCTTATACAGTTATACCTAGTATATATAGTCATCTTTTAGAAAAACTGAATCACGCAAAAAGTATATAATAGAAAAGAAAAACAAACCCTCATTTTTTATATGTATATATATATTTTTTAACTAGAACATAAAACATTCTTCCTCGTTTCAAACAATATACATAATTGTGATTGGCAAGAGTACCAGTATATATATTCCAGATAGAAAAGGAAAATATTCACCTTTTTTTAAACCTTTTTGTTAACCTAATGTTGTTTAACCTTCATTTCCATGGAAGAATCATCACTAGATTGGGTAGAGCATATATGCTAGTTTCAATATCACAGGTACTGATATAATATACATAATAAAAAATACCTAATACTGGTATAAAACAATATATATAATTGTGATTGGCAAGAATACCAGTGTGTGTATATATATATATATATATATTCCAAATAGAAAAATTAAAAAAATTAAAATATTCATCTCTTTCTTTAACCTTTGTGTTAACCTAATGCTGTTTAACTTTCATATCTGATTCTATTTCCATTGAAGAATCTCATTATCACTAGATTGATTAGAGCATATAGTTTCACATATCACAGGTACTGGTACTTATTGCAGATTTGGATGTTGACAAAGCCAATGTAGCACCATGTTTTACTTCACTTTCTTGGAATTTTGCATTTTGGGATATAAATACTAGCTTTGCTGCTCTGTCTGTACTTAATCAGTTTCTTTTGGCTGTATGGATATTATTACTGTATGTGCTAAATGAATGATCTCGGAGGTAATGAAAGGGAAAAATAGAGGTGTATGAGTTTGTGTAGGTATATATGTGAGTATGCGTGCGTATGTATCTGGAATTCTGGATGTATGCGTGTGTATGGGGTATATAATAGATATAAATATGTGTGTATAAGTATTTATGTATATATTGGTATATATGTATATGGGTGTATGTGTATGTATATATATGGATGGTCTCGGGGGGGGGGGGGGATATGTCATCGCGGGTCTAAAGGATAGTTAAGTGGGAGATTCAAAATCCGAGGCATGGATGGGAGAGTCCTGGAAAGGTTGGACAATGGGCAGTCAGCTCCCAGCCAGTGTTCTCGCAAGTTTAACGGATCTCAAGATATGAGACTTTCAGTGCAAGAAAGAGACCAGTTTTTTTCTGTAAATAGGCTGAAAAGGACATTCTATACTGGTACCATATGGCCTATTTTATTATTTATTTATTTATTTTTATATATATCTCATTGCAAAAGTATACCTTATAATTAAATTGGCAATATCTATATTAATTATTAAAAAAAACAATAAAAAAACAAAAAAAAACAGTTTTTTAACATCACTAGCTGCATCCTGGACAATGAATAAATAGTTCTCTGCAAAATCTCTTACTAAGCACCCTTCATGCAATGGAAGGTTATTTTTTAAATTTTTAAAATATTCTGCTTGGTGTTTACTTGTAAAATGATGCCTTGTGAGATTAGAAATGCTCTTACTTAATGATTCTGTGAAATCATATAAATTCTCAACCTTTTCTGTTGGTGAACAGTGGTCCACTGTCACCCATTGCTTAGAATGAATTTCTTCTGGTAGAGTCTCCATAGCATCCAATCCTTCCAACAAGGCCTTGACACCCTGTTTGTGTGGCCAGTTTTGGTACTTATGTATCATACAATCTTCATTGTTGATGTCACAAACTGAAGCAGCCATCAGCTGTGAATATTCTAGCTATCTCACTCCAAGAGCTGCAAGCTGCAGTTTGGGATTCTGATGATATGTACAGACACAAACTGAATGTGTACCACTGCTACCTGCGAGGATACACCAAGCAGGATGAAGACTGGCAAAACTACTAAATCCAGTATGAGGATTATTTGAATCCTTAGTAAATTCTGCATAGAGCTCTCGCAAATTACAAAGTATTAAACGCTTTTGCATCTTTATCTTTTCTCCTTCTTCATTGATTACAACCTTGCAGTCTTTCATTCCATGACATTGATGGCTATATTCATCTAATTCATAAAAATTTCTCACTTTCACTTTTGTCTCATTTGTAATTGCCTTTACTCATTGATGGGATTTCAGGTAGTACTCCATGTTCACTTTTCAGACGGTGACTTTTTTTTACCATGTAAGTTGATGTTCCAAAGAATGTTGACATTTTACCTATTGTAAATGGTGACAGTGATAAAATTTGAAGTTTTAGCTTGCTGTTTTGTGTGGTGTTGAACTTATCCTTGAGCTCCCTCATGAGAAGTTCATACCTGCAATTTTTAGAAAACTTTTATTAAAAATATTTCTAACTAGCTAGTCGTAAAATATAAAAATTCTAAACATACCTTAGTGGATAGTTTCATTGCGTTAATTGATGATACCTTAAAGCTACTTTAGATAGGCCTAATCATATACGGTATGTATAACAATATATATACAGTATATAAATATATATAATATATATAGTACCTAAATTAATTTAAGTGATACTTACTTATATAATTCAGAATTCTTTTTGTCATGGTGGGAACTTGTTGATGGACCAACTTCTGGAAGTTCTACTCCATATGCAGATTCTATACTTCTCTTGATTTTTTATGTTGTCTTCAAAAGTTTGCAGGTTCCTTGTTTTGCTTTTGCTGATGTGTCATACCAGCTGTAGCAATATAAATATAAAGAGTGTTAGTTATACAAGTAAACTGTATATTCATGGAATAAATAACATGTCAATTTATAATAAATATCATTCATTGTACAAATGTTTTTATTTAATCATTATAGCTATATATATATGTATGTATATATTTTTATTTGCATCAAAATAGCCTTACTTGTTTTTATTGGACTTTCATCCAAGTAGGGAAGTATATTGTCATGAAGTATGTCTTTTGGAAAGCTGTCTAGATGCTTTGAAGGAGTCATTAATTGTGGATTGGAGAGACTTGAGTTAGATGAGGCACATGAATCTTCACTGATTTCCATTGGTGAAATGGCTTCCACTGCTGTTTGCTTAAGAAGACCTGGTTCCTTTGATATTAATTTTAGACAATTTACACATAATAGGTCATCTTTTAATAGTTCAAGACTCCAAAGAATAATGGGTGCTACTGTAGTATGCGGTCTACCTTTTAATTATAGCTTCTTATCTTATTATTATTTTATTATTAGGTTAATTGTATGCCCTTGACGATTGGTTAGGTTGTCGTGATATTTTCGTTAAAACTAACGAAAATATCACAACCACCTAACCAATCATCAAGGGTGTACTGTAGTATGCGGTCTACCATTAAGTATGCGGTAGTAGTATGTTTAACTTCTTTAATAATTCCTTAATTGTGTAAATTAAATTATAATTCCTTTCAATTCATTTTCAATTCCTTTTAAATATTTTGAACGGTAGACTGCATACTACAGTAGAAACTTAATGGTAGACCGCATACTACAGTAGCACCGAATAATGTCCTCCTTAACTTTCCTTACACTTTTAAAAATTCTTTTGTTTCTTCAGAGGATCAGAGCAAAATTTCATATTCTGAGGCATTTCGTAATAAGGTACTACATTATATTTATACGCAGGTTCCTTCACTGTAGCACTGCAAAATAAAGAATATGACAGTACAGGACCTGTGGGCAAAAATAGTTGATGAATAACAGAAAAAACATTGATGGTGATGATACTCAAATATACATAACAATGCATTAACAAGCAAAATATTATATATATATACACACACCCCCCCCCCGCGGGCAGTCTTTCTGGGGTGGATCGCCCGTGGGCTCCTGCCTCCATGTGGCGAGGGGGTCAGCCGTGGCTGGGGGCCCTGCCGGGTCCCCGCCCGGTTGCGAAGTGGACTTTTAGCATACCCTGCTATCCTACAGCCCCCTCTTTCCTGTCTTCCCCTCTTTACCCTCTTCCTTGCCCCCTCTGTTTTTTCTGCTTTCTCTGTTCACTTCGCGCGCCCCGTGGGCTGCCGGGGCTGGTCGCTGGGGGTCTCGCTCCCATGGCTGGGGCCGGACTAAGTTGGCTGGTAGGGTGCCCAGGCCTGGGACCCTGGGGGCCTTGGTCTTTGCTGCCGGTGGGGGAGAACTTTCGACGCTGCAAGGGCCCCTTTTGAAACAGGGGTACCTACACGGGACGAGGCACCCATCCCCCGCCGGGGTGCGCTTGGTCCCCTTGGGCCCCGGGTAATCGGTTCCCGGCGGCCCTGGGCGCGAAACAATAAATTTTTTTTTATGGAAACACTTACAAATCTAATGGACCTCGTTGATGACCCGGCTTGTGCATCTGACCTCCCTCTGACCTCCCTCTTTGGACCTTGGGTCTGGTAAGGGCAGTCGGCAGCCCTCGCCCACCCTGTCTGCTCTTCTTGCCGACACCTCCTCTCCCTCTCTTCCCCAGGCTCGTGGCGCCGCTGCCCGACCCCCGCCAGTGGCCGATGGACCTGCAGTGGACCCCCCGACCCCTGGATCCCCCCATATTCCACGTCCCGATAGGGACCCACCTGCTTTTTCGCCCTCAGGTGGGAAGCCCGCGGCCCCGGTCGCCTCCCACTCCGGTCGGGCCTCATCGCCCCCGGCCCCCTCGGCCCCTGGGGGACGTGGGACCCGACGTCGCCGTCCACCTTTCTCGTCTCCCCGTCCCCTCGAAGTACCGGTGGTGTTTGGCCCGACGTCTTCGCTCGGCCTTAGGACGGTGGACAAGTTCCTCGTCCTCCACCCCTCCTCCTCCAAGCCCCTCCCCACTAACCATGAACGCCTCTTTCGAGCGATCCATGGGGTGACGGGGACGGCTCATTTTGACCTTCGGCCTCAGAGGGATGGCTCCATTCTGATAAGGTCGCGTTCCTCTGTCGAAACCTCCTCTCTGCTCGCTATCCCCAATGTCCTGGGCTGCGGGATTACAGTGTCCCCCCACCCCCGCCTCAATCAGTGCCAGGGCACAATTTACGCTGCTCGTCTTCTACCCATCCCGGTGGAAGACCTCCAGATTGACCTCGCCTCCCAGGGTGTTGTGAGGGTGTACCGCTTTCCCGACAGATCGCGATCCCCAACCGCCCCTTCTCCTCGCCTGCTCCTCACTTTCGACTCACTGGTGCCCCCCGTTTCGGTATTCTGGGGCTTTGGTGAGAGACGAGCGTGCGAATTCTCAGTACGACCATACATGCCAGATCCTACGCGCTGTTTTCAGTGCAATAGGTTTGGCCACGTGAGCAGCTCCTGCCATCAGCCGGCCCTGTTGTGTGTCCATTGCGGCGGCCCTCCCCACCCCTTGCCCTGTACTGCTCCGCCTTCCTGCACCAACTGCCATGGACCACACCCTGCTTCATCCCGCTCTTGCCCGTCCTTCCTCTTTGAAAGGGAGGTTCGGGCCCTCTGTTCATCAGTGTTTCTCAGCGCTCGGGAGGCGCGGGACCGGTTGCGTGGCTGCGAGGCCCGGCGTGGTGCCTCGTACGCCGAGGTTCTCCGTTCCCGGACCCCGTCCTCACCGGCGGTTCCCAACGCGCCTCCACCCACCGTGTCCGCTACTCCCAGTCCATCCTCTGCCACCCAGCGGACTCCTACCGCGGCTCCCCGTACTACCAGCGCGTCCCCACGTGCTCCCCCCGCGAACGCCGATGCTTCGTCGGCAACCCCCCCTGCCCCTTCTACGCCCTCTCCACCGGCGCCTTCGGCCACCCCCATTCCGGATCGCGGGCCGCACGACGGAGGGGTAGGGGCCGCAAGCGCCGCGCCAGTGGTGACCCCGAAAGGTTCGAAGTCATAAGCCTCGCATCACCTTCCTCTCCCAAACACAAACGCCCCCTTCGCCCTACCGCCCCGGTGTCCTCACCATCCCCACTGCGCAACCGTTATGCACGCTCCCCCCTGGGGTCCCCGACGGCCCTCGTGGTGGGGGCTGAGATACACCCCTCTCCGGCCCGGTCGATGGACCCACTGGAGGGGGAACTCGCCCGCCTGGTCGGGGTGGGTTGGACGTGCACGCCCCCGCGCTTGACCTGCCCCATCTCTCTCCTCGACCTGCCAATGCCTCTGGGTGAGGTATTATTTTCCACTCCCCCTCGTAGTCCTGCCTCCCCCACCTCCGGTGAAGGGAGGGGCATTCTGGATACCTCTCACATCCCCTTCTCTGCATCGCTCTCCCCCGGACGTCCGGGAGACTCCTCTTCTGGAGGACTTGCCGGCGTCTGGTTCCACATCGCCCCCTCGTCGGGGTGACCCTCGCCTTCGCCCTCGTTCGGCGTCCCTCGCTGAACTCCGGGGCTTTCCGATTCCCTCTTTAATCTCGGGCCACCCGATCGGCCCACCCACCCCATAACCATCCTTTACGCTGACTTTCCTACCCCTCCCTATACCTCGCTCCTGCAGTGGAACATCCGCGGCTCCTGGTAGGCCTCGAGAGTCTCTCCTCTCTCCTGGCCTCCAGGTGTCCGGCGTGTTTCTGCCTTCAGGAGACGATTCTGGGATCCCGTTCCCTCCCTCGAGTGTCCGGTTACTGCGGGCTCCCTTCCCCGCCTCTCGATGGGGCAGGGAGGGGGGGCACCACGGTCTTCGTGCACCGCTCCGTCCCTTTCCGCCACCTCCCGCTCCGTACAGTCCTGCAAGCTGTGGCCGTGCACCTTTCCTTGGGGCGCCAGCTTACGGTCTGCTCTCTTTACCTCTCCCCTAACGTACGCCCTCCACCCGATTCTCTCCGTGACCTAATTCTTCAGCTTCCCCGCCCTTTCCTGATTCTCGCGGACTTCAACAGTCGGGACCCGGCCTGGGGGGACGTTTGCTCCACCTTTCTCTCTGGGACCCTTCTCTCCCTTATGGACGAGCTCGAGTTCACCTTTCTGAACGATGGCTCCCCAACCTGCCTTCACTCGGCCTACGACAGTTTCACCTGTATCGACCTTTCCCTGGTTTCCCTCGAAATCGTGACGGAGTTCACCTGGGAGGTCCTGCCGGATTCTTCCGGCAGTGACCATTTCCCAGTGTGTCTACCCCGACCCGTCTCCTCCCCCCCACCTCTGTCCGCCCGCGCTGGCTGTTCGCCCGAGCAGACTGGGCTCATACGCGAGGGGCACGGCAAATCTCGATCAATTCCTGCCTTTCCTCCGTCAAGTGAGGCCCTCGCCTTCCTCGAGAGTAAGATCCTCTCGGCTGCCGCCAGTTGCATCCCCGTACCTCTGGCTCCCCCAGGCCGCGAAGCGTCCCATGGTGGACCCCAGAGTGCTCCCATGCCGTTCAGGAGCGGCGCCGTGCCGGCCGCCGCTTCTACCGGACCCGCCAGCTGGAGCACAAGATAGTTTCAGCGCCTGAAGGCAGTGGCCCGTCGGGTCCTGAAACTGGCCCGGCGTACCTCCTGGCGGAGTTACGTGTCCGGGATCTCCTCGACTGCCCCCGACTGTTTGGCGCAAGGTGCGTAGCTTTGAGGGGACCCGTGTCCCCCTCGACCCGGTGCTTCGGGTCGGGACGACGAGTCGTGTCCGATCCGGAGGCCGTCGCGAACGCACTCGCGGCGCACTTTGCAGCCATCTCCAGTTCCGATTCCCCCCACTCCCGCCGCGACCCACCGGAATTTCCACCTCATAGGGATGACCCCTATAATCACCTCTTCCACATGACAGAGCTTCGGGAGGCCCTCCGCCCCCGACGCTCCTCCGCCCGGCCCCGATAATATCCCCTATGACTTGTTACGGCACCTCCACCCCTCTGCTCTCAGCTTTGTACTAGACCTCTATAACCGGATTTGGTTGGAGGGTTCATTCCCGGACCGGTGGCGTGAGTCCATCGTCGTCCCCATCCCGAAGCCCGATAAAGACCCCTCACTCCCGTCGAACTATCGCCCCATTTCCCTGACATGCTGCGCCTGCAAGGTTATGGAGGCGATGGTCGCCTCGCGGCTGTCTCTTACTCTGGAGGCGATGGTCGCCTCGCGGCTGTCTCTTACTCTGGAGGCGAGTGACCAATACCCTGCTACCCAGGCTGGTTTCCGGCGCTTCCGGTCTACCACCGACCCCCTCCTCCTCCTTAGCCACGACGTGCAGGAGACTTTCTCCCGGCGTCACTTTGTACTCGCCGTCTTTTTCGACCTCCAGAAGGCCTACGATACTACTCGGCAGAGCGCGGTTTTTGACTGCTTATGCTCCCTGGGTTTCGTAGGCTTTCTCCCCTCCTTTATTTATAACTTCTTGTCCACCCGTTCTTTCCGCGTCCGCATCGGTTCTACCCTCTCTGACCGCTTTCCGTTGGAGGAGGGTGTCCCTCAGGGTAGTGTCCTTAGCGTCCTGTGTTTCTCACTAGTGATGAACACAGTCGCTACGGTCCTGCCTACTTCCGTTCGTAGCTCCCTCTATGCCGATGACCTGGCTATCTATTGCTCTGGCCGCCTCCCATCTTTGGCTGAACGTCGACTCCAGCTAGCCATCAACGCGGTGGTTCGCTGGGCGTCCTCGGTTGGCTATGCTTTCTCACCCTCTAAGTCTTCCAGTATGCTTTTCCGTCCTCGGCGCCTCCGTCTGTCGCATACCTTCGCCCTTACCCTTGCCGGCACTCCTCTTCCCCTCGTCCCATCCGTTCGATTCCTGGGTATGACCCTCGACGAATTTTTCAGTTGGGTTCCACACCTTAGGCGGTTGCGGCAATCATCTCGCCGCACCCTCTCCTTTTGAGTCACCTGTCCCACATGACCTGGGGGGCGGACAGGCGTACTCTGCTGCGCCTGTACACCTCCCTGGTGCAATCCCGCATCGACTACGGCTGTGTGGTCTACAGCTCCACCTCCTCTCCGGCACTCCGTATGCTGGATCCTCTTCTCCACCGTGGCCTTCGCCTGGCGTCGGGTGCCTTCCACTCGTCCCCTGTCGCTAGTCTTCAGGTGGACTGCGGACACCCCCCTGCCCCTTCGCCGGGGCCTTCTCATGGCGAAGTGTTACCTTCGCATCTGCGGCCTCCCGAGGTCCCTACTCTTCTCCGCGATCTCCCAGGCGCTACCCCGGCCTGACACGTGGCATTTCGCTGCCTCCCTGGCCGACGTCTTTTCGTCCCTGGGGATCCCCCACCCTCTATTCTGCCGTTCTCCTTCGACCTGTCGCCCCCCTGGCTGACCACCCCTATCTGCCGCTGCCAGGCGCTCCGTGGCCTGCGTAAGGAGTCTCCTACCGTCCTCCGGTCTTCTTTTCTGGCCCATCTTCCCGTACACTCGGACGATGTTCCCGTCTACACCGACGGCTCGCGCTCCCCTGCAGGTGTCGCGGCCGCCGTCTTCTCTCCGTCGCTGTCACCTACCTCCCGGGGTATCCCCCTGCCGGTTCAGGCCTCCATCTTTTCCACGGAGCTCTTTGCCCTTCTGGAAGCCCTCCGTCTGGTATCGGGTTTTTCGCGGTCTTCCTGTACCATCTTTTCGGACTCGCTGAGCGCCCTTCAAGCGCTCGAGCGCTATAATTCCCGGACCCCCTCATACGCATTATTCAACAGGAGTACCATGTCCTGCACACCGTTCACCGGATCCGGGTCACCTTCTGCTGGGTTCCTGCCCATGTCGGTGTTTCCGGTAATGAGGCGGGCACCACAGCCCGGTCCGCCGCCTCGATGCCTCCCCCCCCGCCCACTCCCCTTCTCTGACTATGTGCAGGTCTTTCGGTCCCTCTACGACTGCATATGGCAGCAGTCCTGGGACGATGCCACCTGAAATAAACTCTGGTCCATCCACCCCCGCCTGTCATATTGGCGTCCTCTTTCCACCGCTCCCGACACAAAGAGGTCGTCCTTGCGCGGCTTCGCATCGGCCATACGCGCCTCACGCACGGCTATCTTATGTCCCGGCAGGAGGCTCCTTGTTGCGCCTCCTGCCAGTCGCCCCTCACCGTCTTTCACATCCTTGTGGAATGCCCCACCCTGTCGTCAGTACGTCGTCGCGCCTTCCCGTTCCTCTCTGATTTCCCCCTCCCCGATCGTTTACGTCTTATGCTCGCTGAGAGCCCTCTCTTCTCGCTTGACCGTCTTTTCCTTTTCCTCTCCCAATCTTGCCTCCTCTCTGAGCTTTAGGTGACTTCTCACCCATCGTCCGCGGTCCTCCCACTTCTAGTGCCTTTCCCCCATCTCCGTTTCTCTTTCTCATATTCTGCTTCGCCATGATATCCGCTAGCGTATAGCGGGAAATGGTGGTAAACGCCCCAATACAAAAAAAAAAATACACACACACACACACAGTATATACCATGTGTGGCACTCTTTTATATACTTCTCTATATTCAAGCACCTATAGCTATCTAGCTCTCAGGATGTCTAGATCATGAAATGAGGCAAAATTAGATGTTTATAGTAAAAAAATACAGGAAGTTAGTATTACTTAAATTGTGTTTTGACATGTATAATGGCCTATACACAAACTTTTTAAAGCTGATAATGATAGATAAATGATAGGGGAACATTTTTCTCATCAATGAATTTTTCTGAAATTCAGTATCCGAGATTTCAAATGATGACCTCAAATATTCATTTATAAGTAAAATTTTTATTTTTTATCCTACATAAAAAAAATGGGCATTTTTGGAATCTACAGATCATTCTGATTCCATAAATGTATACTTTTATAGGGCTATGACTAGTGTTGAAAACCAGTTTGTAAATTTCCCCTAAAAATCGAAAACCGAAAGAAAAAACTGGTTTTATCGATTCATTTTTATTTGGCTCAAACTTGCGCGAATGTGCAGCTACGCACTACAGCGCACAAAAAATAACTTCGAATACATTACCTATTAAGTTAAATTGTGACAAACTGGCAACTGCTCTTCAGTATAATTTTTGCCTATCTGGCAACTCGATCTTCAGTTTGTCTCATCATGTAGGCTGTAGTGTAGAGTCAGTCGACTAAAGCCCTATTTGCAGTATAAGACCCTTAATGCCCTTTGTTTCTTAAGATGTCATTTCCAAAATAGGGATAAAATCTAAATTAATTTATACTGTATATTTTTTCTTACACGAAGAGTCAATTTTCTGTTTTCTAGGTAAAGTTTTTTTTATTAAAAATTTTTATTTCAATGTTTTTTCCAAAATAGAGATAAATTTTATTTTTATTCTTTATAATTTTTTTACAAAAAGAAGTTTATTTCTTTCTAAGTATAGATGTTTTATTTTAAAAAATTATTTCAAATCTAATTTGTTTGAATAATGTATTATTTTGGCTAAAATAAAAGATGTCAAAGTTGTCATTTTCTTATTCATATGCATACATATGATGCTGCATTTTTGCATTCTTTTGACCAAAAAATAGGCGATAAGCTATGTTTGTTAAGAGTTAAAGTCAGTACCTTTCAATTGTGGCTTTTAAAAATTACTATACTTTTTGGTCATAACCAGTTAAAACTGGTTTTCAAAAAACAGATCGATTAAAAACCAGTTTGTAAAGTTTCGATTATTTTTCAACACTAGCTATGACCAACAGGAGGAAAGTTATGTCAGTTTGAAAAATGTGAGGTCAATGCTTGACCTCAAAATGACGTTGCTCATAACTTTTGAACCGTTGGTCAGATCAAACTAAAAACTTGAATTATATTTTTTGGCCAAAATCTACCCCTGTACCAAGTTTCAGCAAAATTGGAGAGGTGGTGGTGTTATTTTCCAGTTTTATTGGTTGATCTGTCCTGGAATTACCCAGTGGGAATGATGGTTTGCATACAGATCCATTGAATACATGATAAACTTGTGCGTAACTATGTATAAACTACAATGTTGTATAATTCTGTATAAAATAAAATCTCTCACAGCGTTTTCTATTATATACTTTCATTACCATAGTTACAGAACACTGGAGTAACATTTACATAGGTGTAACAAGACATTCAGGACACCCTGTATATTGATCGATGGAACAAATTTTATTGGAAAAGAGCATTGCATAATAAAGATGGGGTTCATCTTAATACAAGAGGTAAGGATGTACTCTGTGAAATTTTATTAACGGAAATCCAAAATAAAAATGTAAAAAATGTGGGTATGTCCCATTGACTAACAAATGATACTTCACACAACAATTACATGTACATGATGGATGATAGACAGTTAGCGAGCATTGACAAGGAAGTAGATTTAGGCGTATGCATATCTAAGGATTTAAAAGTTAGGAACCAGTACCTGGAGCCTTGTGCAGAAGCTAATAGGATGTTAGGCTTCAAGGTGCATAATTTTGAATTTAAATCAAAGAATATTATACAGGGTGTACATAAAGTCAGGATCTATTTTGTGAAGCACTTGGGAATTATATGGAATTTTATCATAAAATGATAAAGTGGTAACATTTATTAAATAATTAAGAGTAGGATTCGACGTGACACCCATCAGTATCCCTGCACAGCTCAAATCGTTCTGCAGCATTTCTAAACACATTTTGGAGCATTTGCGGGGTTATGTTATCTGCAGCAGTTCATATACGTGTACGTAAGTTTTCAAGACTCGTAATCTTCGTCTGATAGACGTGCGATTTGATAAAGCCCCATGCAAAGAAATCTAAAGGGGTTAAATCTGGTGCTCTCGCTGGCCAAGGTCTGTTGCTTCCGCGTCCGATCCAGCGATTTGGAAAACGTCCATTTAGATAATCCTGAACAATTTTGACATAGTGACAAGGAGCACCATCATGTTGATAGACGATGGTACTAACAATCCTATCCCCATCGTCTATCAACATGATGGTGCTCCTTGTCACTATGCCAAAATTGTTCAGGATTATCTAAATGGACGTTTTCCAAATCGCTGGATCGGACGCGGAAGCAACAGACCTTGGCCAGCGAGATCACCAGATTTAACCCCTTTAGATATCTTTGCATGGGGCTTTATCAAATCGCACGTCTATCAGACGAAGATTACGAGTCTTGAAAACTTACGTACACGTATACGAACTGCTGCAGATAACTTGACGCCGCAAATGCTCCAGAATGTGTTTAGAAATGCTGCGGAACAATTTGAGCCGTGCAGGGATATTGATGAGCATCACGTCAAATCCTACTCTTAATTATTTAATAAATGTTACCACTTTATCATTTTATGATTGAATTCCATATAATTTCCAAGTGCTTCACAAAAATAGATCCTGACTTTATGTACACCCTGTATTGCCCCCTTTACAAGTCCCTAGTCAGGCCTCATTTAGAATATGCCATTCAGTTTTGGTGCCTATATTTGCATGAGGATATGGATAGGTTGGAAAGGGTTCAACAATGTGCCATGAAACTAATTCCATCACTACCCAACAAATCTTACAAAGATAGGATTAAAGAGTTAAACTTGCATTCACTCAAAACTAGGAGATTAAGGGAGGAGCTTATTGAAGTTTTCAAAATCATTAATAAAATCAATAACATAAATTTTGACAAACTGTTCACTTTTGACAGCAATACTTGTAATAACATATTTTAATTACATGGCAGATGTTTCATTATTAACATTGCTAAAAGCCTTTTTACATTTAAAGTAATTGATAAATGGAATAAACTTCCAACATCTATCGTGAGCTCTACCAGTGTTAATATGTTTAAAAACTGTTTAGATAGGCATTTTAAAAATATTAACATTGTTTAAAATAATAAAACAATTAGCAACAGGAGCTCTCAGGGTAATGGTCAAGGATGAATCTGTTGATGATTAATGCCAGCTTGTGATATGCCAGCAATAAAATTATTAAAAAAAAAAAATTAGACTAACATGAACTAGATGTAGCTTATAGTGTAAACTAACCCACTTTTTGTTATACTCTTCCTACTTTTTTTTTTACCTTTTCTTACCCTCTCTACTTGCATGTCTGTAGTTTGCATGGTATGACAGTGTTTGAGTTAAGACTGTGTTTGCATGGTTTGTAAGCATTCTTATTTTACTACTATTCATCTTTCACCCCTTTCCTATTCTCTTCAACTATTTTTCTGACTTGTCGGCAGTGGTGGATGATGATGGTGAGTCTTTTCTCTCTTTTTCTGAATGAATGTTAACCCACAAATGATAGGTTTTGCTACTTACTTAACCCCTTATTCTCATTTAATCCCCTACTCTCTCTCCTTTCTCTCGTGCTAACCTTAGAGTGGATTTTAGGGTCTTTGTTAGCCTTAGCTTCTGTAGATCTGCAGAACTTCCAAGAAACTTTCAAACTTTTTAAGATCAGCAAACAACAACTTCCATTGAGATTGAAGGTGGAGCGCCTCTTAATAAAGTCCAACATTTTTCAGAATTTGACCTACATTTGAATTTCGCATTCACTTTGGATTTCTATATTCTTGTGAAAATTTTTGAAAAAGCTATTCACATAAGACACGTGAGAATTCCATCTCGTATCTTTTGGAAGTTGTTGCAAATCACCTTCTTTCTCTTTGATCCACCCATTTCAGAAAATTAGAATTACAGTAATAATTCGTAGCTATACAACTTTATTGTAAAATAGAAGGTGAAAAAAATTAAGGAATGTTCAATTTACACTTTACAATGAAATCCTCAGAACCTTAAATATATAATAGTTATTTATATTTGTGAACTTGTGATTGAGTACCATTCAGTGAGTAGTTTTTTTTTTTTTTTTGAAATATTAAATGTGCAGTAAAACCATCTGGTAAAGTTTCTTTGCCAAGATTTAAATAATAGACAGAACATCTATACATAAGAATAGTTAGATATTGTTTCTTCAGAATTTCTTTCATGGACTTAATGATTTTCAATGTCTGTGTAGACTGCAAATACCTGTAATTTAATTATGAAAGAAATTATACAAGTCATTCGTGTAACCACTCATAAAAACTTCAAGCTGCTTTATTTTTAGCCTGATGAGAAACCAAAAATACAAGTTTTAAGATACATAGTAGTCGTAATAATAATCTATCATGCACTGTAGGTATGTGAGTAGACATGTATTGTCTTATGATTTATATGAAATTTAGCCATCTCTGTAAATTGAATAACTTTAATACAGGAATACGTCAAAATTCATCATTAATTCATTCTGGAATAACACGATGAAATTTGAGGTAGATTATAACATGTTTCAATGAGAAAACATTTTACTGTATTATGTTATTAAACAGATTAATTAATCAAATTCTTCTCATTTTTTGGCAAAATATAATGTATATTGCTTTGGTAAACAGTTGAATTTTGTCAATTTCAATCATTTTTTTTTTCACATTTTTTCAAAAAATGACAAATTTGCGAATATGGATGATGGATTGCGAAACTATAGGTACTGGTAGTAAAAGATTGATGAATCTGCGAAATGATGAATTTTGAGGTATTCCTGTACGAGTAAAATATATTTTTTGGCCCTTCAGTATAAACATAAATCTGAACTCTTAATGCACATTTACTTTTAGCTCCTATATTTCCCTTTAACTTAATTGCTTGAGAGGCTATTTCTGCACAGTATTTTTGGTCTTAGGCATTTGGTAAAAATGCACTGGTTCCAGTGTGAGTTGAGTTTGTTATAATTGGATCATTTTTTATTGATGACTATTCATCTCTTATAAGCGTGTTAGAGTTGATCCACTTTGATTCTGACTTATTCTTTTAAGTTTCCACATCTCCATAGATTTTATCCAGAAGATTTCCTCCAAGATCTCGATGAAGGGATGTATCTAGGTCTTAATAATTTCATCATTTCTTTAAACTGTTTGGATTCTGATGTTAAGAAAGGAACAGCATTGGCAAAAAAGATTTGTCAAATAACTTCTTTTGGTCATCTGTTATCTTTATTGCAAATTCAGTAATAGAATGCCGTACCTTTATAGAACCTTTTCATGAGGTTTGTGCTTTCACCCAATTTTAAATTGATTCATATTTAGTAGAGTTGCACCGATGTATCGGTATCAGCCGATATTGTTCTGAAAACCGATACCGATACCGATACTTTGAATTACTGTTTTTTGAAGAAATTATCTTATTTTATATAAAATTAAATTTCTTTATTATTATACAGTAATATCTTATTTAGTTTAATATATATTTTATCAAAATTAGCAATGTTTACATTTACTAACAAAACAAAAAATCATAAAATGTAACTATAGGCCCCTATACAAGATTACAAATATTCAATACAGTAATACAGTATCATATAAATATACAATTTCAAATTACAGTAATAGTTTTCAGTAAAAATGAAAGTTTTGTAAAGCTGTTCATAGATGGCACCACGTGGCATGCATAATCATAATAAACCATTCAGTTGCTTGAATCTTGTGTGTAAAGTTATTGATAATACACTACCATTATATGCATTCATTGGTTTAGAACTTTATATAATAAGATATATATATATATATATTTTCTTTTTCTTAAATTAATTTCAAATATATATATTGATAAAATAAAAAATATTTCTGGTAAATAAATTTACAATTCTTATGTATTAATAATGGCTATAGGGCCCAAGTAAGCTAGACCAGCCTACAGTGATAGCAGTACTTTTACTGTATATACCCCAATATATACGTGTATGATAATATAGTTTACAGTAATAAGTTATAAAATTATCATCTTTGTATTAATTTAATTTAAAATATTTTTATACAACATTAAATTTATACAACATTAAATAAGAGCTGTATATTAAAAATTTATACATTTTATTGTAGACATAATTTTATAAGTTGTTTGTTTGCAATGTTTTTTACTTTTTTAGTACATTCAATTTTAAACATAATTAAATTACAGGCTCTAGCTATATATTATAATATATTATATTATTATGAAATTAAATGGAACTAAAGTTGGGATTGGGAAAGGCATTTTAAGTTAATTGAGATATTATTTCATTTACTTGAACTTTTATTAGTAATCAATTTTAAAACAATTAAAAAGTATTGGTATCGGCACTTTTTTTGTAGTATCGGTATCGGTGCAACTCTAATATTTAGTCTCTTTAACCAGTGTTTCCTCAAGTGAGTAGGCTGTAGTAGATTTATAAGAGGTAAGAGAAGGAA
This sequence comes from Bathynomus jamesi, assembly GCA_023014485.1. Taxonomy (NCBI): domain Eukaryota; kingdom Metazoa; phylum Arthropoda; class Malacostraca; order Isopoda; family Cirolanidae; genus Bathynomus; species Bathynomus jamesi. The sequence continues at coordinate 117,583 of JAJOZX010000795.1, forward strand.
ATGAAGCTACTGAATTAGGTGACAATGGTTACGTTAAAGAGGAGGATGGTGATGGAGAGATCTTACCACTTCACACAAGGCTCTTGAGTTTTTGGGTGTAAATAATGATGTGGCTATATTTCACTGTTATCTAGTTTTTAGGTATTGATATTAATTCTTTCCTCTTTGGACATTTTTGCAAATGAGCTCTTATTCATTCAATTTTGCATCTTATTTCAGCTTTGCAATATTTGCATTTACAGTGCCCGCGAAAAGTATCCGATCACCCTTGAAATTTGTATTTTTTACATAAAAAACAATGTTTAAATGTATACTAACCTTATATTAGTATTTTGTCATCTGTCCTTTGGTTTGGATGACTTGTTCTAGACATTTTGGCATGGATTTAATCAAGTTTTGACAAACTTCCACTGATATTTCCTTGCACCATACCTTTTTGATAGCCTCTTATAATTTTTCGACTGAGCCAGTGTCGTGGCATTCAACCTTATTTTTTATTATTAGCCACAGATTTTCTATCGGATTGAGATCTGGACTATTACCAGGCCAATCCAAAATATCAAATTTATTGTCAGTAATCCATTTTGTCACTATTTTGGCACTGTGACATGGTGCACCATCATGCATGTATGTTTTTGTCCTTTGGATTGCCATTGCCATTGGAAGTTTATCCTGTAGCATTGCTAAATACCGTGCACCATTCATAGTTGTGTTCTTCGGAAGAAAATATAAGTTTCCACGCCCATAGTAACCGAAACAACCCCAAACCATCACACTTGGAGGGTGTTTCATTGTCTTTAGGGTGTATTTAGGGTCCATCCTATTTGAGCCAATAGGCCGGCGAACCTTTTTTGGACAACTTCTGAATGTCAAAAATGTCGACTCATCGCTAAATAAAACCTTCTTCCAGTCATCAACAGTCCAATGAATGTATTTTTTTACAAAATGCGACACGTTTTTTACGCATTTTTTCATTAATGAACGGTTTCTTAGCAGCATGGTGAGATGGTAATCCGAGTTCTTTTTGGAGCCGCTCCTGGATAGTTCATTCAGAAACACCAGATAACAAATTATTCATATTAAATTTTATTTCTTTCGCAGTTATTGTTGGGTTTTTCAATACTAAACGTTTCATAAGTTTGTCTGTTCGCGAATTTGTTTTTCTCGGTCTGCCAGATCGTTTTTTAGGGACTGGCGTGGTTAGGCCACCATTGTTCTTAGCCCGTGAAACCCATAAATTAACGGTACTTTGGGATATGTTTAATTCCTTAGCTATCTGTCTCTGTGATTTCCCACATGCATGCAAAGCAATAATAGCACCTCGACAATCACTCTTAAGTTGTTTTTTAGCACACATTATATATAAATTTTATTTACACCACTTTCTGTAAAAAAAAAAAAAAATATCAAGAAATTTACACAAACAGTGAAATCTGACAAATTTGAGACACAGCCACCCGCAACGAAGGCTACCAGAACACTAATTTGAGAATGCGTTGGATAGCTCTCATATCAGCGAGCAACCTCAAAGTTACCAGATGTCGCTAGAACAAATAGAAAGTGAATTACGTGTCTCTGAATATTAAGGGAAAATATTGTATTTTCTTGAGTGATCGGATACTTTTCGCGGGCACTGTAGCTTTACCAGATTCTTCTAATTTCAGAATTTCATTCCACTTGTAGGCTTGTTTCTTTCTATTTCCTATGACATTTGGTATTTCATATTTATATGTATAAGAGACTAGAATTAACTCTTCAGAGGTTGCTGGTTATTATTATTAATTAAATTGCGTAAAACTGCATCTAGATTCTGGAATTTTACCAAAAATGTAATCTGAAGCACTTCATAAGTTTAAGTACCAAGGGTAATGCTTAACTACATGTAGCTACCATGTTTTACTGATGATAATAATAAAGTGTAAAAACTTGGCAAGATCTGGGTTTTTTTTTATCATATTTTTTGAGTTTGGTGCTTGGATTAACACTGTACAACAAATTTTCAGTTCAGAAAAAAAATGGGACTAACATTCAGTCATTCTTATATCTTAATATTTCGAATGTGCTGATTCCAAATCTGAAAATAATTTTTTTCTATCACATCATGTTTTTTTGTAATGATTGCTTAAAATCTTCATACCAAAAAATAAGAATATATATATTGATAAACAGATAGGCTTTATCATATGGAACAGTTTAATTATTGCTATACTTCAACATATATGCACAAAATTAACCTAAAACTCTCGTATTATACTGTTTTTAACTTATTATTTGTATTTATGCTGGTGTTTGTGTGATGCTTCTGGTTGGTCATGCTTTAAATTCCGGCAGAAATTGGCCAGCATAACAGGACTCCACTTCCCTTTGTATTGGCTCTCCATTGTGGCTATATCCTGGTGGAATCTCTCCCTGTGTTTGTCGCTAACAGCAGATGCGTTTTCCGGAAAGAATGAGAGATGTGAATTCAAAAAATGAATTTTCAATGATATCTTACATCCGAGACGTTGGTATGAGTTGATAAGTTGATCCACAAGTGCAGCATAGTTGCATTTAGTCTTTCCAAGTAGACCGCTGCACACGTTTTTGAATGCATGCCAGGCTGCCAACTCAACCTCATCCATCATCACTTCAAAGTGTTTGTCTAGCATGAGTTGGCAAATTTGAGGGCTGATGAATATGCCTTCTTTAATCTTGGCATCACTTATTTTTGGGAATTTTTTTCTTTAGATATTTGAAGGCAGGCTCATCCTGTTTCAATGCCTTTGCAAATTGTTTCATCAGCCCTAGTTTTATGTGAAGTGGTGGCAAGATAACCTTTTCTTTCGTACTAGTGGTTTGTGAATAACATTGTGAGATCCAGGTGAAGAATTGTCTTGTGGTGGCCATACTGAGCGTGTGTAGTGTTCAGACCTTGCTCAGCTATCCCACTTGCATAGGAAACACATCTATTTCGTATAGCCAGTTTGCAATCCATTGAGAATAGCCACAACCTTCAAATCTGCGCAAATAAGCCATTCATGTTCATTGTATTTTATACAGTCCAGAATAAAAGTAACATTGTCATACGTTTCTCTCAAGACGACTGAATAAGCAATCGGAACAGAAGGCATTGTGTTCCCATCAGGGCTGCGGAGTCATGGAGTTGGTCAATTTTGAGTGGAGTCGGAGTTGGAAGTGCATAGTTGGATGGAGTCAGAGTCGGAGCAAATCCTTCAACTATAACCATAGCAGCCTAGGCCTAGCTCAATTTTATGAATAAAATAGATTTAACCTAATGTTTTAATATATAATATAATATATAAATAATATATAAATATAGTTTCTTATAATTAATAAGGATTATAATTAATTAACATAATTAATAATAAGGAAATTTAAAAACTTTGTACTAGCAACCCTATATCTTTTTCAGATTTTTAGATTTCAATTTGATAAGTAATGATAACTGTGTAATGTCACATCAAAAGTATAAATCTGCTGTTTTTTAATATTTTTCACTCACTGCTGATGGAAAATATTATGTATATCAGTGCCAAAAGGGCACTGATGATCAGGAAAAAATGTGATGCCAAAATTAGTGCCTTCTCAGGTGAAGGATCCAATAAGAGCAGGAAATCTAAAATGCCACCTTCAATGGCATCATCCAAAGGATTACAAAATTGTGAATGAAAAGGATGATGAAAGAAAGAAGGCTGCTGACAATTCAAGCACAAGTTCTCATCAAACTACTGTCACAAAATATTTTATGAGTGAAAAAGTCAGTGACCATGACAGCAGACAAATTTAAAGCATGCATAATTGAAATGGTTGTAAAGAATTCTTTCCCTCTAACATTTTTTTCAACCCCGGCTTTTGCTAATCTGAATGGGGAAATGGCAAATGTCGGAGTCGTAATTATACAAGTCAGATTTCTGGAGTTGGAGTCGGCAAATTTTATCACCGACTCCACAGCCCTGGTTCCCATTGTGTAGCAGTACACCCTTAACACTGTACAGAGATGCATCAATGAACAATCTCCACTGATTCGGTTCATAGCATAAACCCAGAGCATCAAACAGACCATGTATATCAATGCAATAACAAAGATTGTTCTTCATTGTGAAATATTCCTGCAAATCCAAGGAGTGCTTTCGGAATGCTGTAATTCATACGTCTTCCACCAGTAGATTCCATTCTTGTAGACGTGAGGCCAGCAGTTCACTTTGTTGCTTGGTAAGTATTAAATCACGGACCAAATTATTGAGTTCAGGCTGCGTGATGAGATGTTCTTTCTTTGACTTGACTTGAGCTTCATAGCATTTGCTGTCTGATTCCAATTTGTCAGTCTGTGTTATCAATTGGCATTTCAGCTGGAGGACGAGGGATGGGTATATCTGTAGAATGTTCCACAGGATGCATAGCAGAACGAAGATTTGGGTAGACTATAGCCTTTTTCCCTTTTCTATTGCAACCTGTAATGTGAGACAATAGACATTGTTGACTACTTAAGATAGCATAATTGTGTAATACATTATGCAGAGCAGGATAAGCTAAAATGTGCTAAAAACACCAAATTTGACGTATATTCAGAAAAATAAAAGATTCAAACCTGTGATGTTCATTAAGCAGAAATAGCAATCAGTTGAATGGTCCAGCGGCTCTCTCCATACCATTGGGACACTGAATCCCAGACCAGGACTGGTGCCTTTGAACCATGTAGATAACAAGCTTGTACATCTCACACAGAAAATATGAGACACCCAGTGCTTGTCCTGATCACCAACTTTGCATGAGAAGTATAATTCTTAAAGCTTTTTCACATGAGAAGTCAACTTCCTTTTATACTGTTTTAACATTAATGTCCCACAAATATAACAAAAACTGTCTGGCGAATTTTTGCACTCTCTAGGCATTGTAGCATAACCAATAAAAACCTGTAAAATAAGAAAATGATAGATCAATTTGCAATTTCATAAAATGTAGATGTTATCGGGGAAATATACATAATTTGATAGCTGTTATTCAATAATACTCACTTATAGCACTGATTCATGATAAAATATGGCTGACAATTTTGTTTTAAATGATTAATGAAAGAAATTTTTCATAAAATTAAAGTGGAAACAGAGCTGAACACCACCACCACCACCACAGCATATGCATGACTGAACAAAATGTAAAAGATGCATTCAGAGAACCAGTGGTTCTCAAAATGATACAATGAAATAGGGTCATTTTCATAAAATCGGTGGGTGATACAAATAAATGAGTTATTTTCACAGTCTACGCATATAATTAGCCATAAAAATGACTATCGTTTGTACAGTGTAATCAAACGAGTCTTGGTGGTTTTGCAATTTGATTTTATTGGAATTAGCTTTTAAGTAGTAGTAGTAGTAGTAGTAGTGTTGTTGTTGTTTTTGTTAATTAGAAAAAGTTTGCCAAGGTGTAATAAATAAAAAATTCATAAATTATATTTAGCAGTGATCTTAAGTTCTTAATTCTGAAGGAAATAAGGCAAATAAATTGTTAGCTATTCTTAATAGGAATGTAACCATGATTGAAGTTGTTTTTAGACTTTATAATTCTTCTGTTTACAAATATGAGAAGTTTGGTAGTTCTAAGCAATAAGTGAAGTGGCTTCAAATCCTGTAAGAAATTGGAAAACTAATTTTAGCTTGAAGAAAATTGATTCACCAGATATGGAAAGTTTGTGAACTTCTTAATTTTGAGGTCTCACCTAGAATACTGCATTCAGGCATGGTTCCCCAAGATCGAAGGAATTGAAAATGTTTTATTTTGAGGAGACTTAATAGAAGTTCTCAAAATTTGTTGAAGTTTAGATAATTTAAATAAGTTTCACTAGGCTGACTGTATAAATCAATGACATAGACCTAATGAGAAAATTAGGACAGTAACATATAGCTGCAATGTTTGTAAATACTTGTGTAAGCGCATATAATAATAAACTTAATAGTTACTAATTAAAAATTTTTTCTTTCCTCTATGAAAATGAAAATGTAACTTTTTAAAAATGACTTAAGAAACTATCTCCCACATTTTTTGAGCAATTCTTTCTAAAAACCTACCACTCTGGAGGTCTTAATAAGTAGGTAGTTTTTTAAATAATAAAAAGAAAAGAAAAATTGTAGTCAGTAGGGATGTACCGATATCGCTTTTTAGCCAATAACTGATACGGTACTGATACTGATAATTAAAAATAGTATCGGCCAATAACTGATATTGATATCCAGCTAGGGTTTATTAGTTTGTCATATTTTTGTAACATATTCATAATTTATTTTCTGTGTTGAAAATTTGGCAACGAAGCAATAATCCTTTTTTATTAAAGATGGCACCACTGCATTAGATGTCATAGTTTTGTTTGTTGTACAATTGGACTGCGAGCCAATGTTGGGCTAAGTATGTGTGTTTTTAACCAGCTAGCTGGGTTAATATTGTGAGCTATGATTACAAGATAGCTTTTTGTTTTTTTAGGCTTCATATCTATTTCTCAAAGGATTTACACTTGTTTGATTGGCTGTTTGAAAAGAAAATTGGGTAAAACTTGTGCGCTACATTTCTTAGGGCCTAGGCTATAATTAAAATAAAATAAAAGGCTATGATAAAATAACGAGTTATGTGAAGTGATAAAACAATAAATATTGGAAATTTCATCTTCTAAATAGTCTTTTATTCATAATTTTGGAAAATTCATACTTTTGAAGTATTGGCTGGTACTGATACCATTAAAAATCTACCAATATCACCATAACCAATATATTGGTACATCCCTGGTAGTTACTATGAAGTTTATTAAATGCCCTAACAATTACACACTTTCTTGATTAACCCCTTTGCTGCTGCATTTGGATATATCCAAATTACACGGTAAGAGGATTAAGAGAGACATCCCGTATAACATTTTATGATGTTTATTATTAGATTCTTCCTTGATTGAGAGAGATTTTGTTTTAAAGAAAGCACTTTTATTATGCAATTAACCTTGATAGATGAAAGTGGCTTTTTGTTGAATGTCATCTTGTGTAAATAGTTATGCTTGAGGCATAATAACTTTATAAGGAAAGCTGATTAAATTTTGGGAAGATAATGTAAAAATATTTATAGTTCAATTATATATTTTTACCAATAGACCTTTTCATTTTCATAAACTATGAAAGTTATACATATTTTTTACATTATTTAAACACTGTCCTTGATTTATAAATGTTAAACCTTCATATTTTTATTAAGTAGACCTGACTGGTAGCTACGTAGGCCAATGTCAAGATGCAGGAACTATTTAAAATGTTAGAGAAAGTCTTAATAGTACTGTACTGAAGTTCTGTACTAAGTCTTCATCCTAGATGCAAAGTTAAGGTTACAGAAATGCTGTTACAATAGTCAGTTTGCAGTCTTCAAGATAGGCTAAGTTTAATTGGCATTCTGCACAATATACTTTTTACTTTGATAAATATAAGCTCCCATCTATCAATGAACATTGCAGCTGCTGTTATATAAAATTTTACCATGTTTGTAACACATTTGCAATTAATTTTACATATTATCATGCTATTAAGGCTAAGAATAGCCCACTATATAATGGACTTGTAGACCTAAGTTACTTGTGTATGAGAAGTTCTATTAACATTTTGGGAGTTTATCAAGCTGAATTAGCTTATATCAGCAGAGGCTAGTCCTAGGTCATTTTATTAGTGTCCATGAAATTTTCAATCAATATGCGTCATTTGTAATAAAATATGTTCTCCTCTAACAATGCCATAAATGGAGCAATAAACCTAGGGTTTAGATTTGTTTATGGTTAAAGTGCTGTTGTAGTCACTTGTCTAATTTTTTTTTCCAATCCTTCAGCAATTACTCTACCTCGAAGTCTATATAAGCATCATAGTAAATAAATAAATGACCCATTGGCTACAATAAGATTGAAAATAATTCCAGCAAATTAACCTAATTAAAGCCTGCTTTAAAGTCACACCTAGTCCTTGATCATGGATCCGCAGGCACGTATTAAAGCTCTTTCAGACCAGGGGAATATGGTTGAAGTGGAAGCAAATATTCCCTTAAAGAGGTTTGTATTTGAAGTACATAGTTATATTTTAATTTTATTATATTTAACCTAGGTCTTATCAGACAATATGCCCTAGCCTTATATGATAATGATAAGTCACAAACAAACTGGGTCTGTATTACTTTGTGTAGCCAAGGCTTAAGGCCTTTAAGGTAACTTTTAGGCCTATTCTTCATAGTACTTTTAAAATTTTACTAGACACAAGCTATGAGTACAACAACTGATTCACAATTCTGTTTTCTCAGTTAGACAGGTCTTTCAAATTAGGTTTGGTTAATCTTCAGAAAAGCATTTTTTCCAAGTATCTTCAGTACAAGGTTAATTTTTTTAAAAGTAAAGGTTGAAATGTCAAGTGTGATGGCCTGCCATATGCTTTACATTGTTTATGAAATTTTATTGCATCTTAATATTGTTATAGAGTGGTGCCATATTACGAGCATAGGTACCCTACCTGTACCTAGTACCGTACTTTAATTGAAGATGCAGACTTGAGTTTTACTGCATTTTTGGATTTTACAGAGTAAATTAATTTATTTTAGTCATAGCTATATTTAAAATATGCATAAGCACTAATTACTACGTAAGTTCACCTTAAATATATGAATAATTAATTATTAATGAGTGTAATAATTATTATTATTACATGATAACAGTTAAAAAAAAGGTGTCTACCTTAGTCAATTTTAATAAAATTTTAAATTAAAATATTTAGTAATCCTTTTAAATGCATTGCTTAATTAAACTCATCTCTCACTCTAAAAATAATTAACTGCTTTTAATATTGCAAGAAAGATGTAATCCCTCCCTCTCTTCATTTTATAATTTTAGGCAAAAACCTAAGTGAATGCCAAGAAGCCAGAGGCTGATTAAACTTCCCAGTTCCAAGTATTTATCTACTCTCTATTTACTAAGACGAAGAATCCATCATTTTTCCTTCATTCTTGTTCACCAACTCCCTAATTAACATGGCAGCAAAATAGTGGAAAATTTTAGAATTTAAAAAGTAAAATCAAGGACTCAGGCTTGTCAGAAGGAATCTGTTCCTTCTTTAGCTCTCTCCATTCTTGCCCAGCAAGTTTTGGGTCAATTTAAAGATTTTTCTCAACTTTTGGCATTGTATAAAGTAAACTTAGAAATAAGTTGGGTGAAAAGAAAGCTAAGAAACTAGTTCAAATTTATAGGCCCTAGAGAGTCTAATGCAGATTGATAGGAGCTGCAGATTATTAGCACCTCTGTTCTCTGTTTATATTGCTGTAAAAGACAATTATTATTTCCTTTAATGCAGTAAATGCTCCTACATACTTATTAGTTACCGTCATACTAGTATTACAGGTAGTAAAATGACTAAAGTAAATTTAAAAAGGCTTAAATAATTGACTCGAGGAAAACTTGTGGGAACCCCAGTTTTACCGGGTTTTACCTTTTTTACTGATCAAAACTGGGTGGATTTTACCAAGTGGGTTTTTGGTTGCCAACCCCATCTAATATGGTAGTACCAAACCAACGATAGGAATAGTTATTAAAAGTGATATAGTACCAGTAAATGTATTAGGCCTACTCATTTAGGAACTACGGTACATTGTGTATGGTGTACAATATAGTTTCTGAATGATTTTGAACTTGTGAAAGGTAGAAAAGGTATTTTAGTGTTCTAGAATAATCCCTAGTTAACTGTCTAGTTGATCCATATTGTACTGGTATTTTGAAGAGATTTTAGATATCACCCTGTAGTTAGAGGGTTAGAATAGTTTTAACTATAAAGAACTTAAATTATTTTTGTTGAGTAAAATTTTGAGTTGGGCCTTAGCTATATTTGCAGTGGTTGAAATTTCACACAAGTACCTGCAGTAATAATTATTAAAAAAATTAAAATTGTAGTATTTTAAATTGAAGCTAAAACTTTGCTGAGTGAAATTAATTAATTGGATCTTAATGACAAAGATAGGACTGAATCATCATGATTTTCTTAATAATCTGAAAACTACGGTACTACACCTATGAATTTCATAAGATTTAAACAAAAGGAATCTATCATGGATCCGAGATGTATAGACTTTGAGACACTTTTTTTTTTTTCATGCATATTAGCATACCCAAATCTTCGTAGTCTTGTCTTATTCAGTTTTAAAAAGTTTCTTTAATTTGCAGGTATTTTCGCTCAGGAATGGAAATGGTAAAAATGGCTGGTATTTATGATGAAGAAGGCAATTTAGAAAGTGCATTTATTCTTTATATGAGATACATAACGTAAGTACCAGAACTAGCCTACCAAGTTTTATTAGTTTTGGGGATTTTTTGGTTGAAAACATTGTATTTTTTAAACAGTATTAACTTCAGTGTCATCCCATATATTTGTTAACACTGTTTAGCTAAATAACTTGTAGTTGTTGGACCTAAATTCCAATTTTAAATTTAAGACTGCTGCGCGAAATTTCCCCAAAATTTTATTTTCAGTTCAGTCTAAGTATTAGGCTACAAATATGAGTTGTTCAAAAAGTAAATTTACAAGATGTTTTGAAGAAAATGTCTTATTACAAGTATTTCAACAACTTTTCTACATACAGTGAACCCTCACCAATCCGAACACAGTTAATCTGAATGTCGCTTAATCCAAAGGGTATGTGGGCAGCCAGTGACTCGCACTGTCGGTGCTTTATGCAATAAATATTGGTTTAATCTTTGAGATAAAGACTCAAAATTAGCGTTAATTAATTAGTTACAGTGTACATAAATATTACAGTGCATATTACTGTATTTCACTGCCTCCACACTACCTTTAGGAGTCAGGAGCCCTTTGGATTTAAGGTAAGCACTTATTTAAATAATAAACTATTATTTTTAATTGTATTAATCAACTTTATTATTGTTTTACAGGTTATTTTAATGCATTATTTCATATTACATGGGTTTAGTTTGGTTTATTTACATGTGTTAGGCCATGTTCTATTTTTTCCCCTGATAATTTCACTAGGCAACAAATTTCAACTTTTTTTTTGTTACAGACACGTGAACTACTGATTCCTACTAAAGCGCTGATGCTGATTTCAGATCTGATATAAAAATTTCTCTATCACGTCCAGATTTTGTGTAACCAAAAACCCCTATTTTTAATTTTTTTTCTCACCCGCTTCTATTACGAAAGCCGTCTAAGCTACTTTTTCGTGCCACGTTTTATGTTAAGCATACTTAAATAATTAGTGAACAGGGATGTCTTTCCTCCTTTATTCTGGCTTAAGACAGACAGTGGAATTCCGCTGGCGGAGTTACCACCCCTGCGCCCAACCATCCACCCAAAGCGCGTTAGTATTTTGTTGTTACTACTGAAAGGCAAATTCCTGTTCTTAAGTGAAACTTTGGTGTGTCCTCTTCCTTTGTCGCTTGTAGGATGATGAGCTCTCCTTCTGCAGGAACCAACAATAATCTCCCATCATATTTGGGTTGAAATTACCTTGGTATCTGTTTTCCATAACTGAGATCTGTTGGTGGAAGCGCTCACCATGCTCATCACTTACAGCCCCAAGGTTGGCCGGGAAGAAGTCAGATGAGAATGTAAAAAATGAATTTTCAAAGACATTCTGCATCCCATTATTTCATAAGATTTAAGCATGTTTTCTACGAGTTTACGGTGGTTTTCAGCTTTGTGGTTTCCAAGAAAATTTTTGACAACTTCAACGAAAGATGTCCATGCTCCTAGTTCATTCTCATTTAGGTTAGATGGAAATGAGTCGTGGATGACACTGCGGATCTGTGGTCCAGTGAAAACTCCAGCTTCTAGCTTAGCATCTGTCAATATTCCTTTGAATTTATCCTTTAAATATTGGAAACCACTACCTTGATGATCCATACCCTTCACGAAATTTTTCATAAGGCCAAGTTTAATGTGAAGTGGTGGAAGATGTACTTTCTGAGGGTCAATAAGTGCTGGGTGTTTCACATTGTATTTACCAACAACATGTTCAGTTCTAGATGGCCAATCATGTTTTTTGTAGTGGTTCTTGTCATCTCTGCTGTTCCATAGACACAAAAAGCACATATGCTTTGTGTAGCCCAACTGTAACCCAAGAAGTAATGATACAACTTTAAGGTTGCCACAAATATTCCATGTGTGGTCCTTATATTTGATGAGTCTTAGCAGCAGTTTCATCGATTCATAAGTCTCATTAAGGCCAGTGGCATGTGCTACAGGTATTGAAGGTTTTTCATTGCTGTTGTGCAGTAATACAGCTTTAAGGCTAGCTTTACTAGAGTCAATGAACAGTCTCCATTCTTTTGGATCATAGCGACAGCCAATCCCTTGCATCAACCACTGATATCGTGGCAGAAACAAACGTTTTCTTCCTGTAAGTAAAATGATGAAAACTGCAAATGGCGATGGCGGAAATGGGAAACTTTGGTGTTTGGTTGGAGAAGATTAAATTCTTGAAGTCTTGAACCAAGCAACTCTGCCTTTTCTTTTGGTAATTCCAAATCGCACACTAAGTCATTTAACTCCGCTTGACTTAACAAATGTTGGGAAATATTTGCATCTGGAACATATATGCCATCTTTCCCTGTTTCTATATCACTAGCAGAATCTTCAGATGAACTGCTGTCTGTTATCGTTGCTGGTGGAACTGGTGGTGGATTTGTTTCATCATGTGGTACTGGTTTCATTGCTGATTTGCAGTTTGGATACGTGATCTTTGATTTGTTTTTCTTTGTGAAACCAGCAATCTTTGTCAAACAAAAATAACAATCATTGAAGTGATTTTTCGGCTCACGCCAAACCATGGGGACTGAGAATGGCATAGCTTTTCTTTTACCATTCATCCAAGCTATTAACATTGCATTGCACTGTGCACAGCAAATATGTGGTGCCCAGTCCCTCTGTTGGTCTCCTAACTTAGTCAAAATAACACTTGTAGGCAAGTTTAATCTTTGTTGTTATGTTTCTACGTTGTGGCTTAGGTGTATATTGTCCACAGACAAAGCAGAAGTTGTCTGGGTGATTTACACAAGCACGTCTATTTGATGCCATTTTGAATTACCATACAATATCTGAAAAAACGTAGAAAGTAATTATTACGATGTGCAAAATAAAAAGAAATACACACCGTAGTACAAAACAAATGCTATAAAAACACACAAGTCACCACAACCTGTCACTTGCTCATCAGCAGAGAGCTTCAACAACCGTTCTGCTTGACTGTCACGTAGCGACTGACCGTTGGGCCGTTGCCCATTACTATGCTCTTGACTCAGTGTTGCCAACTCGGGATAAATTTTATTTATCAAAATTGTTCGAATTTGTATATAGTTGGCAAAAAAAATTGCTTTAACCTTGAAAAGCAAGTTTCATATTACTGGCATTAAGCCGATTAAAACCAAAATCTGGACGTGGTAGAAAATTTTACTAAAAGTGATTTGCATTTTACACAAAATCTAGATGTGATAGAAAAAATCTAATTATAGATTTGAAATCAGCATACCGAAATTAGCTAGGAGCACCTATTTGGTCTTCTGTAACAAAATCTTTGTTGCCTAGTGATAATCCATAGTTTGCACTAATCCGAATTAGCGAGGGTTCACTGTAATTACCAAACAGATTCAAACATTTGTTGTAGCATGGGACAAACTTTCCAATGCCAGTTAAGTAAAATATAGGGTCCTCATTTTTTAACCAGTTTTGTATGGCTGTTTCTGCATCAGGATTGTTTTGAAATTGTTTGCCTCTGAGACTGTGTTCCTTTAGGGCTAGAAACAAATGGAAGTCACTTGGTGCAAGGTGAAGGCTATGGGGCCAATGATCCATGACTTCCCAGTGGAACAATTCCAAAAGTTGACATGTTTGATTTGCAGTGTGAGGGTGTGCATTGTCATGCAAGAAGTACCTGCACTAAGCAACCTGGGGTGTTTTCTTCTGATAGCCATGCAGAATTGCTGTAAAGTTTCACAATAAGAAGTGGAATTTATTGTTGTCCCTTTTTGCATGAATTCAACATGCAAAACTCCTTGATGGTCAAAAAAAATTTTCCCATCACCTCACAAACTCATGGTGTGATCTTGAATTTTTTGGTTTTGTGGTGACCCTGGATGTTGCCACTTTACAGTGTTGCCACACATGACTAACAAAATATTGTACTACCAACATTATTGTATTATGCATAATGCACCAGTAATTAACCTTGCAAAGTTACTTTTTGAACAACCCTTGTAGAATGTATTTTACATTACACAAAATGTGTTGCAAATAACATTTACTATAAGGACAATTGCATTCATCTGTTTGTCCATTTATCCATCACACTTTCATGTTTGTACCATAACTTTGAACCACTCAACATAAATTGATAAAATTTCATATACTTGTGTATCATCACAAGACAATGTTATAAGCAAGAATATGGTCTTTGCATCAAGGGTCAAGGTCACAAAAGTAACAAGATCAGCTGGAGCTTTCTTTTGTTTGTGCCATAACTTTTTGACTTGGTGAACTTAAACTGATGAAACTTCATATTCATCATCATAAGATGTGTCATGAGGAAGAATCAGGTTCTTGCATCAAAGGTCAAGGTCTCAAATATAGGGGTGCACTGGATATGATATTTGGCCGGATATTGTGAAATATCTGGTATCTGGCAGGATATGGGTCATTAGGCCTGTTCAAAAATCAACTTTTTCTTATTTTCATAGGTTTCTGTACATTTTCCCATGCCTTTTGACCTGAAAAAGCCGAAAATCACAACTATTTTGACCTGGATGTTGGGAAGCATTGCCGCATGGAGCTTTAAATTTTCTGCCTTGAAATCGGCCAAAGCGCCAATTCCGGGGTCCCTTGAATTATGTTTTGCACTTTAACTTTTGATCTAAACAAGATAGAGCAACAAATTAGGTATCAAATGAAAGAGCATAAAATTAAAATAATAATAATAATAATAAATAAATAATAATTAATAATAATATCACATACAATGAAGATATGGGAGCGAATAGTGGAGAGTAGGTTGAGAGACGAAGTGTCAGTGGAACAGTTTGGATTTATGCGGGAAGGAGAACGACAGATGCAGTTTTTGCATTGAAACAGTTGGCAGAGAGGTACAGAGAGGGGCAGAAGGCATTGCACATGGTTTTTATTGACTTGGAGAAGGCATATGATAGGATACCACGGCAGGAAGTTTGGAGATGCTTAAGGGAAAAGATGGTACCGGAGAAGTATGTTAAACTGATCAAGGGGATGTACAGGGGAGTAACAACTAAGGTGAGGAGTAGCGTGGGTGTGTCAGAGAGCTTTGGGGTGGAAGTTGGTCTGCACCAAGGATCAGCTTTGAGCCCCTTCCTTTTCAATGTGGTATTCGATGTGTTGACGGACAGGATTAGAGGGGAGGCGCCGTGGTGCATGATGTATGCAGACGATGTTGTGTTGAGTGGGGAGACGAAAGAGGAGGTGGAGCAGCAGTTGGAAAATTGGAGCGAGGCGTTGGAAAGTAGGGGGATGAGAATTAGCCGAAAGAAGACCGAATATATGAGATGTGATGTGCAGCAGGACCGAGGAGGGGAAGTGACATTGAGTGGAGAGCGTGTTAAGACGGTGGAGTATTTTAAATACTTGGGGTCAACAGTGGATGCAGAGGGGGGAGCAGAGAGAGAGATAAACTGTAGAATACAGTCGGGGTGGAAGAACTGGAGAGACGTATCAGGGGTGCTCTGTGATAAGAGGGTCCCAGTGAAACTGAAGGGAAAGGTATTCAAAACAGTGGTGAGGCCGGCAATGTTGTATGGAATGGAGACTGTGCCAATGAAGAAGAGCAATGAAAGAAAAATTGATGTGGCTGAAATGAAGATGTTGAGATGAATGTGTGGAGTGACGAGGAGGGATAGGGTCAGAAATGAGCATATAAGAGGACAGTGAAGGTGGCGGAAGCATCTAAGAAGGTGCAGGAGGCCAGGCTGAGGTGGTATGGACACGTCAGGAGAAGAGAGGAGGAGTATGTGGGGCGCAGAGTGCTGGAGATGGAGTTGCCAGGATGGAGAAGAAGAGGAAGACCGAAGACGAGATGGAGGGACTGTGTGGTGGCGGATATCAGGGAGAAGGACTTGGAGGAAGACGTGGTATACGACAGAGGAGAGTGGAGAAGACGAACCAAAAACAGCGACCCCATGTAAAGATGGGATAATAAGCTGCGGAAGAAGAAGAATAATAATAATAATAATAATAATAATAATAATTATCTCTCATTTTTCAGGAAACAACAGAAACTCAATCAGAATCTAGAAAACCATCTACAAGTTACAACTTCACAATGGCATTAAGCAAGGAGCTGAGGGAGCTCCGTGGGCGCACAGTTGATATCTCAGAACCTCCACGTACTGTCCACAGGCAGGTGTCAACTGGGCCATCTACCAGATCTCTCACTGAAACTTTCCTGGTTGGATACCCTTCAGCTTTTATCAGTGGTTCCCAGCTTCCCACCAACAGACAGGCATTCCAGTATTTCCTTAATCTTCAGAATTTACGGAAAATGCAGGGAGGCCCATGGTTCAAGACCTTGCATATGAAACAGTTGAATCTATCATCCCATTCTGGCAGATGGCTAGGATCAAGACAATGACCAAGTACAACGCAATGAAGCTCTTCATGAAACTACATGAGAAACATCGTGCTCTGGTGAAAAGCAAAGGAAGAGCAAGTAACCCTGGAGGAAAAAGAGGAGCATTTGTGCTGGAATTAGACAGCCTGTTCGATATAGGAGCTCCAGATGCAATCCAGGAAATACAGAACAACAGACTGTTATCCAGAGAGAAGAAAGATGAGGATATCAGGTTCTACGAAGACCAAAAGACTGAGAGGAAAGGTCATATGTCTGGTCATGACAAGATTTTTGAGACAAGATCCCTGCAGCAAGCAGCGAGGAATGAAAGACTGCAGCATAGACAAGAACAAGGTAAAACTAATTACTTTGAACGTTACAAAAGGTTTTAAGTTTTACTCCATTGCAATATTTAGCATGTACTTAACAATTACTGTCTTAACATGTACTATTTTACAGCTGCAGCAGAACAAGAGGCAGTTGTTCATGTGGATGACATTACCTGGGGTGACTCAACTGACAACGACGCTAACACAGAGGACATGGATTACCATCAGCCTCGTCCTGGATGTTCTCACCATCAAGACAGTGACTAGTGTGACTGACGTTTCCAAGGAAGGTCATGGAATGTGATGTCATCTGCAATACAGCTGATCGTCTTGGTTTATCAGACAATCAAGTTACTGCCATGGTTTCTGCCACCTTGAAAGCTGGAGGGCTGATCTGGATAACTTGTCATCTCAACCTCAACAACACGTCGCAACAGAATGCTGTCCAGGTATAATATCAGCCAGAGTCACATGTCCAAGTTTTGTGAAAACCCCCACAGTACGCTGCCTTACACTGGGATGGAAAGTTGCTCAAAGATGTCTTGGGCAGTGAACCTGGAAGTACCTCAGAGACTTTAGCTGTGCTAGTGTCTGGTCCACCTTCATACACTGAAGGAAAGTTATTGGGAGTACCTGTCATCGACAATTCTTCTGGCACAGCTCAGGCTGAGGCTTCAATGGATTTACTGGAGACATGGGAACTTACGGATAATGTTACTGCCCTTGTTTTTGACACTACATCCAGTAACAGTGGAGTTCACAGAGGAGCTGCCAAACTGCTAGAGAAAATGCTGAACAAAAAGGTGTTTTATCTGGCCTGTCGACATCACATCCTGGAAATCCTAGTAGGAGCAGTTTGGGAGAAGCTGTTTGGGAAGGTGAAGGGGCCAGATAATCCCTGGTTTGAGCATCTGAAGGATGTTTGGACGGACTTGTCCAAGGAAAACCCAAAGATGCTGGCTATCAACAGCAAATGGCTGAAGGAAAAGAAGAAGAACAGTGAAGAAATACTCCAAGACATTCTAACAGCAGAAAGGCTTCCAAGAGCCGACTACAGGGAAATGGCTGAACTGACAGTCATTGTTCTTGGAGGAACGCCTCCTCGAGGTATTCACTGGAGTCGACCAGGCGCCATTCATCAGGCCAGATGGATGGCCAGAAACCTGTACTCCATGAAAATGCTGATGTTTGCAGATCAACTTGAGTACGATGAAGACACTGTATCAAAGCTGGAAAGACTCAACACCTTCCTTGCGCTGTTCTACACTCCTGTATGGATGATGTCAATGTCTGCTGCAGATGCTCCCGTAAATGATCTAAGTCTAATCCAGGACATGTTGAAGTACAAGAAAACTGACCCAGAGCTTGCTGATGCAGTACTTAATAAGATGGAAAACCACAAATGGTACCTGACGCAGGAAGTCGTGCCATTTGCCCTGTTCAGCAGTAGATTGAGTGACACATTGAAGCACGACATTGCTGCCCAGTTACATGCCACTGAGAAGCCAGACAGCTTCAGAACAGGAAAGCCTCTATTCCAGAGAGTCACAGCTAAGACCACCCTGGTTGATCTCATTGGCCCAGAATCACATTTCCTGCTGGACACACTGAACATTGGATCCGAGTGGCTTCTGGAACCTGTCACGTCTTGGCCACAGAATGAGGACTACAGAAAAGCGTTGGACTATGTTAAGAATCTGAAAGCGGTGAATGACATTGCTGAACGTGGTGTCAAGATGATGAGCGACTTTGCAAATGTCATAACAACAGATGCCAAGCAAAGGGACTATCTCCTTCAAGCTGTGGAGTTCAACAGACGCCGCTTTGACAGCTTCAAGAAACAAACTCTCAACAACTGACTGTGTAAATGTCATTATGAAATTAATCATCATGTAATGCTTTCACTTCTTGATCGATTAGATTTGTGACAAATGTTAATCTCAAATTTGTGTCATGAATAAGGCGCCTTGTCTGCCTTGAGTGTGAGAAAACGAATTTTGTGATATTTCTGAAATCTTTGTATGTACCAATGTGCCATTTCTTGTTCCAAGACTATCATAATTGTATAAGTTAGAAAGAGGATTAAAAACACTTTAATTTGGTGCCTATTTTGTTGCTCTATCTTGTTTAGATAAAAAGTTATAGTGCAAAACATGATTCAAGGGACCCCGGAACTGGTGCTTTTGGCCAATTTCAAGGCAGAAAACTTAAAGCTCCATGCGGCAATGCTTCCCAACATCCTAGGTCAAAATGGTTGTGATTTTTGGCCTTTTCAGGTCAAAAAGCATGGGAAAAAGTACAGAAACCTATGAAAATAAGAAAAAGTTGATTTTTGAACATGGCTAATGGGTCATATCCAGCCGGATATGCTGGATATAGGGCAAGACATTAGAAAATTAACACCTGTATGAAAATCTGCCATAATATGATGATAACACATTACAAATAATATTTTGTATACAAAAAAAATGGAAAGCCCTCCAGGGCCCACCCCTAAACCAGTCCAGCAACACTTTTTATATTAAATCAACACAATACTGATGGCTATAATAAATAAAACATCTGTCCATCCTTAACGATTACAGTTCTATTAATATAATCAGAGCTTTTTATAAAAATGCCTAGGCGTTAAATTTTTTAAAGAGTAAAATATTGCTAGACCCCTGCACTTGCTTTCCATTCTTTTTTCTCCTTTTTTCCTTTATTTTCAAAACAATACAAAACATTACAAGCTTGACAAATGTAAAACAATACATTGAATACAATATAAAATGCCTGGAATGAAATCAATGAATGGAGGGCAGTATTGTGTAGGTCAGATGCCGCCATTCAGCCTGGAGGTCTTCAGAATAAAAAAAAACTCAACAACGGTGATTTAGGACTTTTTTCCATTGTGGTGCAGAAACAAGAGCATTTCGCCTCTTTTAGGCAATATTCGGGATTGCCTTGCTTCATAGATGTTTCCATATTCAGAAAACATTCTCTCTGAAAATACAGAGGATGCGGGTGTGCAGAGAAGCTGTGAAACAATAGTTTTAAGGGGAGGAAATTGGTCCTCCTCCTTCCAAATTTGAACTGGACAACGTTTCTTATCTACAAGAGGTTCAGATGCATATCGGTCTAACTCTCCTGCAATCAGTAGAACAGGAGCAGTCTTTTTTTCAACCTTTCTTCTCTCGTAACTTACTTCCCCAGATTGCTCTCCTTTTGTGATCTCCATAAAACACGCTTCAAGAATGTCCTCTTCATCTTTCCTCTCGCATAGGAGAACTGGAATTTGAGCTTCTTTCACTTCCACTTTCATTACCTTCACTTTCATTTTCATTAGAATCATTACCACCTTTGTCATTTTCAATACCTATGACTTCTTCAACCAGCCAGGACTTAGCCTGCTCCTTTTGATCTTGTTGAAAGAAAGATAACTTATACCGCGGATCTATTGCAGTTGCAGTCACATAAGCCCTGTTTTTCATTATGTTCAAAGACTTCCCATCATTACTCTCCGACAAGAAACGCGCTCGAAGAGAAGTCAGGAATCGTTTGAACACCTTGGTCATCATGGCCAATCTTTGAAAGAAATCAAATGCTTGGGATTACGGAAGACGAAGTTGATTTTTCCGAACTCATTTCCTGAGTTAGTTGGAAGAATGGTTTTAATATTTTAAGGAGATTTTGTATCAGTGTCCACTCGAAGGATGTGATGGTAGGTAATTCACTACGATCAGCCAAATACAGTTGCACTGGAATTTTTAATTTATATAATCTTTCTAGCATCAAATATGCACTGTTCCAACATGTTGGGACATCTTGAACTAATAGGAGAGGCTCAAGATTTTGCTGTACTTGAATGTGTTTGAAATTGTTACAGGCCAAAGGAGAATGATTAAAGTGAGTTGCAAGGCAGTGACTTTTTGCAAGGATATCAATTACACTCCTCTGAACCATAATTGAGTCACTATTAACCAGTTGGAGTAAATGAATGAGCTGCAGTGTATTGAAGGTATTTCAGCCAGGTCACACTACCAAGAGCCATATTACTAGCTCCATCCCTCACCAATGAATTCCTCTTATTTGCATCAAGATCCCAACTATCTCGCATAGAGCGAAACTTTTCAGATATATTCTTGCCAGTATGTGACCCTGAGAAATGAGAGGCATGTAGCACAGCATTGTATCTTTCAAAATCTTTACCTATCCAGTGACCCGATAATGATATAAAACTTTCTTGAGAGGTTGTGCATGTCCATATATCTGAAGAAAAGCTGACATGCTTTACTACTTCCAGCTTCTGAGCAATTTTAGACTTGAACTCATTATAAAGATGAGGAATTATAGTATCAGAGAAGTACCTTCTGCTCGGTAAGAGATATCTGGGTTGGAGGTAGGCCATTAGATCAATAAAACCACCATCTTCAACTGAAGTAAATGGCTGGTTGTCCAAAGCCATCATCATGCCAATTTTACGGTGAATCATCACAGACCTGGAGTCATTGATGTCCCATATTTTTTTAGATGAAAAGCTTTCCTCTATTGAGATCTGCTTACTCATTTGGTCCATTTTCTTTTCTTTCAGAGTACTACCAGTAGAAGTTGATGGTCTAGCCCATATTCTATCTATGCCTATTTCCTTTGATTCAGTCGCAGTTATTCTTTTTTTGTCATTTTCGTTTTTGGCTTCAGCATACTCTTTTGGGTGATTAATCTTCAAATGATTATGAAGAGGTGTTGTGCTAAAAGACTTTTGGCCACCTTTCTCCATCCCACATTCGATAATCTTTTGGCAAATGTTACACTTTGCAGTGATATCGCTAGGATCATATACAATAAATTTATTGTATACAGTGACCACACAAAACTTGTCATGATTAATACTTACTAGTTTAATACAAAACAAGAACCTGAAAGAGAACAAAACAATTAAACATCTGAATATACTTAAATTATTATTTATCTTATATTTGGGGGGGCACTTGCCCCCAATGCAAAACAAAACATAGTAATATGAGTGTAAAAATAATACGGTACCTAATAATATATATCCAGCCGGATAGATATGGGGATATGGCCATATCTGGCATATCCAGTATCTGGCTGGATATGAAAAATTCATATCTGGTGCACCCCTACTCAAATATAGGGGAGGGGGCATTGACATAGTTCTTGTTTACCAAAAGTTTTAATAATCCAGGGCTATACAGTTGTCTTTTCAGCAGCACTAAATACTTTAGAAGCATTTTTTATTTACTGAAACTGTATTATGGTATCAAACATTTTGAATATCTGTACTTATTTTTATTTAAGGATGTAATAAGTGAAAAGTAACTGCAATTTCTTTTGTACTTCTTTGAAATTAAGATTTTTTCATTATTATTATTATTATACATGAAAGATTGCTCTGACCAACTTAAAAAAGAAAGTCCAATTACGGATATTAAAATCTAATAAATACTGAACTTTAACTCTGAAATTCAAAACAACTCGTAACTGCAGCTTTACTTTGTCAAGAGTGAGACTTTCCTTCGTGAAATTTTGATGGTTGTACTTAAAATAAGGGTAGAAGTTATAGTATGATGCATTTATTAGGTCATCAACCACTTCATTATTGACTTTAAATTAACTTCTGTTAAAATAAATGTTTATCTTCAAACAACTTTTTTTTTTTTTTTCAGTTTATTTGTGGAGAAAATAAGGAATCATCCTGACTTTCGTAATCACTCTCCTGTTGATAAATTGAACAGTAACAAAAAGCTAAAGGTGGGTATCTAATTTGTAATTATCTTACCAGTAGGCTTGTATCAGAACTGTAACTCCTTGACTTATAAATTTTGTAAATTGGTGTAATTGTTGAATTTGCACTTTACATTCTAGCTTTAATTAGATGGTTGATTGCGATGCTTGTGCGTTAAAATTTGTTATGATGAATGCTGTGTTTGTTGCAGAAATAACTCGGCTCTTTATTTACAAAATACGCAGTTTACATAAATGGGTATATATTTTCATTATTACTACACATACTTTATACACTTCTAAACTGCCTTGGGTAATGTACTTGCCAATATTGTTCTTAAAAGCTTTTGCAGGCTTGCATGACAGTGGAATATTGAGGCACAAGTAGTAAGTATTTGTCAAAATGGACGTTTTGACTATCTTGGTTTGTGCAAAATGAAGCCTCGAGAGAGGTGATGTGGAGTGGGAAGGAATGAAAGGTGTGAACTTGGCTATGGAGGGGAGGAATAGGTAAGAGAGTTGCTTTGCTGACGAAAGATGAGTGGAATGCCTCATTCATATGAGGCAGTATAAATGTGTTAATGACAGATGTTTGTGTCCTAAGAACACAAAGTAATAAAAGTAATAGTGATTGTAACATTGTGATTATAACTGCATAGAAAAGGATTATTTTTTGAATGTACAAGGTGATGTGGTTGGAAGCATGTGGAATGCATATAGAGCACTTGTAATGGATGATTTGAATAGGAAAATGGGGATTGGTACTAAGAGTGATTGAGAAGCATAGTGTACCTGAAATGAATGACAAAGGAGATAGAATAAAAGATTGTGTGTGGAAGGAAGTCTGTGTGTTACAAATACATATTGTCGACACAAGAACAACCCTAAGCTTAGGGATAATAGTGGAGAAGTTTGTGAATTATGTTTTATGTGAGTAAATATTTGCTGATGGATGTCTGTGCAAAAATGGGCAGTAACGCGTTACATAGCGATAAATTTGCAATGAGTAAGGGTTAACGCAGGGAGAAAGTTTGAAATGTAACGAAATAACAGTAACACAAAGGGCAAATTTTTAAATGTAACGGATTTTTTCGTTACTCGTTAAATCGTTACTTTCGTCAGGGAACGAATAACGACAATGAAAAACATTAGTACTTATATGAATGAGAGTTAAACTGCGTGAGACATTTATGAAGACAGACGCGATGCCAATGTGTATGCTGACTATCCTAGCGTAATACAATAGTCAAATTTAACGAGTAAAGGTCACGCCAAGGGCGTTTCGAATGTAACGGTGCCGCACGTCCGTCTTCTGTAACGAGTAATGGTAACGCAGCAGATTTAAATGTAACGATGCCCATCACTGTATATGCGATACAAAAGCTGTGTAGGGCTTGAGTTGAGGTTTGTCAGATCTACAGAAGCTAAGGCTAACAAAGACCCTAAGATCCACTCTAAGGTTAGCCCGAGAGAAAGGAAAGAGGAGAATAAGGGGCTAAATAAGTTGCAAAACCTATCATTCGTGGGTTAAAATTCATTCAGAAAACTCCCCATCATCATCGCCGGCCACTGCCCACAAGTCGGAAAAATAGTCGAAGAGAATAGGAAAGGGGTGAAAGATGAAAAGTAGTAAAATAAGAACGCTTACAAACCATGCAAACACAGTCTTAACTCACTGTCATACCATGCAAACTGCAGACATGCAAGTAAAGAGAGTTACAGACATGCAAGTAAGGAGAGGATAAGAAAAAAAAAAAGTAGGTAAAGTATAACAAAAAGTAGGTTAGTTTACGCTACGAGCTACAACTACGTTCGTGTTAGTCCAATTTTTTTTTTTTTTTTAATAATAATTTTATTGCTGGCATTAATCGTCAACAGACTCATCCTCGACCACCACCCCCAGAGCTGTTGCTAATTGTTTTTTTATTTTAAACAACGTTAATATTTTTAAAATGCCTATCTAAATGGTTCTTAAACATATTAACGCTGGTAGAGTTCACGACTGACGCGGGAAGATTATTCCATTTATCAATTATTTTAAACAAAGAAGTTTTTAGCGATATTAGTAATGAAACGTCTGCCATGCAACTTAAATCCGTTATTACGAGTATTGCTGTTATCGAAAGTGAACAGTTTGTCAAAATTTACGTTATCGATTTTGAAAATTTCAATAAGCTCCCCCCTTAATCTTCTAGTTTCGAGTGAATGCAAGTTTAACTCTTTAATCCAAACTTCATAAGGTGTTGCGCAATGACGGAATTAGTTTCGTGGCTCAACGCTGAACCCTTTCTTACCTATCAATATCCTCACGCAAATACGGGCACCAAACCTGAACGGC
This sequence comes from Bathynomus jamesi, assembly GCA_023014485.1. Classification (NCBI taxonomy): domain Eukaryota; kingdom Metazoa; phylum Arthropoda; class Malacostraca; order Isopoda; family Cirolanidae; genus Bathynomus; species Bathynomus jamesi. The sequence continues at coordinate 142,612 of JAJOZX010000795.1, forward strand.
ATATTCTAAATGAGGCCTGACTAGGGACTTGTAAAGGGGCAATATAATATTATTCGATTTAAATTCGAAATTACGCGCTGTGAAGCCCAACATCCTATTAGCTTTTGCGCAAGACTCCAGACACTGGTTCCTAACTTTTAAATTCTTAGATACGCGTACGCCTAAATCTACTTCCTCGTCAATGCTCGCTAACTCTCTATCATCCATCGTGTACGTGTAATTATTGTTATGAGAACTTATATGCAAAACTTTACATTTGTTTGTTAAATTTCATCTGCCACTTATCCGTCCACTCCATAATCCTATTTACATCGTCTTGGAGCCTATTTCTATCGTCCTTGTTAACAACCTTACTCGCCTATTTTAGTATCGTCGGCGAATTTTGACACGTTACTAGTCAATCCTACATCTATGTCGTTAATGTAAATTACGAATAGCAGTGGACCTAACCCTGAACCCTGTGGGACACCGCTACCTACATCCAACCACCCTGATTCACTACCATTAACAACGACCCTCTGTCTCCTAGCACGAAGCCATTCCTCTAACCAGTTAGCTACCTGACCGCGTATACCTTGCGCTTTAACCTTCGCAATTAATCTTCTATGCGGAACTGTATCGAACGCTTTTTTAAAATCTAAATAAATAACGTCAGCCGCTCTATGCCTATCGTATTCGCGCACTATTTCGTTATAAAATTCTAACAAATTAGTTGAACAAGATCTATGGCGTCGAAACCCATGCTGTCTACTATTAATCAGATCGCGACTTTCTAAATCGATGGTACGATCCCTAACTACAGATTCCAAAAGTTTACTGACAATTGACATTAAGCTAATGGCCTATAATTGCTAGCTACTGTGCGGTCGCCTTTTTTGAAAATGGGCGTAACGTTAGCTAATTTGAAGTCTTCAGGAATAATCCCCGTTTCCAGTGACTGATTAAAAATCTTCGTTAAGGGGCCTACGATAACGTCTTTCAAATGTCTGGGATAAAGCGCGTCAGTGCCTGGAGCCTTGCTCACTTTTAGCTTATCGATATAATGCGCAATCTCACCCTCGTAAACGGTTATTTCATTCAAAATAGTCTCTCTATTAAATGGGATGATATCGTCCACGTCGGGGACATTATTCACGTATTGTTTTGTGTAAAGTTGGTGTTTAGTATAAAAGGAAGAGAGTGAGTGAGTGGACAGACACAGAGAACAAAAGTGAAAGTTTGAATTCGAAAGAAGTAGCAATAGATTTTGGAAATAAGAGTAGAGCAAGTACTTGTTGAGAGAAGTATAAGTGGTGAATAAATTTATATACAGAATATGTAGAATGTGTGTAAGGAATGTATCATGAAGGCAGAATCTGATGTATGTGGGTGTGTACGAAATAGTGAAGAGAGAGGCGACTGTATGGTGGAAAGATGGGGTTGAAGAACGTGAAAAAAATAAATGTTCGGAAAAGAATGTTAAAAACTGTGTGGCAGTAATGAAAAGTGATATGAGTAGTAGCATGAAGAACGTTAAGCGAGTGGGGAAAAAAAGCAAAAATAGTAGGTGAAGACTTAGGAGGGAGGATGAATTAGTATTTGTAGAATAAAAAGTTAGTTTGAAAAGAAGTGCGGAAGCTCAAAACTCACTGATAGTGACCTAATGGTAGTGCGTGTATACAATATGAGCAACTTCGCGAGATATTTAACAATATTGTTTGGAGCTGGTAGGCGAGGTAGATGAACATGAAGTGAGTCATGGACGTCTTAAAAGCTCTGGTCAGCAGAAAGTGGTTTATATGTAAGCAGTGCTGGGATTAGCGCCGCTAACTTTTTATTTGCGATACTGTTAGCGCCGCTAATTTTCAAAATTGTTAGCGAAACAGGTCGCGGCGCTGAGGTTTTAGAAAAAGTCAATCGCTAATTTTTCAAAAACCACTTGTATAAATTGAATAGAATTTATTCTTCGGTTCGTTTATTTTCCCTATTAATACATACGAAAGGAACTCGACTCCGACATAAAAATGTTTTCATTTTCGTAGATTATAACGTCACATTTTTGTATCCTAGCATCCAATTATATCAAGGTGTGTGCTTATATATGTAAGTAAATTACGGTACGGAAGGCAGAACATATATAAATTGGGGTAGTTTCAGAAAAAACTAGCGACAAAATTAGCACTGTATGTAAATGTATTGGTGTCAACACCGATGTTACGGATGCGAGACCCTTGTTTGGCATGACAGTTCGTTGTCAAAAATAAGAGTTTTTGAAGTGAATAATTTAAGTACAGTAGTATGATTTTTGTCAAATGGATTGACTGTATGAGAAATGAGTACTGTATATTCGAGATAGGTATGGACTGAAAAGTAACGAGATGAGAGTAGAGGATAGTCTGCTACGTTCGCATGGTTATGTGGAGAGAATGAATAATGCAAAAATTTTGAAAAGGTATATAACTATAACAGTGGTGAGTGCGTAGGTGTGAGAAGTAGAGAAAGACACCATCCAAGATGAAAGGTGATAATTAGTAAATATGTGAATAAATTTGTCCATATAAATATGGCACAAGAGTTAACGAGTTACGAAGGAGAAAGTAAGCGGTTTTTGAGTTGTATAAATCGAGACTTGGCCTCGTCTGATCTATCAGTAGTTATACCCCAAACCTTGTCATGAAAAGTAACACTGGATCCCTGAGGTTGGGATGATAAAGTATTCCCGCTGGTCATCCCAGTGCAGCTTTGGGTGTGTAATTGATCCGATTGTTTTTGGTCCCGAGCTCAAGCTTCGTGCCCATCCCATGGAGAATGGGTTGTTGTTAGATTGCGATTGTCTGTAATTTTTTGCATTTATTGTTGGAGTATTCTTTGAAATTCATGTGTGAATTTTTCTCTAGTAAAAAACTTGTTGTTTTTCTCATAATTAACAAAATATTTTGGATAAGAGGTCCACTGTGTGTAATTTCAAGAATGAATTATATGAGAGTATTGAATGCACAGTTTTAGTTTAGTACTTGCTTGTGCGGAGCTTCTTTTTTCAAAGTAGAACGTTGACTATATGAACATTGCAGGAAATATTTCCAAAAGCAGAGAGAATCAAAGCGAATCTCAGAGAAAAGTATCAACAAGAACATAATGAATTCGTGGCTCAGCAGGTAAACATAAATTTTGTCTTTGTTCAAACTTTTTTTTTCTATAAGTCTTTTTCTTAATTGAAGATAATAAATACAGAAAAGAGTATTCTTGCGTGGGTAGTAGACGAGGTATGGTCCGTGTTGAATGAAGTACTATTTCTTCGCTTTATTTAGGAAACTAAATACGATAACTCTCTAATCCATCGGGAAATAGAAATACTTATTTACTAAACATTCTTTTGCTTTCAGAGAATAGAAGAAGAGAATTTGAGGTTGGAAAGAGAGAAAAGGCTTCGTCAGGAGAAAGAATTGAAGGAAAATGCCGAGGCGAACAGGAGGGAGAAAACTGACCCGAACGAAGAAAAATGGAATAACTTGCGTATAACCCCTTACGATGGAGCTTTATCCGAGTCAGTAATTCTTACTTTTAAGTTATTCATTGATAACTATTGATAACTTGTTTGGTGAAAGGAGACTGATAGACTCGCGTTAGTTTAAAGTTAAAATGGGCTTTAATGTTAAGGAAAAATGCATGCTTTAATTAAGCACACCGGACAAAAAATTAGTCACCCCTAATAGCACCGATAGTAGGAAGTTCAAGGTCACACAGAGGGCGCTGATGTAGCATTGGTAAGTGACAAGTAGCGGTGACGTAGCACACAGGATCAGATCTGTTTCGTGAGGTGGTGAAGAACAGTGTGTGTGTTGGATATAGTCTGCAAAATGGGTCGTGAGGCAGACGTTACTCAGTGGCAAAAAGGAGCCATCGTGTTTGGCAGAGCCCACGGACACAAAATGTCTGAAGTAGCCCAATTTGTTGGTGTGTCAACGCGTACTGTCCAGCGAGTTTACAAAGAGTGGTGTAGTTCGCAATCAACTGAAAATCGACGGCGTAACTGTGGCCGGAAAACAATTCTCGACAATAGTGACCGCCGCCATGTTTCTCGTCTAGTAACTGCAAATCGTTTTCAAACCAGAGAACAATTGCTCCAAGAAACCAATGAGGTTCTCCAGCGACCAATTTCCGAACGGACATTGCGACGAGAACTGTATGCGATGGACATCTGGAGCAGGGTACCACGGAAGAGGCCGCTGTTAACAGCAAGTCACAAATTGGCACGTTATAAATGGGCTCAGAGGCACAAAAACTGGACTGCGGCAGATTGGAAACGTGTAATGTAATTTGGTCCGATGAGTCCCGTTTTTGTTTGTTCTCCAATGATGGGAGGCGACGAGTACATCGCAGGTCCAATGAAGCCTTTAATCCTGAATGCGTCGAAGGTGTTGTTCAGGCTGGAAACAGAAAGTGAAGCGCAGGAATAGACACCCACGGACTCTGGCGGAACTTCGGGACCGGCTGATGAACGAGTGGCAGCAAATCGATGTTCAGTACATGCACAACCTCGTAGAGTCTCTGCCTCGCCGGATTCGTGCGGTTATCAAGGCCAGAGGCGCCGTCACACGTTATTAGGTACATTCTGAGAGGGGTGACTAATTTTTTGTCCGGTGTGCTTATTTCCCATAGCATTTATATCGTTGCTTAGGCATGAAATAACACACACACAAAATTTTATGACTCTAGGCTAGGGTTTAAAATACGTTTTTGACTACTAAAATATGATTTTCATCGCTCTGCCGGGGGCAGAAAATTTTTTTTTTTTATCACATGAACAGAAATGGTGGATCTTATAGGTGTTTTACCGCTGAGTTAAAAAATGACCTCGAAATTTGTCTATCACCAACCAATACTGAATGAATTGAAAATGAATTTTGGACTAATTTATAGACATAATAGCAATATCAAAGTAGGAAATGCATATTGAACTCCTAAAATGTAGCTACTGATGATTTACGCTTTTATTTCGCCTCTGAGCCATCCCTTGACAATGTCCAGCAGTCGTCAGCCAACATGCAGACCCCCCCCCTTCCTATTTTGACTTAAATCAGAAGTAATGTAAATTCGTGTGTCGCTCTAAAATTGCGGGTGATAGAAAAATTCTATTTTCATTTCCGTAATCAACGTAAAAAGTTACATACAGCTCAAGTAAAAATATCTCTGACAAAAACTTTGTTGACCAGTTTTATTAGAAGAAAGTTATTCTAGAATACTGGTTCCCAACCGGTGGGCCATGGCCCACTTGCTTGTCTTTTAGCATCATGTTAATAAATGTTAATAACAAAAATTTGCTTATTAAACCTTATATAAGCATACCAGCTTAGCAACATGGGAGATGGGCCATGAGTTATTCGAATCGGCTCTAGTGGGCCATCTCTTCAAAAAGGTTGGGGACCACTGTTCTAGAAGGAAGTGCGGAAATGTAGAAATGAAAGTAGGTTAGAGAGTAAGGGATGAAAATGTGAGAATGTTCACAGCTGATTGGAACTATAGTTGGAAGGGCTATTACAAGGATTTGACGAGTGGAAGAGATGAGCAGAATGCAAATATAAATATAGCAGGATTTGGTAGTGTGAGGAGGACATGACAGAAAGCCTGAGAACGTAGCCGTGGATGAAGTGAAAGCGGCTTTTCGCACGCGAGAAAATGAAAAAGCGGCAGGTGTGGATGGGAATATATGGAGAAACGATTAAGTATGGGGGTTTGAAAGGGTTAAAGTGGTTGTGGTGCATATGTGAGAATGCATGAACAAATAGGAGTGTGCCTGAAAACTGGAAGAAAGCCATAATTGTTCTACTACAAAATGAAAGGTGAAAGGAGTGAATGTTGGTATTGCAGAGCTGAATGTACGGGGGGAGGTGTATATATATGGTAGGATAACGATAGAAAGTACTCGTGGTATTATCCTTGGTGAGTGATGAGCAAGGAGGGTTCCGAGGTGGAAGAGACTGTGGATAAAGTGTTTGCAGTGAGACAAGTGATTGAAAAATAATGTGAAAGGGATTGCAAGGTACGAGTATATATGTAACATTTATGGAGCTTGAAAAAGCGTATGATCGAATGAATAGAGAAGCATTGTGGCAGGTCGGCGGCTTTGGGGGGCCAGCGGTCAGTATTCGGAATGGATTTTTTTTAATTTACGTTAAAACCCGATTAAATCACCGTTCAGTTTCTGTTGAGTGATATACAAATATTAAAATAAGGATTATTGTATAATTATTAATTTATATATAATGGAATGTGCGTTTTAGTTCCCACAAGGCCACAATGCTGTCTGTATCATGTAACCTCTCAGTGTTGCCAGCGGGGCTGCGTGCAGTATACTCCGCCTCCCCTCCCCCCCCCCCCCCCCCCCCTGTCTAAAATTGGCACTGACAGCGAATTGTTTGCTAAAACTGATGGGGTACGTCAAGGATGTGTAATATCTCCGTGACTGTTCAGCCTGTTTATGGATGGAGTCATGAGAGAGGTGAAAGTACGACTTCTAGAAAAAGGAATGAATCATGTGTGATGGGACTAGGTGGGACCTCTCGAATTATTTTGTGTGGATGATGCTGTGCTGTTTACCCAGCTGCTGCTGAAGGTTTTGTGGCTGTGTGAGAGAAAAGATTGTTGAACTTGAAAATAAATTTAAGTAAGAGCAAGTTATTGATTTTGGAGAGGGGCCGAAATTCGGGTTGTCATATGATGGTGAATAGTAAGATGCTAGAGGTGGTAGTCTTTTAAGTGTTTGGGATGTGTAGTGAACAAAAGTGGTAAGAGTGCGGGTGAAGTTAATTGTAGAGTGAATGAAGCAAAAGTGGTGCCAGATGCATTGAAAGCCGTTGAGAAAGCGGGATGTTTACATGAAGGTGTGTTAATGTTGACACTTGTATGTGTGTGAAACATTAGAAAGGGTAAGAGCAGTTGAGATGGATAATCTGAGGTGCGTGTGGCGTGCGTCGGACTCGCAGACGATGAAATCGTGTGGTTCTGAAAGATGTGGTGCTCAAGTCGGTGGAAATTAAAAATGAGGAAAGTGTGTTATGGTGGTTTGGACATGTGGAAAAAATGGAAGATGACGAGAGTTGTGAAACCAGTGTATAAGAGTGTCTGCGAAGGTAGAAGTTGAGGAAGGTCAAAAAGTTAGATGGATATGGTGAACTGCGTGAGTAAGCCTGGACGTGATCTGGGTGATGCTCGAGAAGTGGTTGCGAGTAGATTGGAATGGAAGAGACTTGTTAGAAATGTCTAAGTAGAGACACACTCTTTATTCTTGACAATTGCTGGAAGCGCCACCACGCATGGTGTATGAAGGGCCGCTTAGGTGTGGAATTTAGCCACATCGGAGGACGTTGGTCCACCACGGTGCGTGTGTGAACAGATTTGGACATTTTGGAGTACCTTTTCTCTTTCTCACTACTGTCTGTCTTTAGAATCCTAGCTGTTTCTACCTTCTCATCCCATTTAGTTGGGAAATGATACTGTGTTGGTGTATGTATCGAGTATACTTCCGTATAATTCACTGAGGAATAAAAATATGAATGCACAAGGTTTAATACTTTTCATAGTGTAGTAAGATACTTCGTATTATTATTATTATGGTACTCTTTATCACGCTCCCTGAACATTCATTCTTGTAATTTAAATCATAATGAATACTTAGGTTCTACTGGAAGTAAGACTTAGTTGTCGACATAATTCTTTTTTTATTTCAGGAATTCCTCCCTGGGGAACTTAGTCTTCCCAACGGAGTATCTTTCCGGCGAGTCCGAATCCAGAACGAAGGAGGAACGATCGAAGGACATTGTCCCTTCGTCTTATCCCGAATCCGTGAGTTCCATTGCGGCGCCGTTGAGAGACCTCAAGCCTCACTCCTCACAGAGGTTCGCCATTTTTTATTCACATTTTCGTTATAAACTTTTTTCCATCAGTTTTGTCCTGTCAAATTAAAAATGAACGTGACATTTTTTGAGTTGGGAACCTGTGCAAAATATCGACTTCACGTATTTAATCAATTATATAAATAGTTGGAACGTGTGACGAAATTCGGTTCGCAAGCGTTGCTTTTAGTTTAATTAATAGCTGTCACCAAACTGGTTATTAAGTAGACACAAATGAGGGTGCAAGAAAAGTAATTGTAGGTCACTTAAGTTCAGGAAGTTTGAAAAGCAAGCGTTTTCGTAAGGCCCAAATAAGTACCCTAATTTAATATGAGTTTTAATTGATTAGTCCTTAATTGTTGTTGGTTCACTTTGTGACCAAAAAATCTAACGAAGTTTTATCAAACCTTTCAGTCCACCTACAATAAATAGAGGAACGAAGCCACTGTCGCTTCTCTCTGTGAATCATGACAACAAGGGAGGAAAACTGAGAACAATTTTGATTGCGAAGCAATTAATGGAAGAATTTTTAAGCCTCGCCTCCACAAATACTTCAAAAAATATAGAAACGTGTGGGATACTAGCGGGAAAACTGGTAAAACCTTGTACTTGTATTTTATTATCAGTATAGCGTTTGACTCTGTAGATTTTTAATTTTTTTTTCTCTTTTTAGTGGTTCTCTATAACTAAAGTCATATTATGACTTCTGCACAAGTTCCTCATTTCCGATTCTATCGTTGCATTAGAATGACAACTGTAATGTTCTCGGTGTAATTTAGAAGTTTCTCGAGAAAGAAAGCAAATTTTTATTTCCCACTTTTACTTTTGCCTTTAAAATTAACGGTGACACCATTTTGGCTCGTAATTTTATTATTTTATTAGTGATAGGCAAGAGGTTGTTAAGAGTTTTGGGAGGAGTGCGAAATATTGTTGAAAATGAATTTGGGTAAGAGCAAATTATTCATTGTAAAGATTGAGGGAAATTCGGACTGTCATGTGATGGTAAAACACGAGGTGGTAGAGTCTTTCGAGTATCTGGGATGTGTATTGAACAAAAGAGGTACGAGTGCGGATGAAGTTAATAGTGCTGTTGAGTGAATCGAGGAATAAAGATGGTGGGTGCGCTGAAAGCGGTTGTGAGAAAGTGGAGACTGGATCGATGCCGCGAGATATTTACATGAAAGTGTATTAGTACGAGGGTTGGCCCGATTGGACCCAACCCAGTTGTCCCCCTCCCCCTCCTTTTTTTCCAGGAAAAACCCACAACTGTTTTTTTTTTCGGGTTTTTTTTCGAAATAAATCAGTCATTAATATAATAATGTAATAGATTAATTCTTGCACAGCACTCATTACTCAAATCCACTGAAATATGAAATATGGATCAATAAAAGATTCCACATTCACACAACTTGACTTAGATATTACAAATATTAATTACACCGAACGACAAAATATAACTTTTTCCTCCAAATGAATTTGTGATTCCAATGTACTTTTACGCTGATCACGAATTTGAAAAAAAAAAATTCTATCATCCACCAATTTTGAAGGAAATGCAAATGAAAATTGACAGATTTCCCTACTTTTTGGTATATTTAATCGTACAAAAAAGAATAGTAACTTAGCTAAAATGTTTTTGCAAGGGGGCTTCTCTTATAAGTGTCGAACAGTAGTCGGCCAACATACTGGGGCTATAGCTTCCTTAGTACCACTTTTCCATGGTTGATATATCCTGATGAACTCTTTCACCATGCTCATCGCTAACAGCGCCCAGGTTTGATGGGAAGAAGTCCAGGTGGGAGTGCGAGAAATGCATTTTTAAAGACATGTTACACCCCCCATGGCTTGGTAAGCACTAAGCATTTGGTCCACCAGGGAAACATAATTTTCTGATTTGACGCTGCCGGTGAAATTCGTAGTCACTTCTTTAAAAGCTTTCCATGCTGTTCTTTCCACCTCATTCAGAGACTCATCAAATGCGGCGTCTTTCATCACTTCTGTGATCTGTGGGCCCACAAAAATGCCTTCTTTGATTTTCGCTTCGCTGATTCTAGGGAATTTCTGTTTTAGATATAGAAATCCAGGTCCGTCTTTATTCATGGCTTTTACAAAAATTTTCCATCAAACCAAGTTTGATATGGAGAGGTGGTAAGAAAATTTTTGCTGAATCATTTAGGGGTTGATGAGCAACATTTTTCTGTCCAAATTTTGTCGAAGTGGCCACTTTCTGTGTATAATGACCCTTTAGCTCGGCTGTCCCACTGGTAGAGGAAACAAGAGAACTGTGTGTATCCTAACTGTAAGCCGAGGAGAAGTGCAATCACTTTCAGATCACCACAGATATTCCAGGAGTGTTTATCATCGTCAATATGTTTCAAAAGTAACTGCATATTGTCATATGATTCCTTCATATGAACTTTATGTGCAATCAGAACCGAAGGATAGACATTACTGTTGTGCAGTAGTACAGCTTTCAAACTCAACTTTGATGAATCAACAAAAGGCTTCCATGAGAGCATTCACATTACAATACACTAAATCACTTTCCATGGAGAAAAACAATGTGAAGTGTGTCTGACGCTTACGAAATGATATTTTTTGTCTTTTGCAAGAGATTCCAACTTTTTAATAAAAAACCTGGGAGCTCAGCCTGATTTTTAGATAGATTCAACCCTCTGACAAGATCATTTAATTCTGACTGAGAAATTAAATGAAGTTCATCCAATGAAGGTAGTTGAAATTGTGAATCCATGTCATGTCTCTCCAAAGTTTCATTACGAGATTCATCATCAGGTTCATCATCTAGTCAAGGGGTCGCGACCCAAACTTGGGTCATTAAATTGTCATTTATCATTTATGTTATCCCTAATCATTGTACCATTATTTTTTATTATCTATTACGAGTGAACTGTTTGAAGGCATTGGTCGTCGAGCTAGCCCCGAGACCAGAATTTGGATCGCAGCCTAAAAAGGTTAAAAAACCCAGATCTAGTTCATGTCTTTGGTGGTTTTGGTACTGGCAAATCGTCACAATGTGAAAGAGGTCGCGTGGCTGACAGTAAATTGGGATATTGAATCGCATGTTTAGATTTTGACGAATGTCCACTTATCTTCGTTAAACAGAAGTAGGAATCACTCGAATAGTCTTTGTTCTCCATACCATTGGGACCGCAAAAGGCATTGAAGAATGAGTACCTTTTAACCACCCCATCAGAGATCTTGCACAAGAAACACAGCATACATGAGGAGCCCAGATTTTGTCTTGATCTCCTCTTGATCTTGATTTCGATGAGAAGTAGCAGCTGCTGCAGTCTCAACTAACTTGTACTATTTATCTACCAATCACCAATCAGTTTGTCATCATAGTCAAATCAAATATGCTCCGCCCACAAATGCCCAAGGCACGGTAACGCTCCTCATTACATAAGTTATATTTTTTATAAAATCCAAAGTGTGATAGAAAAATTTATTCGATGAAATGGTGTAATGTTACAAGAGTTTTTTTTTTTTTTTTTGCTTTGTTTCTCTATAGTCGCATTTGTCGTTATATATGTAGTGGCAGAGACGTTTTCAAATACTTTAGCAATGTTCTATCAACACAAACACCACCAAAATGACGTCACACAAGCACGACTAAGATGACGTCACATCGCGAGGATCCACTCAAGACATGTCCTTATGTTTTGCCTTACACCTCAACCTCGTTACAAGCACTACCTCAAACATTCCACGCCACCATCGAACCTCGACTCGACTCTCCGAAGATTTAGTAACACGAGAGCTACCACCATGTGGACACCTTTTGTGCGGGCCCCATTTTGGCCTGGTGTCATTCACCGAACTTTATATAAAGACTAATCCTTACCTCGGCCGTTATTAATATTGAAGTCATTATTATTTCAACTGTAAAGTCAACATATTCTGTGTCTCATTCATAAATTATTTTTGTTTTGTTTTGTTTAATAAAGGAAGAAAATTCATTATATCAATTAACCTAATTAATAACTTAATTAATAACAATATTTGATCTGAAAAGATCACGGTCACTCATTCAGCTTTATCATTAACAATTAACCGTAATTATCATTATTATTATACTGCCAACATTTACGCATAAATCGCTAATATATATATATATTATATATATATATTATATATATATATATATAATATATATATACAGGGTGTACATAAAGTCAGGATCTATTTTTGTGAAGCACTTGGAAGTTATATGGAATTCAATCATAAAATGATAGTGGTAACATTTATTAAATAATTAAGAGTAGGATTCGACGTGACGCCCATCAGTATCCCTGCACAGCTCAAATCGTTCCGCAGCATTTCTAAACACATTCTGGAGCATTTGCGGGGTTATGTTATCTGCAGCAGTTCGTATACGTGTACGTAAGTTTTCAAGACTCGTAATCTTCGTCTGATAGACGTGCGATTCGATAAAGCCCCATGCAAAGAAATCTAAAGGGGTTAAATCTGGTGATCTCGCTGGCCAAGGTCTGTTGCTTCCGCGTCCGATCCAGCGATTTGGAAAACGTCCATTTAGATAATCCTGAACAATTTTGGCATAGTGACAAGGAGCACCATGTTGATAGACGACGGTACTAACAATCCTATCTCCGTCGTCTATCAACATGATGGTGCTCCTTGTCACTGTGCCAAAATTGTTCAGGATTATCTAAATGGACGTTTTCCAAATCGCTGGATCGGACGCGGAAGCAACAGACCTTGGCCAGCGAGATAACCAGATTTAACCCCTTTAGATTTCTTTGCATGGGGCTTATCAAATCGCACGTCTATCAGACGAAGATTACGAGTCTTGAAAACTTACGTATACGAACTGCTGCATATAACATAACCCCGCAAATGCTCCAGAATGTGTTTAGAAATGCTGCGGAACGATTTGAGCTGTGCAGGATACTGATGGGCGTCACGTCGAATCCTACTCTAATTATTTAATAAATGTTACCACTTTATCATTTTATGATTGAATTCCTATAATTTCCAAGTGCTTCACAAAAATAGATCCTGACTTTATGTACACCCTGTATATATATATATATACAGGGTGGGCGGAAAGTAGCTCCCTATTTTGGATTGGTAAAAAAATACGTATATTATCCATTTATTTCAGAAGAAATAATATGAAAAGGTAGGCATACATGGTAGTTTTTCTCTAAAATTCAATGTGGCTCCAACTCTTTCCACCAGCTTCTGGAGCCGCCCAGGAATGGCGTCCCTGACTTTAGCAGGAACTCCGGCGGGATGGAGGACATGACTTCCCGAATTCGGTCCTCCAGTTCTTCCAATGTCCTCGGTTTGGTGCGGTAGACTTCTTCCTTTACCCACCCCTAAAGAAAGAAGTCGCACGGTTACCGCTGAAAAACGGCAGAATCGGTTCAGTGTAACGGTGTGGTGTGGTATGACCTCAGATCAGGTTGTGGGCCCGTTCCTTCTGCGCAACACCATGAATGCTGAGCGGTACCTTGCTATGTTGCGAAACGAGGTCTGGCCGGTTGTCAGCACATGGGAGAACATCGACGATCTGATATTTATGCAAGATGGCGCCCCTCCACACTTCGCTCTTGTTGTCCGTGAGTGGCTGGATGCCCACTTCCGGGCGTTGGATGGGTCGTCGTGGTCCACATCAATGGCCAGCCAGGAGCCCCGACTTGACACCGTGCGACTTCTTTCTTTGGGGGTGGTAAGGAAAAGTCTACCGCACCAAACGAGGACATTGGAAGAACTGGAGGACCGAATTCGGGAAGTCATGTCCCTCCATCCCGCCGGAGTTCTGCTAAAGTCAGTGGACGCCATTCCTGGGCGGCTCAGAGCTGGTGGAAAAGTTGGAGCCCACATTGAATTTTAGAGAAAACTACCATGTATGCCTACCTTTTCATATTATTTTCTTCTGAAATAAATGGATAATATACGTATTTTTTTACCAATCCAAAATAGGGAGCTACTTTCCGCCCACCCTGTATATATGTATATGTATATGTATATGTATTATATATATATGTATATGTATATATATGTATACTGTATATATATGTATATATATGTATATGTATATATATGTATATGTATATATATATATATATATATATGTATATTATGTATATATATATATATATGTACAGGGTGGGCGGAAAGTAGCTCCCTATTTTGGATTGGTAAAAATACGTATATTATCCATTTATTTCAGAAGCAATAATATGAAAAGGTAGGCATACATGTAGGTTTTCTCTAAAATTCAATGTGGGCTCCAACTCTTTCCACAGCTTCTGGAGCCGCCCAGGAATGGCGTCCACTGACTTTAGCAGGAACTCCGGCGGGATGGAGGACATGACTTCCCGAATTCGGTCCTCCAGTTCTTCCAATGTCCTCTTTGGTGCGGTAGACTCTTCCTTTACCCACCCCAAGAAAGAAGTCGCACGGTGTCAAGTCGGGGCTCCTGGCTGGCCATTGTTCCGTGAGTGGCTGATGCCCACTTCCCTGGCGTTGGATGGTCGTCGTGGTCCACATCAATGGCCAGCCAGGAGCCCCGACTTGACACCGTGCGACTTCTTTTCTTTGGGGGTGGGTAAAGGAAGATCTACCGCACCAAACCGAGGACATTGGAAACTGGAGGACCGAATTCGGGAAGTCATGTCCTCCATCGCCGCCGGTTCCTGCTAAAGTCAGTGGACGCCATTCCTGGGCGGCTCCAGAAGCTGGTGGAAAGAGTTGGAGCCCACATTGAATTTTAGAGAAAACCTACCATGTATGCCTACCTTTTCATATTATTTCTTCTGAAATAAATGGATATATACGTATTTTTTTACCAATCCAAAATAGGGAGCTACTTTCCGCCCACCCTGTATATATATATATATATATATATATCCCTTAGCTTTGTCCGGCGATGGGCGCGTCCTCTGTGGCGAATGTGGGAATACACCTTTCTTCGGTGTAAGGGCTTTCTCTGCCCTCGTGGACCATTGGCCCGTCTGGGGACCCGGCTGATCTCCTGCTTCTTTTTCTTTCTTTCTCCTTTAACCCATTCTTTCTGGCTCTTCTCTGTTTTTTGGCATCGTTCTTTGGACCTTGATTTTGACCCCTTCCTTGGCCCTTGGGTGTGGGAGGTGGTTGCCCTGCACCCATTGTCGCTTTCCAACCAAACCCAAACCTGTCCCTGCCACTTTTCCCGCGCGTTGGATGAGAGTGGCCGCCTTTCAGGCACAGGGACTGGGTGCGGGTGTATCTCCCCTGCGTGACATCTATCGGCGGTGGGACCAAGTGTGCCCACGCTTCGCCTTTCCCTTGTTGGAGTCGGTGGTGGCTGGATGCGCGCGGGGATGAAATTATTTTTGTGTTTCGCTATTACACTTCTCCCCTCGCTTACGACTACTGCTTCTCACTCTCGGACTACTACTACTACTATCAAAAACTCGGTGGTGGGCAACCAGGCCCTCGAGTCGTTTACCACTGAAGACCGCAACCTAATGGGGTTTACCCCCCTGTGGAAGCGGAACGCTTGCACTCTCCTTTTCCGTTGCCGACCCCAGTCCGTCCCTCGACTATGCCCTTGGACCTACACTCTGGAGCAGGGGTCTCGCCCCAGCCCACTTCAGCCACCTTCGGGCAAGTCAAGTTCCACCGAGGACTTGCCCCCACAACCCGGCTTCTTGCTTTCCCCGTATGCCCCCTCCCCTCCGTCAACCCACCTCCCCACGGAGAGAGCCTCGCGGCCGACGCGGGCCGGCATTCCCGGCCGTCCTATCGACCGTTTGAATATCCCAGTCCATTTCGACTCTACAGCCTCCCTCTCCCTTCCAAGTATCCACAAATTCTGGTGATTCGGCCTACATCTGGTCCCTCCCGACTAACTCTGAACGGACGTTCCAGGCGATCCGAACCCACAGCAACTCCAGCCGCTATGACGTACGCCCACAGAGGGATGGCTCCCCTCCTCGTAAAATCACGCTCAGCCGCAGAGACAAAAGCCCTACTCTCCGTCACTGAGGTCCTTGGATGCTCGGTCCGTTTCCCCACACCCTCGCCCATGACTCCAGATTCCTGGGATCTTGGGAGCATTGCTCCAGTAAATTTGACCATGAGAAAAGTAAATTTGGGTTTGGGTTTTGTTCATCCGCTAGACGTTATGCAATTTTTTTGCGTATACGTTCTTGTACAAACCAATTTTTTTAAATTACAAATTTAGTTATTTTAAGTTTAGTTGGTAATTCCATATTTAACAATTATTTTTATTTTTTGTTAAGCTTCAATGTTTTGATAATTAAAATTTTATTAAAACGTATATTTTTTAATATAAAATTATCAGGATTGGACTATGTTCCATTGATCTCGGCAGGTTTGATAAATGGCCAGATAATTACTTGTGCGGTTTTAAGTAATCCACCATGACTCTAGAATGAAAAGTTTAGTTAAGTTTAAACTTACTTTCTTAATTTAACTTACATACTTTTACTTACTCTTCCTTACTTTACTAATTTAAAGCACTTACTTTTACTTACTTTCATTGTACTATATTTACTTTTACCACTTTTACCATACTAGATTTACTAACTTACTTATTTTGTATTTTTTCAGGTAGTCAATAATCAATAATGGATCCTAATATTGATGAAGTTTGGAGAGAAAAGTGAGGGTGTTAAAAGGGTTACTTTTGTGGTTAATGCAAGAACAAATATTCAAAGAAGCAAACTGGGAGGAACATTTTAATTCCAAAAAAAATATTTGTTACAATACACTTAAGGTGTATAAACTGTACATTATTGTAATTATTATGTTTAGCTAAAACAATTTGTAATTGGTATGTCGTCAATTCAAGAGTTTTACTATCATTAACCTATCTAGTGGTGTAAGGGGAAAAAAAGTAAATTCAGAGCTGTGCTCCAGTAAATTTTTTCAAATCTGGAGTCATGCCCTCTCCTGAATCAGAGTCAGGGCACTATTTACACCACCGCCTATTGTCGATCGCAGTGAACGAGCTCCTGGCGGACCTCGCACCCAAGGAGTCACTAAGATCTATCGTTTCACATCCCGACAGGGAGGCACCCCCTCCCCCACCCCACGTCTGCTCCTTACTTTCATACACTAATCCCCCCGGCCGCATTGTATGGGGTATGGGAGACCGCGCGTCATGCGAGTTTTCTATCCGCCATACATCCCAGACCCGACCCGTTGCTTTAAATGCAATAAGTTTGGACACGTTAGCTCCGTTTGTCGACAGCCGCATCATTGTGTGTGCACTGTGGACGACTCGCTCACCCTGACAGGTGCCCAACACACCCAAATGCTCCAACTGTGAAGGCGCACACCCCTCTTCATCCCGCGAATGCTTTTTCTTCAAGTTCGAGAAGGAGGTCCGCGGCCTACAAGTGTCGGACTTCCTTAGCCCCCGTGAGGCACGAGACAGGGTGCGGAGTCGGGAGGTGAGGCCGGGGTGTCCTATGCCGCTGCTCTCGGCTCTATCATCTCTGCACGCCGCCCTCGCCTGCCGCCGACCCCCCCCCCCCCCCCAGCCACTGCTCCCTGTTCCCCACAAAGCAAATCCTCGCAGGACCCGACGGACCCCTGTCCCCCCACCGTTCCTCTTCTTCCCGCACCTCACCTGCCACGAATCCCCCAGAAGTCTGGGACCAGGGCACCCAGGTCCCAGCCGCCTCAAACCCTGCCTTCCCAGTACTCCCTGTACACGCCCGAACCTGCCACCCGGAGCAAGCCGTCGAGGCGGAGACGCCGGAGCGTGTCGCCAGACCCTCCGGCCTTCCAACGTCTCTCTCCCTCTTCCTCTAGGACCAAGAAGACGGCTCGGACCCTTACACCGCCCACCACGTCTACTATGTCCATCTCTCCCCATCGCAGAAGTCCCACCGCTCTACCCCCACAGACTCTGACAATTGTGGCCGAAATCCACGACCCGCCCCGTACGACGAGACCCAGCCCAGTGGATCCAGTGGATGCGGCTCTGGCGCAGCTGCACGGTGTGACCGAGGGAAGCTCGGCCGCGCCCACGCCCATGAGTCTCATGGATCTGCCCTTGCCTCCTAGTGCCATTTTCTCCACCCCTCCACGAGACCACTCTGGTTCACCTCTCTTCCACCCCCATCGTACCTACCCCCCGAACATCCCCGGCCCCCTCCTTATCAGCTACCCTGAGTACGCACTCCCTCCCATCCGCCCGGTCTTTTTGGTACCCCCTGTCACCACCTAGGGTCCGCCGTGAGACCCCGGACAGGCGGGGTAGCGCCACTTTTGGGGTTAACGTGCCCCCCCCCCCCTGGCCCGACCATAGAAGCCCGTCAAGGCACTTCTGACCCGCTCAGCCCACGATGTTCCTCTGCCTGCCGTGATCCACGCCTCCGGTCTCGCTCGGCCGACTCGACCCCGCAACCTCCGCGGGGTTCGACAGGCCGACCGATTCCTTCCCTGGTGAACGGTAGATAGCCAGCCATGCTCCCGACCCAGCCTTCAATTTCGCGAACTCCACATCTCCCTTCACACTCCAACCTCCTAGCGCCTACACCTTTACCCATCCCCCTTCATCAACTAATGGATCCCCCGAAAACCACAATAGTTCACTGGAACTGTCGAGGAATCTTTGCAAACTATGAAGGCTTTACCTCCTTGATTGCCACTTCCCGTCCGGTGTGTGTGTCTCCAGGAGCTAATCCTGGGGACCAGGCCCATGCCCTGCCCCACTGGTTATTTTTGCATCGCCACCCCGCCTCCTACCTGCACTCGAAGGGGAGCTGCCATCCTCGTACACCACGCAGTCCCCTTTTACAATCTCTCCATCCGGTCCCCGCTACAGGTGACTGCCGTCCGGCTCTCCCTGGATAGACAGTACACCATTTGCTCAATCTACCTCCCCCCCACGCTCAAGTCTCCCGCGACGACCTAGTGGAAGTCGTGGAACAACTCCCCAGGCCCTTCCTACTACTGGGCGATTTCAATAGTCGTCACCCCTTGTGGGGCGACACACACACCACCTATATGGCCCCAACCCTGATATCCGTCATGACCGAGCTCTCCTTCGAGTGCCTCAACGATGGCTCTCCTACATTCTACCATGCCACCACCTGCACTCCATCCTGTATAGACCTGTCCCTCGTTTCAACTGATGCCCTCCTAGACTTCACGTGGCAAGTCCTCCGAGAGGACCATGGAAGTGACCATCTCCCCATTCTACTCACCCTCAATCGACCCGACCAGACTGTACGGGTACCGGTAAGGTGGGTTACCACCAACGCGATTTGGGCTCGCTTCCGTTACAACACATATACCACCATTACAACTGCCCACTTCCCATCCATCGACGAGTGCATCGCATACTTCGAGTCCGTCGTTCTAACGGCCGCAAGCACAAGCGTACCACAATCCTCCGCCTACCCCCGCGCCCGACGGGTTCCTTGGTGGACCCCGGAGTGCGCGGAGGCCGTGCGCGCCAAGAAGGCAACTCGGCGCTTCTACCGGACGCGACTCCCCATCCATCGCACGGAGATGCAGCGGGTCAGGGCCATCGCCCGCCGCACAATGAAGACAGCGCGCCGAGCCTCTTGGCGTGCCTTTGTGTCCGACATCACCGCCAACACACCTTCGGCTACCATCTGGAAGAAGGTGCGGGGCGTCGAGAGGCGACATGTCCCCTCCCGACCCCCGGTCCTCCGGACTAACGACGGACTCCATGTGAGCCCAAGTCGGTGGCAGACCACCTTGCTTCTACCTTCGCCGCCGTTTCTTCCTCTGCAGCCAATTCCGTACCCGCCCCTGACGATAGCCCCTCTCCACCGTCCATAGACAGCACCTACAACCGATTGTTTACCATGCGTGAACTACAGGCGGCACTGGCCTCTCGACGATCCCCTTGTCCCGGTCCGGACGGTATTCCGTACGGCATGATCCAACACCTCCACTCTACCTTACAAATTTTCATGCTAGACCTATACAATCGCATATGGATAGAGGGCGCCTTCCCCTCTAGGTGGAAGGAGGCCCACGTCATCCCTCTCCCCAAACCCGGCAAAGATTCCCTGGACCCCACAAACTACAGACCAATCGCCCTGACGTGTTGTGCCTGCAAGATCCTCGAAAAAATGGTCGCTCCGCGATTATCGTTCGTCCTTGAACGTACCAATTCCTTCCCGTCTACCCAGTCTGGCTTTAGACAATTCTGCTCCACCACTGATCCCCTCCTGCTTCTCAGCCGAGACGTACAGGATGCCTTCGACAATAGACAGTTCGTACTGTCAATTTTTTTTGACATCCAGAAGGCCTATGACACCACCCGTCGAGCAATGATCCTCGGTCAGCTCCGACATCTGGGCCTCGTCGGAGCCATGCCAACCTTCATCAGGGGCTTCCTTTCTTCTCGGACCTTTAAAGTCCGGGTGGGCTCAGTCCTCTCTGACACCTTTGTGCAGGAGGACGGGGTCCCACAGGGAAGCATCCTCAGTGTTCTCTGCTTCTCCGTCGTGATGAACACGGTCTCACAATGCCTTCCACCCACCATCCGCTCTTCCATTTACGCGGATGACCTTGCAATCTACTTCGCAGGGCCAGAACAGTCTGTCGTTCAACGGCAAATGCAGCTCGCCATCTACCGGGTGGAAAGGTGGGCGACGTCGGTGGGTTTCCGCATCCATCCCTAAGTCCAAGTGTATGGTCTTCAGTAGAAGAAGACCCACAGCCCTTCCTTACCCTCTGTCACATTATACGGCAGGCCTCTTGAGGTGGTACCCTCCACGCGTTTTCTGGGCATGACCCTAGACCGACGGCTCAATTGGGTTCCCCATCTCAAGCACCTAAAGCAATCCCTTCGACGCCCCCTCGCTCTCCTGGATCACCTCTCTCACACCACATGGGGTGCAGATCGACGCTCTCTTCTTCGCCTTTATACTTCCATAGTACAGTCGAAGCTGGACTATGGCAGCGCAGTTTACGGTTCAGCCTCCAACGCCCGCCTCCGTATCCTGAACCTGGTACTTAATAGAGGCCTCCGCCTCGCCACCGGTGCTTTCCGCTCCTCCCCAGCCTCCAGCCTCCATGTGGAATGCGATCATCTCCCTCTCGCCCTCCGACGGGGTCTACTCCTCATGAGGACATACCTCCGTGCACAGAGGCTACCTTCTTCGCTTCGGGGCACGGCGGTTTCGGAACTACCACCTCAGGGACGGAGCTGGCACTTCACTGAAGCGGTCCGCTCTTTCCTTGATCTTTTCAACATGCCCGCCCCCTCAGTTATCCCCATTTCATTCAGCATCTACCCCCCCTGGATCCTAACCCCTATCAAGTTTTGCAAAGATGTGTTCCCTACCGAAGACTACCACGAGCGCCATGATATACAGGTCACACTTCCGTGAACACGCAACCCAACACCCGGACGCAATCGCCATTTACACGGATGGTTCCCGCTCGGAAGATGGTGTGGCCTCCTCAGCGGTGATTCTGTCCCAGCCGCTCTCCCGGGGCGTCGGCCTGCCCCGCGAGGCCTCCGTTTTTTCGGCGGAACTTTTCGCCATTACGGAGGCCCTCGATATTGTGCGCACCCACTCTGCCAGCTCTTTCGTCATTTATTCGGATTCCCAAAGTGCACTTCTCTCCCTAGAAAGATTTAACTCCCCTCACCCGCTCGTCTGTACCATCCAGCAAACCTTCCACTTTTTAACGACCTTCCAACACAAGACAATCGCATTCTGCTGGGTCCCGGCTCATGTCGGCATCCAGGGTAACGAGGCGGCGGACCGCACAGCAAAGACGGCCTGCTTGCTGCCGGCCTCCTCCCGACCCCTCCCGTTCTCCGACTTCTTCCCGGCTTTCCGCTCCCACTTCCGCTCCATATGGCAGCGGGAATGGGACCAGGCCACACAAAATAAACTCCACACGATCAAACCGCAAATAGGATACTGGGCCTCTTCATTCCACCGGTCCCGCCATAAAGAAGTAATCCTAGCCCGTCTCCGCATAGGTCACACCCGCATCACCCACGGACACCTATGGCGAAATCGCCAGCCCCGCTTTGCCCTACCTGCCATACCCCTATCACTGTCTTACACCTGGTGGAATGCTCAAAGTTGCCCGCTCTCCGTCGCAGGTGTTTCCCTCTCTCGGCCGAAAACCCCATACCCAACTGCCTACGATCCATACTCGCCGACGGCCCCCACTTTTCAGCGGAAGCCGTTCTCTTCCTTACTCACTCCCATCTGCTCCATCGCATCTGAAACGTACCCCTCCTACCCACTCTCCATCGACTGACCCTTACTCATTCCCCTAGTCTACCACCCCCAGCACAGCAGAGCTGGGCACTTCCGCAAACGCAAATTCCGCAATTGCGGAAGTATGTTTTTCGTTTGCGGATTTGCGTTTGCGGCAAAGTCATCGCAAATTAGTGAATTTGCGTTGCGGAACTAAGACCGCAAACGCAAATCTTTCCGCAAATTTCCCACGTGGCCACTGGGCTACAGTCACAGTGTTAACTTAATTTAACTTGTGTAATGTAATGTGTGTACAGTTACTACAGTTACAGTACAGTCTTCTCTAACGTGTCTAAGTCTCAAAATTTATGAAATTCAAATGATTAAATTTATTATTTAATTTATTTACTATTTACTTGCAGGAGGTGTTTTTGTTCAATATAATATATCAATATATGTAGTATTTTTATTTCTTCTACAATAGTGATTTATTGTAATAAATTATTTAGCCTTGTTTTTAATAAAAACAAGGCTAAAACATTAAACATTAAAAAGATATAAAAACTTTTTATACCTCTTTAATGTTTTGGATACTTTTTATAGTTAAAATTGCGATTGCGGAATTTGCGGTTTGCGGATTTGCGTTTGCGGCACCAAAAATGGCAAGCAGTTTGCGGATTTGCGGTTGCGGAAGGTAAGGTTTGAGTTTGCGGATTTGCGATTGCGGAAGGTAAGGTTTGAGTTTGCGGATTTGCGATTGCGGAAGTGATTTTGAGTTCGCGGATTTGCGATTGCGGAAGGTAAGGTTTGAGTTTGCGGATTTGCGATTGCGGAAGTGATTTTGAGTTTGCGGTGCCCAGCTCTGGTCCCAGCACATGTTAACGTGGCTGGAAATGAGGCTGCCGATCGAGCTGCCCGTTCCGCGTGCCGACTACAGGTTTCACCCGTGTCCCTCCCCTTTTCCGATTATATCCCTGGCTTCCGTAGGTTTTTGCGCTCCCGGTGGCAGAGTCGCTTGGATGGCGCTACAAATAACAAACTCTGCAAGATTAAACCAAAATTGGGATGTTTGGGCCTCTTCCTTCCATCGTCGCGCCATAAGGTGGCGGCTCTGGCCCGCCTCCGTATTGGCCACACCCACCTGACCCATGGCTATTTGATGGCCGGGGAGCGGGCGCCCCGATGTCCCAATTGTAACGTTTTACTTACAGTTGCCCACCTCCTGGTGGAGTGTCCGCTTTACTCTGCGCTGTGCGCAGAGTATTTTCCCTTTTTGGAGAGCGTCAGGCCTTGTGATAGGCTTGGCGCTATTCTATCTGAAGGTCCCTATTTTTCGATAACCGGGTTTGTTCTCCTTTCGCTGCTGCTTCCCCCCCCCCCCCCCCCCCCCGTCTATTGTTCATTTCCATTAGCTGTCCCATAGTCTTTGTCCTGTGTTCTCTCTGTTATCCACCTTTCTTTTGGTGGCCATGAGCGGTCATACTTTGAAACAAAACAATATATATATATATATATAGATGAATAAAACCACGAAGGAAAAAAGAAACACAAACGGGTGCTCAAGCGCTTTCGTCTAATGACATCCTCAGGAACACTGGAGTGAAAGGACAGATCAAGGCAATATATAGGTTACAAAAATAAACATACATACATACATATTCATATATATATACATATATATATATATATATATATATATATACATATACATATATATAGTAAGCATAGAAAAAATTGTGGGAGGAGCCAACATTTATAGTTTTATAAAACGGGTCACAAAAGAATAAAGAAATAAAAATAAATATAAATATAAATTGAGAAAAAATTAATTACCAATAGTGCCTTAGTGATATATATGTCACAGCCTAAATAATCATAAAGAAATAAATAGGCAAATAAAAAAACCACAAATATATATAATATATATATATATATATATATATATAATATATATATATATCTATATATAATATATTATAATATATATATATATATATATATACAGGGTGGGCGGAAAGTAGCTCCCTATTTTGGATTGGTAAAAAAATACGTATATTATCCATTTATTTCAGAAAAAATAATATGAAAAGGTAGGCATACATGGTAGGTTTTCTCTAAAATTCAATGTGGGCTCCAACTCTTTCCACCAGCTTCTGGAGCCGCCCAGGAATGGCGTCCACTGACTTTAGCAGGAACTCCGGCGGGATGGAGGACATGACTTCCCGAATTCGGTCCTCCAGTTCTTCCAATGTCCTCGGTTTGGTGCGGTAGACTTCTTCCTTTACCCACCCCCAAAGAAAGAAGTCGCACGGTGTCAAGTCGGGGCTCCTGGCTGGCCATTGATGTGGACCACGACGACCCATCCAACGCCCAGGGAAGTGGGCATCCAGCCCTTCTGCGCAACACCATGAATGCTGAGCGGTACCTTGCTATGTTGCGAAACCTGGTCTGGCCGGTTGTCAGCACATGGGAGAACATCGACGATCTGATATTTATGCAAAATGGCGCCCCTCCGCACTTCGCGGAACTTAAATAACAACAAATCAGGACAATTTATCAAAAGCAAAATCTAAATTTTAGATTAATCAAAATAACCTCTTCTAGCAGCAATTACAGCAGAACAAATTCGAGGCATTCGCTCAACAAGAGAAAGAAGAGAGTCTGGTGAAAGTTGCTGCCAGCACTCTTGTAAGAGTTCCCAGAACTTCTGAGCACCGGATGGCTGCATGGCGTTCACTCGTCGATCCAGTTCATCCCACACTAGCTCGATGGGGTTCAGATCTGGGGACTGTGTTGGCCATTCCATAACTGTGAGCTGACGTTGCCGTTCTTTCTGCTTCAGGTAATTTTGACACAGCTTGGAAGTGTGTTTAGGATCGTTGTTTTGCTACATTATGAACTGTTGGCCAACTAGGCGCAGTCCAGATGGGATGGCATGGCGCTCTAGAATGCTGTGATAGCCACGTTGGTTCAGTATTCCAGTGACTTTGTGGAGATCTCCAACTTGTTCCCCTGCAAAACATCCCCAGACCACCACACTTTCTCCACCGTGCTTCACTGTTGGCACAACACACTGCTGTGTCATTCTTTCACCCGCTCTGCGCCGCACAAATACTCTGTGTTTGGATCCAAAAACTTCGAACTTTGATTCGTCAGTCCAAAGGACAAATTTCCACTGCTCAACAGTCCATCTTTGGTGTTTTTTAGCCCAGGCTAGCCTTTTCTTTTTGTTCTGGAGTCTCAGCATTGGTTTCTTTGCTGCAGTTCGTCCTTTTAATCCTGCCTCTCAGTCTTCCTCTGAACAGTTGATGTTGCAACTGTTGTACTTCTGGAGTTGTTCAGCTGGCCTTTGATTTCAGGTGCTGTGAGGCGTCTGTTGCGCAGACTGGTGACTCGGATATACTTGTCCTCTGAGTCTGTTGTGGTTCTTGGTCGCCCTGACCTTTTTCTGTCCTTATTTTACCAGTTTCTTCGTACCATTTAATGGCATACGCAACCGCATTCACAGAAACTTTTAATTTTTTTGCAATTTGCCTCAATGATTGGCCCTCATTTCTCAGTTACAATCAACTGTTTTTTTCTGTTATTAACTGAGCTTTGGCACCCACTTTTGCTTTTTGAAACAGAAATGTATCTTAAACTACACAGTTAGCTCCTCTGCAAGGATTTTATATGTAAAGACCTGCAGCAGTGCATGTTAATAACAACACATGTATTAACATACTCCTGAAGAAACACGCTACCCCAGTAAAGTCTTTTAAACTGTTTCTGGACCTTTGTACAGAGCTAATGGCATTAATTTTAGGTTGCATGCTAGACGTAGATTAACACATTTTGAAGAAGTTTGTGTTACAACACACTGCTTAGGCAGATGCACTGAAGCATACAATGTGAAAATCAGGTAAGCAAATTCACCTTTAGTACCTGTTACGTTTACATTTGAAGTTTGTCATGAGCTAAGCAGCAAGACATTGGAAATTAGTAGGTGTAGTTAAACTTTTTACTGGTAGTGTATATACTGCCAACATTTAAGCATAAATCGGTAACTATATATATATGCCTTGTTAGGGTTCCGTACGTCGGTTTTTCTTCACATGAAGGTAAAGCTGGTGGCCCCGCCTCTAGTCCTTGCTTGGTGGAGGAGCGAGTTGCTCTCTTGCGCTCTCCACCGTACATAGCCAGGTACACCCGGCTCATCTGGTACCATCCTGAGCCAGGCATCTAGTCTTCTCTTGAAGACTTCAACTTTGACCCCTGTAACGTTTCAGGTCCTTTGGAAGCTGGTTGAAAATTCTTGGCCCCTGACGACCAAGCTATTTTCTTTAAGAGTGTATGTATATGCAGTGTACTTAAATAAGTGTATGCATAATACAGTATATATAAACATGTGAATATAAATAATAATATGCATAATATAAAGATTTTATACAAAATAAATAACTAACAATAAATCTCGTATTATGATTCAAACTGAGGAATGCTATCTCAATCTCAAAGGGTTTTAAATTGCAAATCCCTCAAAAACTGTGGGTGATAAAAAAAATTTTAATTTTTGTAATCAGCATAAAAAGAACAAGGATCACCCACATTTATCAAAAGGAGAAAAGCTTTGTTGAACAGTGTTATTTGAGTATTTTATTTTCAAGCAAAACGTATACCTAACTGCCAAATGAAAATACAATTCGTGGTAAATAGTTATTTTTATAATAAGCTCCGAGTTATTTAGCTCTATTGTTATACTATTTTGGCCATTGAAAATATGAAAAAGCCCGATAAAACCCGAAAAAAACTCAGGTGGGTTGGGTTTTTGCCAACCCTGATTAGTACCGACACTTTTGTGAATGTGTGAAACATTGTAATGGCATGAAAGGGAGAAGTCAAGAGTAAGAGTAGTTGAAATGGATAACCTGAGAAGTATGTGTGGCGTGCGCCGGATTGATAGAATGAACAATCGTGTGGTCCTGGACAGAAGTGATGTTCAGAAGTCGGTGGAAATGAGAATTGAGATACTTGTGTTTGGGTGGTTTGGGCATATTGAAAGAATGGAAGAGGACAGAGTTGTGAAAAGAGTGCATGAGAGTGCGAAGGTAGGAGGAGGAGGAGAAGAAGAACGGAAAGGAGATAGTGAATGAATGTGTAAGAAAGCATGGACTTGATCTGGGTGCACGAGAAATGACTGCAAGTAGGTTGGAATAGAAGATGTTTGTTAGAAATATGCAAGTTCGGGACACACTCTTTCATTTCTGACTAGGCCTGGAAGTACCACCACGTATGGCTTATGAAGTGGTGCTGGTCCATCAGGACATCTGTGTGAATGAATGTGTGACGCTATAATTTTACTTTTTTCCTAAAAATCACCCGTATTTCATATCCAGGTTGTTTCTGCCTTCTCATCCCAATTTGTTGGAAAATGAGATTTTCATTTTTTTTCATGCAGGAAGGAGGGGCCAAGGACGACTGTCCGCAAAAACGCATCCCGACAGAGGAAGAAGAGCTAAAATCAAGGTCCAAGGTTTTTGAGAGGCCTGGACTCTCTGCGGTTGAAAAATTGGAGGTCATAAACGGGGTGAAACATGGACAACACCCCTGTGCAGTGACAGCAACTGTGTGGGGGTGAAGAAACTGTGGAGCTGGTATAGCACATCTAACATCTCGGAAGTTGTTTTTGAAGGGGAATATGTGTAATCTTTCCAGGAAAAATTACGAGAAAATGAAACACCAAGAATGTTAAGAGAAGAGGAAGGACTGAATTGTGTATTGTTGAAGATGAGGGGATAGTCGTGTGGAAGATTGTGATGAGTAGACAGACGAAGAAAGTGGGTTTTTTAGGGCATTGAAAGCCACAAGGTTTTCTCTGCCTTAATCAGTGATGACAGAGCAATCAGAGGTCAGGTGCGCCATAACCGTCTCGCGCGAATCATCTTGTGACTGTTGAGGGGGACGCCTTGTGAAGTGGTTGGAATCATCAGCATAGAAGTGGATAGGACAGGAAGTACGCCTTAAAAGACATTTGATAAATAAAAAGAAGAGAGTGGGTGACAGGACAGAGTCTTGACGAACACAACTAGTAATACAGGGTTCATAGCGACCTAGAGTGTCAGGGAATTGAAAAATGCTCGGAAAATTAGGGAAAATCGAAGTTTGTTGCGAAATTTCAGGGAAAACAGAAAAAAATTTGGATGGTGGTCAGGGAATTAACATGATTGTAAAGAACGATATGCTACAGCAGATTGTTTAGATAATTTTCTTCACCAAAGATTCCGAAGGAGTAAGTTTTATAGAAGTCTGTGGAATCATCATCAACAGTGTGTGTAAAGAAATGGCACGTAATAATAAAAGGAAAACAAGTGTGTGTGTAAGTAAGGGGATGGAGGAGGGGGGGGACGTTTAAAATAAACAAAAAATTAAATTTGGTCAGGGAACTCACTTGGCAAGATTTGCTATGAACCCTGTAATAGCTTTAGGGGAAGAACAGTAGCCATCTACAACCGCAGCTACAGCTCGGCCAGGAAGAAAATCAGAGATGAAGGCACAGATAGAAGGATCGTCGCTGAGGAGGGCAGTTTGGAAATTAAAGATTTGTGCTAAACTCCATCTAAAGCTTTTGATATGTCTTGGGCAATAGCAAAAGTTTCACCGAAATCCCGAAAGGAGGATGACCAATAGGTACACTGATATGCAAGAAGATCGCCATTCGAGCGTCCCTTGCGGAATCCATACTGACGATCTGAAAGAAGATTGTGATAAAAAAGATGTTTAAGAACCTTCATTTTAAGGATAGATTAAAATACTTTAGAAAGGCAAGAAATCAAAGCAATTGGACGGTAGTTGGAGGGTTGAGAATGGTCACCCTTCTTTGGGACAGGCTAAATGAATGCAAACTTCCAGCAGGAAGATAAAGTACCAACATGAGAGACAAAGACGAAAGAGTTTGCCAAGGCAGGGTGTCAGCACAGAAGCACAGTTCTTGAGAATAACGAGGGACACCATCAGGTTACGTACGCCTTCCAAGAGTTGAGCCCAGGCAGGGCAAAATAACATCTTTAGAAAAGATTATAATTTCTGACATAATTAGGTGGAGGGAGGAGGAGATGGAGGAGCGGCACCAGAATTGTCCAGGGTTGAGTTGGAGGCGAAAATTTGAGTGAAGAGTTCAGCTTTATCTGGAAAATAGACGGCAACTTAGCCGTCGGTCTGGAAAAGATGAGGGAAAGAAGAAATAAAGTTGTTGGGAGGTTCTTGGCTTGGTGCCAAAAAGAGTGAGCAGAATTATAATTGGATAGGTTTTCACATTATTGTCTGATGAAGTAATTTTTGCGAGTTGAAACACAGATTTTGTATGGTTCCGGGCAAGAATGTAAGCCAAGTGAGAGTCAGGAGTTGGATGGCGACGGTCTTCTGAAAGCCATCTCCTCTGATTATGTATGTATGTATGTAAAAAAGTATGGACACTAATTTGTCTTTGGACTTTTTTTCACATGTTACTAGATTAGGCTCCTAGCTTTGAATTTAACTTCTTTTTTTTTTAATTCCTTCCGAATTTGCGAAAGTATTCCTTTCACTACAGAAATATATCTTAAAATTAGGTCTGCGTCGTAACTGATGTCGTAACATTGATTATGTTTGGTGTGAAGCATACAATCAAGTAGTAAAAATCGTTAATCAGCGAAGTTAAGCGACATTGGGTGCGATAGTAGTTGGATGGGAGACCAGCTGTAGGTCCCCTCCGTCATGTGACCTTTGATGTCGCGAAGGAGGTTAAACAACCCCATCATTACATTTTCTCTTAAAACTATTCTTAAATGAAAAGATACGAACTGTTTTAGATAGTTATTCTCCGACTTTTCGTCTCTACACTTGAGCTGTTTTCAGAGAAATGCAAAAAAGTTAAATTAAAAGGTAAAACTATATACAGCATTGACAAATGCGTATATATTTTTAACGATAAAAGTATTTAAATGTCTCAACTACAGGCTTTTTCTTGTCTTTTTATTTTGTTGTGACTTCGTATAGATTGATGTTGTAGTCTAATTAAATACCAGGTACCATTTTAAAAAGTAACATTGCATTATCTTTTATAGCCTCATTTGGGTTCATCTTTGGAGATGAAATAAAGTTTTGACTAACCTGTTCTTACCCATACGAGGACTTATTGGGATCGGGTTATATCCCACACCACCTTGTGAAACACACACACACACACACACACACACACACACACACGTTGTGAGCGAAAGTCAGCTTCCTGCATCAAAGGTCAAGGTTACAATTAGAGGTAAAGGGTCAAATGGAGCTTTTTCATTTCCGAGCTACAACCTTTGAACCGCTCAACCAAAAGTAATGAAACTTCACACACTTACGGATCCTGAGTAGATGATAGGTGATGAGGGAGAAATAGGTCCTTGCATCCAAGGTCAAAGGTCAAATGGAGGGCCATGTCATACGTTTTGAACTACTCCACCTAACTTGATGAGACTTCACACACATATGGTCCCTGTATCAAAGGTCAGGTCACCAACATATATCGGGTGATTCATAAGTCTGTTACCACTGTAATGGTGAAATATTTTCTGTGTTTCAGATTGTTGATTTGTGAAAATATAGGGTATGGTCAAGGATAGGGCATAGGGTATATGCAACAAAACTTCGTAATGTCAATGATTTAAAAGAAAGAATTTCCACTCTTAATTTCCAATGTGTAATTGTGTAAAAATAATATCAAATTAAAAAACATCACAGGTTACTCTGGTTTCTAGTTATTTTTTATTCACCATTACAGTGGTAACAGACTTATGAATCACCCTGTATTGATGAAACCACACACACACTACGTTTCAAATTATTAAGCAGATTATGTTTTCGAAGTATTTCACCGATTTCACTGAAATTTATAGCAAATAATCACTACATAGAGTATTGCAGTATTGATGGTATTAATTTCGATAAAATATTTAGATAATTAAAATTATATCGTTTTATTAAAATATATGTTAAATATGGTGTTCCAAATTAAGCAAGTATTCTATTTACAGATCTAAATGGTAAAAATGGGTAAGAAGGACGACTTGACCCCATCTGAGAAAAGAAAAAGTCAAGTTACTCGCTGATGATATAAAATCTATTGAAATTGTGAAGCAGCTAGCCAGGGATCATCGAACTGTAAAGAAGTTTGGAGCGGAGGGTACCAAACTGAGGCAGCGAAGTTATAAGGAGCTATAAGAAAAGTGACAAGGCGGCAGATATTTGTAATCGAGCTCGAAGCTGCAAAGCATCCATTGTCCTCAAATAGAGGTTTTTGAGGAGGCTGGCATGCATAATGTACCAAGAACATCTCGATGTAGAATCGTCCAAACATTTGGCAAGGCGTGTAAACCTACAATTCAGTCACCATTAACACCCAGGCACGAGAAACAACGTGTTGAATAGGCGCATCAGTACGTGAAAACAGATTTTAAGACTGTATTGTTCACCGATGAATGCAGAACAACCCTCGATGGACCTGATGGTTGGTCAAGAGGATGGATTGTTCAGGGTCAATCTGTACCATGGAATGAGGTTTTCTTTTAGAAAGTTTGTGTAAGACCGGGCATTCATTTTTACACCTTCAGGTGCCCTGTTTGGTCCAACAACTTCATTGCCTCTGAATCCTGCCCAAAACATGACACCATCTCCACCTTGTTGACGTCTTAATCTCGATGGTAGAGATTGACTCTTAGCAATCCATCCTCTTGACCAGCCAGCCACTTTACTCGGACAATGGATGCTTCGTAACTTTGCGCTTGACGACATATATCTGCCACCTTGTCACTTCTTATAGCTCCTTTATCACTTCACTGCCTCAGTTTGGTACCCTCCGCTACAAACTTCTTTACAGTTCGATGATCCTTGCCTAGCTGCTTCGCAATTGCAATAGATTTTTATTTTCAGCGAGTGGCTCAGTTGGGTTCAAGTCATCCTCCTTACCCATTTTTACCATTTAGATCCGTAAATGGAATAATTTGCTTAATAATTTGGAACGCCATGTTTTACATGATTCTCAATAAAACGAGATAATTATTTTATCGAAATGAATACCATCAATGCTGCTATAATGTATGTAGTGATTATTTGCTATAAATTTTATTGAAATCGGTGAAAAAACTTTTGAAAATGTTGTAGAAAATGTAATCTGATTAATAATTTGGAATGGAGTGTATATGGATGATTATAATGTGTGTTTTGAGCGAGACTCGTATCCATGGATCAAGGTTACAAATAAAGGTCAAAGGTCGAATAGTTTTTTTTTCTTTTTCCTTTCTACCTCGAATAGAGGTACGGGACATAATTTTTAACTACTGAACATAAATTGAAACTACGCGCGTGAATCATCATGAAAGACGTGTCGCGAGCGAGACTGGTTCTCGCACCAAAGGTGAAAGTCACAAATAGAAATTCACAAAAAGGCAGTTTTTCAGAAATTCATCCAATATTCCTTGAAAGTCACAAATAGAAATTCACAAAAAGGCAGTTTTTCAGAAATTCATCCAATATTCCTTGAAAATAACTAAAAATGAATGTTCCCACGATGATCTTGTGTTCATTCTCTACCAAAGTATCAACCATAAACATTGTTTGCTTTTACAGTGACTGCGTGACTGTTAAAATACGATTCAACAGTTACCTTAAAAATTATGGTAAAAGTAAAAATCACCTTTACTGACGCAGCTAAAACAAAAACAATGCACCTACTTTATCAAATAAAACGTTAAACAGTAAAACTAGACTTACCTGTTCATTTGATAGTATAGGAATAATTTTTCAAAGTATGGTAAATATTAAAACCACTGTTAAATTTCTGCATTATGGAGGGCAGTGTTAAACGCAATATGTATGGTCCATCGTAGAACTAACGGTAAAATCTTGGCACCCAAAACTGCCGGCAAAATACTGTTGAAACAACGAATTTTTTTTATTTTTATTTATTTTTTACAGTGGAGGGTGGCTGAAGACTTGCGTAATAGTACTTCATACATATTTATATACAGGGTGTCCCAGAATTAACTATCTATTTCAATGAAATCGGACAAATTTTTTAAAAACACACTTTTATTTATGCTTATCATGTTTAATATGTGTTAAAAATGTATAAATTTCTAAATTTTTTTCATAATTTTATTTTCATAATTTTTTCATTATTTGGTCCAATGAAAGACCGTCTGAAGTCATAGAATGGCAAAGAGACTCTCCAAAAGTTAACGTGTGGCTTGGAATGACCAAATCCAAAATTTATGGCCCATTCTTCTTTGCGGAAGCAACTGTAACAGGTACCGTCTACCTTGATATGCTTCAGCAGTTTCTCGAACCACAGCTCCTTGATGATGGCATTCTTGATAATGTTGTGTTTCAACAAGAAGCATTGATCTTTTGGCAATAAACCTTTGTTTTTATGAAACCCCATGCAAAGAAATCCAGGGGTGTCAAATCCGGAGAACGCGGAGGCCAAGGTCGAGGTCCTCCACGTCCAATCCACCGATTTGGAAGGCGTCTGTTGAGGTATTCTCGAACAATTAGAGCATAATGACATGGTGCTCCATCTTGTTGAAACACAACATTATCAAGAATGCCATCATCAAGAAGCTGTGGTTCGAGAAACTGCTGAAGCATATCAAGGTAGACGGTACCTGTTACAGTTGCTTCCGCAAAGAAGAATGGGCCATAAATTTTGGATTTGGTCATTCCAAGCCACACGTTAACTTTTGGGTAGTCTCTTTGCCATTCTCTGACTTCAAACGGTCTTTCATTGGACCAGATAATGAAAAAATTATGGAAATAAAATTATGAAAAAAATTTAGAAATTTATACATTTTTAACACACATTAAACATGATAAACATAAATAAAAGTGTGTTTTTAAAAAATTTGTCAGATTTCATTGAAATAGATAGTTAATTCTGGGACACCCTGTATATGTACTGACGTATGAATTTGAAGGTTCAAAAGGAATGAAAGTGTTTTAACATTTTTTCTTTTTTTCAGTCTTTAAATAAGTTCATAATTACGCACCTTTTTGTGCCTCAGCAAGTGGGCACTGCTGATTCCTGCACAACGCAGCATGAAGAAGAACTGTTTGATCAGCAGGACAAGTTTGATGTAATTACGTTAGGATGGATTCACGTGAGTCTCAGTGCTGAAGCTATTCGCTTGGGAATGCTGTTCTTTATTACTTCTCGTAATATTATTATTTATTGGCAATCGGTAATAAATAGCCTAAATTCCTGTCAGTTTGATTCAGAGACGCGATGTCTCAGACTTGAAACGTAAGTTCATGTTGTCTAAATGTACATAATGTGACAGTTGCCATCATCTATGCTCATTTTACCACGGTGAAAAATAAGGGTTGTAAAATTACTTTTTACTGTCAAAGTTAGGAAAACAGACGGAGCATAATGTATAATTTAGGCCGGGTTGAAATTTTATATTGTGACAGGTTTGAATGGAACACAGGAACCCCCTCATAAATTATTTTCGCTGTTTAAAGCCTCCTACCCCTGGCACAATTTTTCAGTTTTTGACCTACATTGAAGAATATTCCATTTATACGAGACTTACTCTACATTCAGGTTTTTTGATGACATAAATCTTTATTAACGTATAATATTTTATTTAATAATGTACAGTATTAGGAAAATTAAGTACAATATATTCGGAAGAAAAAATTAGAGGCATAATAAATGTGCTAAAATTCAATTAACTTTTTCATTGTTCCTTATCACATCAAAAGGGAAGAAATTTTCAATATCATTAGGAAATTTTATTTCATTTCATGTTTTCTTACTCATTCCATTGGGCCTTCCATTCAAACTTGGGCAGTTTCCGCTTTGATTCTAATGAGTTTAAGATAAACTTTTGACGGTTGTCATATCCTATTTTTTCCTGACATGCCTTTGTTACTAGGTTCACTGCTCTTTTCACACTTTGACTGTGGCATGGAAAAGAAGCTATCTCCAGCGGCTTACATCGAGCCTGTAGTAGCTCATTGTCGCTAAAATTGTTTAGCAGCGGTGGAGCAGTAATGATCTCTCTTTGCCAGTCGATCATCTCGGTGTAGTCAGTAGACTGGAAATTGAGGGTTCGAGGCAACTCAAAGTTTCTGGTACCTGAAAATCCTGTTCTTGAAACGATGATTTTCTGAATAGCTTGCTCCCTATTTTCTAGTCTTTTGTCAGTTACCATTGATACGAGTATATTTTCTGGGTGGGCAAAGTAGGTGTTATTTTTTAATACTGGTTCTATGATTGATCTATGTTGTTCATCTAAATTTCGAAGCAAGTACATTAAATGCCAAAAGTTATATGCACCATCAGTTGCATTTGGATGAAATTTTATCCAAAAACCACCCTGGAGCATAGAACTGCATAATAATCTTGACTATATCTTGAAGGTTTTTATCGGGATTTGGCGTTGAGATATACACTATAATTCAGTGGTTCCCAACCATTTTGGCTTATGGCCCCCTTAGGAACCTTATTTTTTTCCTGTGGCCCCCATAAGCATTATTTTCAGTAGGTAATATGCAGATTTAACTCTATTTTACAAAATAACATTTTCCTGTGGCCCCCTTCAAATGTGCCATGGCCCCCGGTTGGGAAACACTGCACTATATGATCAAAAGTATTCGGACACCCCGGAAAATCCGCATTTCTGCAAATATCACCTTCGCCGAAAGGTATGCTGGGAAAAAGCGTGGAGAAACTATAATGCTGAGGTGTTCTGTTAAGTTATCAGTAACTGTTGTGAAGCCATGCCGCGCGGACGTGAACTCTCCGAGTTCCAATGTGGACTCATCATCGGATGTTATTTAAGTAACGTTTCTATACGAAACATTGCAGCCAAACAGGATATACCAAAGTCGACTGTAGCGGATGTTATCATGAGATGGAAGCACGATGGTGCAACTAACGCGAAAAAACGTTCCGGACGACCACGCAAACTGACGGAACGTGATAGAAGAAGTCTGGTATGACATGTCAAGAAGTCCCGCACGTCCTCTGCCGCTTCCATCGCTGAGGAGGTAGGAAGAGCATCCAGTACCTCCGTTAGTACTGTAACTATCCGCAGAGAGATGCACAGACTCGGTTATTATGGTAGAGCAGCTGTACACAAGCCACTGATTACAAAAGTTAATGCCACGCGTCGTTTGGCCTGGTGTGTCTCCCGTCGTTCCTGGACCGTGGAGGACTGGAAACTTCTTTGGAGCGACGAGTCGCGGTATTCACTCTTCCAGTCTGATGGGCGTGTTTGGGTGTGGCGACAGCCCGGAGAACGGCTTCTTCCTGACTGTGTACGTCCAACGGTGAAGTTCGGTGGAGGGTCCATCATGGTATGGAGTTGTTTTTCCTGGCTAGGGCTCGGCCCGTTGGTTGTTATACCCACTACCATGAACGCTGACGTTTATCTCGACGTTCTGGACAATTCGGCCCTCCCTACACTGTGGCAATACTACGGAGATGGCCATTGTTTGTTTCAACAGGATCGAGCTCCCTGCCATACTGCAAGGCGTGTGCAGGACTGGTTTCGTGAAAATAAGGTGGATTTGTTAGACTGGCCTGCTCAGAGCCCCGATCTCAACCCAATCGAGCACATGTGGGACGAACTGGAGCGACGGATACGAAACCGCACACCACGCCCGGCTTCACTTGCATCTCTTGCATCAGCTCTGCAAGAGGAATGGCGAGCCATTCCTGCACAGACTTACCGAAACTGGTGGAAGTATGCCTCGACGTGTTGACGCTGTAATAAAAGCAAAGGGTGGACCTACTGGTTACTAAATGCCATAATAAAACCATTTTTCCCAAAACCATGCGGTGTCCGAATACTTTTGATCATATAGTGTATAATTGAAGGACCCTGTTGGCAGAGTTAGCCAGCGAGTATGATGAAAGGGTACCAGTGGATCGAGTGGACAGATCTTGAGAAGTGTCTCCAGTTTGCACTGCCAGACACATATCATAGATATATCTTTGATCACCGCTTAGCTCATTCACAACATTTGCTGGAATTTCTTTAATATTTGATTACCTCCAATTTTGTTAAATCTGTTTTCAGTTTATTCCCAATTGAACCCACAAAAGTATTTGGACCTGTTGTTTTACCATCAATGGCTTTGTAGACGTGCATAAAAGGCAGCTCATTCAAATGCAAGAGGCACACCAACCACTGCACTGGTCTGTTAAGATGAATTTCGACTAGTTTTATGGCTCCACCAATTTTTCCTGTATTTACGGGAGTACCATCACACAGTAAAGCTTTAATAGTACGGTATCTCTGCTGTTCGAGTCTGTAATAATAGTTATCAACTCTTCTGCTATACAGCTAGCAGTTCCATTATCTGGTGTGACATGGTTTACATAGATGCTTCCAGGTTCTTTCACAATAACATAGTGTTCTTCTTTTATCTTTCCACTTTTAGTTAATGTGTTATCTTTCCTTCCGTCAAATCCAAGCCACTCCATCTTCAGATTTTCGGATTTAGACCTAAAAGTATTTATTTCACCCATGCAATTTCTTTCTGTCGAGCATGTTGGTGTAGTTAAGGATCCCCATATCTTTTAAAGCTGCATTGACTATTGCAGCTGCAGCTCTACAACTTACACGATAACGCTCTGCTGTTAATGCTAGGTTTTTATAGAAGTGCCTGTTCTGAATATTCTCAGTCAATTCTAAATCAGCCTCATAATCTACATCCTGACTCTGAATCTACATCCATGTCGTCTTCGGTATTTTCTATAAATTCCGATAGTAAAACATTGGTGGCTTCAGTCATTTCTTCTTGTGCTTTTAGTTGATGGTTTTGAGCTTCTTGGGCTCTTGCTAAAGATCTCCTCTTTGTTGAACTAGCTATGCGATCAATTGGTCCTAACTGATTTTTTCTTTGTTTTTGACCCTCAAAAGACTCCCATTCTGCCATTGTTATTTTATCCTTACACCCACAAGATTTCCTATCAATTCCCTTATCATAGCATTCACAAGAAGATATATCAAACATTTCATCATACTGAGCTACTTTTAAGGCAAAACTTTCATTTCTTCGATGTAACGGCTATTAGTCGACTGACTTTAAGATAGATGATACCTTTAGTGTTAATCGTAGGAAAATAAAATTTCATCTAACTGTCTTCAATATCTTTTACAACAACCCTCTGTAGCAATCATTAGCAGTTGCTGATCCTTTTGATTTAGCTTCTTCACGACGGCGCATAAAAAAGTAGTGTCTCACAGCATCTGCTTTTGAAGGAGTCATGGCTGCTGGAAATTCCGTAGGATATCCAAAGGCTGCATTTGAGGACTTGCTTCTAGTAGTCATACAGTAGTTTATATTCGGAAGTAAAATCAAATTATACGTAATTTATAATTTATGATAATTCAAATTATAATTAAAGAAAATGCAAATTATTTCTATTTATCTGAAACATAAAAATATCAAGCATTATGATTAAACAAACAACTTATTATGTAACATATAACAACATTAAACATATGCAAATATGAAGGTAAAAAAGGGAGGAGGGGGCATGTGATAGGGGTAGTTGGGTAGCACATGCTTGATATTTTAATATTTTGTTAAGATGATAAAATGAAACTTCTCACATAGTGTAATTTTTAAGAATATAAAAAATTTCCCATTTTCGACCCGGCCTAAATTGTATATTAATTATACATCCCGTTTTCCAATGGATTGGGATGTGGTGAATTTTAGAAAACGTCTTTACTCTTTATTTTTTCCGCTCTTCGCTTTCTTTTAATTATCACTCTTTCTCTAATTATCACTTTCTTACTGATTTACTCTCATTTTCGCCGTCTCTTATACGGACGCGGGTAGACAGGTCCCCCATTAAGATTTCGAACAGCAAAACGAGGGACCGGGAGAAATTACGAACGATCATTACTATTTACTGATTTTTATTTATGGCGAAACAATTAACAAGGCCGGGGAAAGGGAGTGCCGATTCACGAGTTTAATTTGGCCATGGAGAGAGATGCATTTTAGAAATTTTAGAATCTCAGTCACTTGGGATGTACCGATATCGCTTTTTGGGGGAACTTAGATATATTTGGGAGCACCATCAACAACAGTTGCGAGCGAACGCATGTTCAGTATTGGAGGAAACATTGCCAGTGCTGCTAGAAATCGGCTCTCTCCTGAACATACAGAGCAGCAGCTATTTTTACACGAGAATTTAACCCTTGTGATAAAATAACGAGTTATGTGAAGTGATAAAACAATAAAATATTGGAAATTTCATCTTGTAAATAGTTTTTAGTTGTAATTTTGGAAAAAAGGCGTACTTTTGAAATATCGGCCGATACCGATAAAAATCTACCGATATATCGGTACATCCCTATCAATCACATATTAGTGACAGAAACACCTAACTGGAACCAAACCCCGCCTGAGGCTGGTGTTTGGGTATGCCTTGGGCCTCAGAGCATTTCGAGCGTTGCCAAATAGTATTTTATATTTCAAGCAATTTCATTTTACGTAACTTAATTTCTTATTAAGCATTATTATCTTCATTAAAAAATCAGTACACGACAGAGGTGAGAAGGCAGAATTGCTCGGAGAGCAAATGAAGAGAGAAAAGGTAGAACTAAAATCATACGCATCCATTCACACGCATTCTAGTGGACCAACGCGCCCCCCCCCCCCCCCCCGACCCAGCGTGGCTGAATTCCACAATGAAGCAACCCTTAATACTCTATGCTCTGGTGTGTGTTTTCGGGACTGGTCAAGAATAAAAAGGGACCGAGTCTCCACTTACTTTTAACAAACCACTTCCATTCTACCCAACTTGCAGCCACCTCTCGTGCATCACCCAGATCAAGCCCACGTTCACTTCCGTAGTCATTCATCATGACTGTCAGTCTTTTCTCGGCATTTTTCTCCTTTGTCCACCTTCGCAGACACTTTTATGCACTGTTTTCACAACTCTGTCATCTTCCATTCTTTTAGCGTGTCCAAACCACCTTAACACACTTCTTTTTTTATGCAGGAAGGAGGGGCCAAGGGAAAATGCCCGCAAAATCGCCCCCCCTCCCCCCCAATAGAAGAATGAGCCAAAATCAAGGCCCGGGGTTTTCGAGATGCCAGGACACACTGCGTTTGAAAGATGGGAGGAGGTCATAGACAGGAGGAATGATGGATTGAGGAAGATTGTTTCAGAGTTCACTGGTTGAGTAGATGAAAGATTGAAAATACCGATTAACCCTCGCGTTAGAGAGTTGGACAGAAAAGGAATGAGAGTCTGTTGCTGCGTGCTCTCCTTAAAGGAGGAGGCATGCAGTTAGAGAGTTCAGGAGAGCAATGTCCGTTATAATAGCGATAGTAAAGAGAGAGAGAGGCAACATTGTGGCGAAGAGAGAGAGATTGAAGACAATCAGTAAGAGGCGGGGAATTGATGAGACGAAAAGTCTTTGATTCCACCAGTCAAGTACGGCTGTGGGTTGAGCCACCCCACCCATGAGAAGCACACACCATGCAGGGGCAAACAAGACCCCTGTACAGAGATAGCAACTGAGTGGGGGTAAAGAAACCGCGGAGGCGGTACAGCTCACCTCGCCTCTTAGAAGCTGTTTTAGAAAGAGAATATACGTGTCTTTCCAGGAAAGATCAAGAGAAAAGGAAACTCCAAGAATGTTAAGAGAAGAGGAAGAATTGAGTTGTGTTTTGTTGAAGGTAAGGGGATAGTTGTGTGGAAGATTGTGACGAGTAGGCAGATGGAGGAACTGAGTTTTTGAATGAGGCGTTGAGAACTACAAGGTTTTCTCTGCCCTAATCAGATACAGCAGAAAGATCAGAGGTCAGGTGTCCCATAGCCGTCCTACGCGAATCATGAAGCGACTGCTGCGAGGATGCTTTGGGAAGCGGGTGGAGAAATGAAGAGTGGAATGATCGGCATATGAGTGAAAGGACAGGAAGTGCAAATTGAAAGATCATTAATAAATAAAAGGAAAAGAGTGGGTGACAGGACAGAACCCTGATGAACAACAGTTAATAGCTTTCGGAGAAGAACAGTGGCCATCTACAACCGCAGCTATAGATCGGCCAGCAAGGTTAAATAAAGGCACAGATAGAAGGATAGAAACCGAAGGAGGGTAGTCTCGAAATTAAAGATAGGTGCCAGACTCCATCAAAAGCTTTTGATATGTCTAGCGCAACAACAAAAGTTTCACCGAAATTCCGAAAGGAGGATGACCGAGAGTCAGATGTGCAAGAAGATCGGCAACCGAGCGTCCCTTACGGAACCCATACTGACAATCGGAAAGAAGATTGTGAGAAGAGAGGTGTTTAAAAATCTTCTTATTAAGGATAGATTCAAAAACTTTGGAAAGGTGAAAAATCAAAGCAATTGGACGATAGTTGGAGGGTTGAGAGTGGTCACCCTTCTTTGGGACAGGGTGAATGAAAGAGA
Organism: Bathynomus jamesi; assembly: GCA_023014485.1. Lineage (NCBI taxonomy): Eukaryota > Metazoa > Arthropoda > Malacostraca > Isopoda > Cirolanidae > Bathynomus > Bathynomus jamesi. The sequence continues at coordinate 184,143 of JAJOZX010000795.1, forward strand.
GCTTCCAGCAGGAAGATAAAGTACCAGATGAGAGAGAAAGACAAGAGACTTTGTCTAGGCAGGGTGTCAGCACAGAAGCACAGTTTATTATCAGGACCGTACGCCTTCCTAGAGTTGAGCCCAGATAGGGCAGAAAAAACATCTTTAGAAGAGATTCTAATTTCAGACATAATAAGGTCAGAGGGAGAAGAAGATGGGGGAACAGCACCGGAATCGTCCAGGGGTGAATTGTAAGCGAAAGTTTGAGCGAAGAGTTCAGCTTTATTAGAAGAAGAGACTAACTGACCCGTCGGACTGGAAAAGAGGAGGGAAAGAAGAGGAAGTAAAGTTGTTGAGGTTCTTCGCTAGATTTCAAAAAGAGCGAGAAGAATTAAGATTGGAGAGGTTTTCACATTTTTGAATGATAAAGGAATTTTTGGCGAGTCAAAGAACAGATTTTGCACAAATTCGGGCAGAAATATAAACAGTGAGAGTCAGGTCTACGTTGGATAACGACAGTACCTTCTGGGTACTTATGTATTAACGGGAGGCCACCACATATTGATGATTGGTTAGGTTAAGTTGTAATATTTTCGTTAGTTGAAAATTTCTAATACATCATATTTTTTAAATAGCAATATTTTTAAAATATTTTTTTATACAATTTTCTGAAAAAAAAAATTTTTAGGCTTATTCATGATGAAAATCAAAACCAATCATCAATATGTGGTGGCCCCCCGTTAATACGTAAGTACCACCTTCTGAAAGCCATCTCTCTGTTGAGGATAGCACTAGAACAAGTAAAGTTAAACCATGGTTTTTACGCATTAGTAGTAGGAATAGAATATGGAATGCACGCCTCCATGCCCTAGAGAATCACCTCCGTGATGCGCTCAGCACACTCGGAAGGAACCCAGCCACGGAAGCAGTAATCATTCCATGGGAAATCATCAGCGACGCCAAAGTGCTAAAGGCGCCTTCTCTTGGGAGGATCCAAAGGCCGAATTGGAGCGATCGGACAGGAGACACGTATAAGATTGTGGTTAGAGGAGCCTAACGGAGAAAAAGTTTGACATAGTAAGAAATAAATCAAGAATGTTGGGCCTATCTCCAAGGCGATCGGAGATACGAGTAGGGTGCTGTACACTGCTGCAGACATTTAGGATAGAAAAGTTGTAAGTTTGTTCACCAGGGATGTCAGTGAAATGGGAGGAAAGCCAAAGGTGGTGAACATTGAAATCTCCTAAAATGGAGATTTCAGCAAAGGGAAAGCGGGATATGTATTCCACTGGAAGTGAGGTAGTCAAAGAATTTTGGACAGTCAGTAGAATTAGGGGAAAGGTAAACAACGCAGATGTATTTAGTTTGAGATTGGCATGTAAGCCGTAGCCACAGGGTATACAATTCGGAAGAGTTGAGTTCGGGAATACGAGAATAAGTTGCGTACATATACCCAACATCCATTCACCTTTGGAGTGAAATTGAGCATAGAGAAAGTAAGAGGGTACAGAAAAGGGTTTGCTGTCAGTCGTCCTAGACACCTGAGTTTCAGTGAGGAAAAGATGAGGTTTAAGAGGAGAGGTGGTGTTCAATAGATTGAAAATTTGAGAAAAGTCTACGAATGTTGCAGAAGTTTAAGAAGAGTGAATCAGACAGAGGCCCAGAACATCTCGAATGGGCGGTAGCACATCCAGCCCCGTTGCCTGGGTCTGCGTTCCCGGCATCAGCAGGGGGGGATGCCAGAAGTGGAGGCATTTATGGTCCCCCTGAGGGGACTCCGAGGATCTTGAAGTTGATGCTTTATATATATATATATATATATATATATATATATATATATATATATATATATATATATACAATATACATACAGATATACAGAGTCATGCAAGAAGTAAATAGACACCTTTAATTTTATGGTAAAATGTATGCATCCAATTTTTTTGCCATTATTTTGACTAATATTCGTTTCCTACATTCTATCCTTGAAGAAGGACTTATGCCAATATTCTCAGGTGGTCAAATTGAAAAAGACAGCTGCCTGTTCATGGAAGATGGAGCCCCATGCCACACTGCAAAAAAGACGAAAGAATGGGAGGAGCGAAATGGTATCAAACGACTTCCTTGGCCGAGTCAGTCCCCTGACATGAACCCCATAGAACACGTGTGGGCAATACTAGACAAGACTTTACGTAAAAAGCCCAAAAAACCAGCAACACGATCAGAATAATGAATAAAACCACGAAGGAAAGGAAACACAGAATGGTGCTCATTCTGTTTTTCCTTTCCTGCATCATAAATATTTTTCACGTGTTACTTTCGTGAAATAATTTTCATATATATATATATATATATATATATATTATATATATATATATATATATATATATATATATATATATATATATATATATATATATATATATATATATATATATATATAAAGTGTGTATACATTTTTTTGGGACGCCCTATATATATATATATATATATATAATATTATATATATCTATATATATATATATATATATGGGAATGAACTCAGAATGGTCCCCTGAGTTTTTTATGATACACACAGACAGTGCATGGAACAAGGAACTCTTCTGGGAAAATTAAATCCACTATAGTCCGAATAAGTAATGGTAAATGACAAATACCATAGTTTTTCTTTTTCATGATGCTAGCCCACGTGGGCAACGGGTCACTCGCAAAGAGGTCCCATAAATATAGCTTCCCTCACCAGCTATCTGCAAAGCAGACAGGATCCAGCTTTGGGACATGGATCTAGGGTTTAAAGCAGCCATGATGAGGTTCTAAATGTAGCATGGCTAGGCTGCTTTAAACCCTAGATCCATGTCCCAAAGCTGGATCCTGTCTGCTTTGCAGATAGCTGGTGAGGGAAGCTATATTTATGGGACCTCTTTGCGAGTGACCCGTTGCCCACGTCGGGCTAGCATCATGAAAAAGAAAAACTATGGTATTTGTCATTTACCATTACTTATTCGGACTATAGTGGATTTAATTTTCCCAGAAGAGTTCCTTGTTCCATGCACTGTCTGTGTGTATCATACATATATATATATATATATATATATATATATATATATAATATATATATATATATACATACAGGGCGTCCCAAAAAAATGTATACACACTTTAAATAATTATAAAGTCAGTGTTTATTAAAATACATTTCATTTTCAAAATGTAATAGAATCTACAGACATTATTTAATTGTTTTGTCAAGCCTGTTTTCAAACTGACGTCCGTTCTGGTCCAGGCACTGCTGATAACGCGAAGCAATGGAATCGCAAACATCACGAAACATTTCGTTTGGTATTTGTGTGCATTCTCGTTCAATGGCTGCTCTCAATTCAGCGACTGTTGCAGGTTTTATAGCGTAGACTTTGTCTTTAAGTATCCCCATAAAAAAAAGTCTAGTGGTGTGAGGTCTGGTGAACGCGGAGGGTATTCTACGAAACCCCTTCGTCCAATCCACATCCACATCGTGCCAAGTACCACTCGCAATACTCCACTCTTCGGTCCGGATCATCATCATCTTCATTAATAGCATGGACTAATCTTGGAATGTAACTTTTCCATTGACAGCGCTTCAAAATGCGTTGGACAGACGATTCTGAAATTCCTACCTCACGACTCGCTTGCCGCACAGATTTTCTTGGACTTTGGTGATACGTTTCCAGTACTCTTCTTGCTTTGTGGGGCTTGTCGATGTCCGTGGTCTTCCGGAACGCTTCTTGTGGACATTCTGAACAGTTCCATCGGCTTCAAACTTATCTCTAATTCGAGTGATGGTAAGTCGCGTTGGTGGATCTGTTTGAAACTCCCTCCTAAACTGTCTTTGCACTTCAACTGCGTTTTCACACTTCCAGTAGCATTTTAGAATGAATTTCCTTTGTTCAAAGCTTAGTCTGACTGCCATTATTAATTCTAATGGGTTTAACTTGGAAAGAAAGAAACATCAATTGAGCTATCAGCTGTTAAAGTGTGTATACATTTTTTTGGGACGCCCTGTATATATATAAAATTTTTGAAAAGATTATGTAGTGTGTGAAATGCATGTGTATCTTGAGGAATAGGGAGAGGAGTGTGTGTTTGATAGCATGCTAGACTGCTCACAGGGTAGATGAGACATGGAATAAGATCGGCTAAGGAGGACAGTGACAGCAGAAACGGGAGTTCCAACACTCCCTATCTTCTGTCTAACGTTTCCCCCGGAGTACTTCCGTGGTTGATTGGTGTCTACAATCTCCTCCTCAACTCAGTTTAACTCGCTTAACTCTCCATGCGTTTCGAATCAAACACTCCTTATACACATTCCACATCCATTTTATCTGCATCTTTTACTCGTAATTCATCATGCTCTCTTCCTCTACTCATTCCCTCCCGCTTTCACCATGACCCCCCTCCACCTCTCCATTCACTCTCTTCCAAGTCTTCTAGTGCCTTGGGACACACTGAACTCCACAACGTGGGAAAATGAGCTTCCTGGCTGTTAGTCCCCCCCCCCCTTTTTTTTATAATTAAGCCAATTTACCCTGCATTTAACTGTATGAAAACATTATTGAGAGTTTTAATTACTCTCAAAATCTTTCCAAAATTAGAGTTAGTCCTCGGCCATTCATTGATTACTTTCCAAATCTGAATAAACGTTTCATTCCCTTCTTTCAAAGCATGAAGTAATGTGACTTGTTTTACTGGTCACTTCATTTAAAATAGCACGAATACATTCTTTAATCTGTTACCATTTTATCGTTAACCCGAACGATTGATGATATATTTATTCTCCAGACGCACCCGACCCAAACGGCGTTCCTCTCTAGTGTAGATCTGCATACGCACTGTTCCTATCAACTTATGATGCCCGAAGCTGTCGCCATCGTGTGCGCCCCCAAATTTCAAGAGACGGGTTATTTCACGCTCACGCAGTCCTACGGCCTCTCCTACATTGCCAACTGTCGCGAGAATGGCTTCCATCCCCACCCGAGCGAGCCCCCGCTCTTTCAGGCAGCGGAACATGTCCAGCTCGACCCAAGTTTAGTAATTCAGGTTGTGGATCTGCGCAGATAGGAACGACTCGCCTTATTTGTGTTTAGAAAACGCGTTTGTGAGCTTTACTTTTTCGTTTGTTATTCAGAGGCTTTAATTATTCGATATTCACTGCAATATAAGACATGCTGTACGAAGTGCTTAAATGGCTTTTCGGTAATCGATGGCTGTGATTAAATGGTGGGTGTAGTTACTCGCCATTCTTATTCTTTGCCTGCCCTCCTTACTGACATAGTTCCTTGGCTGCTTTACCATTCCCATCAGAAATTGAATAGTCGGGGTGTACGTAAAGTTTATATTATAATTTTTGTACTTTAGTTACTGGAGGTAAAATTAAAATTTCCTGCGTTACTTTTGAAATGAAAGTAATGTAGATACTAGTTTCACGTATCCCTTGAAAGGTCTGAAACAAAAAAAATTCTTCTCGCTCAAATAAATTGACTTGAAGCACAAACTTTTTGCGACATGTAATAGCCAAGCTCATCATGTTTGTTTATATATATAAATATAAATTCAGTAATTGATTATTCTGAATATGTTGAAAGCGTTGTTTAGCAGCTTATCTTTAAACTGTGTGTAAGTACTATTTACTCATTTATTTACGTTTATTATTTTAATATTAAATTAAAAGGATGAATAATAAATATTTGAGGTAACTTCCTTGTGCAACACAAGCGTGGAAAAATTGCCTCGAGAAGTAAATTACATAAACTTAATGAGTCGGACCATTAAATATCGCAAAGCATTTCTGCTTAAGTCAAATTTGAGAGAAGTTATTTATTCCAGTTCTTTCTTGGACACCCTGTACTTTAAGATTCTTAGATATATATTGGAAGTTAAATTCCTTTATTATTTCTAAAAGGTTATCAAAGTCATTATTTTAAACTCGTATAGTTTCAATATATAGCAGAGCACTTTCTATTTTTATAATTAATAATATAATTAAAAAAATATAAATGAATATATTGTAATTCGATCACCTGAAAACTAAAGCCCCCCCAATGTCAATCGCCCTGACGATTGGCTAGGTTTAGTAGTGATATTTTTTGTTAAAACTAACCAGTATATATATATATATGTGTGTGTGTGTGTGTGTGCATTTAACTGCAATGACGTCGTTTCTATTCATATATATATATATAAATATATATATATATATATATTATATATGAAAATTATTTCACGAAAATAACACTTGAAAAATATTTATGATAAATAAAACCACGAAGGAAAGGAAACACAAAAAGGTGCTCAAGCGCTTTCGTCTAATGACATCCTCAGGAACACTGAAGTACATAAAAGGTTACGGCCTATATATAGGTTACAGAAAGAAAAAAAAATAAATAAATAACACACACACACAAACATATATATATATATACATACATATCTACACACACACACACACATATATATATATATATATATATATATATATATATATATATGCATGCAATAAACGGAGAAGTAAAAATAAAAATTAAAAATTAAAGATTAGAGGATTAACAAAGAGGCATACAAATTTGTAAGGAAAAATATCGATTTTTAGCACAAGATCAAATGAATTAAAAATACAAATTTATACTGGAAATCTACCCGGGTTTTAACACTTTGCCTTTTAGAGTCAAGTTTCGATATATATAAAAATAAAATGAAGATTAAAAGTTAATAAAGTAGCGTACAAGTTTACCAAAGATTTAGCGTCCTACCCTTTTTATCTAAATTTGTTTTGAAGGAATTCAAAACAACAGGATCGAGTTGAAAAAGACCTTTGCTTATGTTGAAGTTATTTGAAAGTTGGATAATGGCAGACTCAAGAATATTTCTATTGACAATGTTGCTAGAATGAAATAAAACTGAAGCATTATTCCAATCAATACAGTGGGATAACTCTGACAAATGGACAAAAAGAGCACTGGACAACTGTCCTGTTCTAACGGAATATTGATGCTGTTTTATACGTGTGTGCAAATCCTTTCCCGTCTGACCTATGTAAAAGGAATCACATTGTTTCCACCCAATTTTATAGATAATGCCTGAATTATTGGTAGGGCTATTTTTTACTATGATATTTTTCACAATATTGTTATATGAAAATACTACATTAATATCCAAAAGTTTAAGTACCGGGTGTTTCAAAAGTCCCTCACTAATTTGATTTTCAATTTTCTTTGCAGCTAATCGACCAACGACGTTCATCTTGTGGTAAACTCTTACTCAGTAGTTGAGAATTTTTTTGAGTCTACATTTGAAGTTTTGCTCCGCTTTCTTCTGCTACCATGCTGACTCTAGAGCAGAGGTGTAAAATCGCTGCATGGCAGGAGGTTTTCCAATCTGTGGTCGAAGTGCAGCGACGATTCCGGGCAGTCTACGGACAGCATTATGCACCGGATAGGAACACCATCGTCGCCACCCACCGGAAGTTTATGGAGACCGGATCCGTAAAGGACAAACCACGATCAGGAAGACCTCGAAGTGGGCGGAGTGAGGAGAATGTCGAAACTGTCCGTGAGGCGTTTACTCAGAGTCAAGGAGAGTCCATTCGGCGAGCTGCTGCGGAACTGAACATCAGCGCGACATCTATCCAACGGATTTTGCGGCGTGGTCTCAAGCTGTATCCGTACAAGATCCAGGTGGTTCAGAAGCTGGAACTCAAGACTACGATTGCCAGGTGGAGATGTGTGAGACACTGCTGCATCACTACGAAAGAGTCCCATCGATCCTGGAGCACATGTGGTTCAGCGACGAAGCTCTCTTCCACCTTTCTGGTCGCGTCAATCGGCACAACACCCGCATCTGGGGAACTCACAATCCTGCAGAGATCCGTGAACATGAAAGGGACACGCCGAAATTGGTCGTCTGGTGTGCCATCTCCTCAGCTGGGCTGATTGGTCCGTTCTTCTTCCGGGATCAAGATGGAAATTCCGTGAACGTCAACGGAGACAATTACCTTCGTATGCTTCAGGAGTTCTGCATCCCCCAACTGTCAGCTGTAGCTGACATGCAAGAAGTCATTTTCCAGCAAGACGGTGCCCCTGCTCATTACTCGCGTGAGGTTCGCTCATTTCTGAATAAGCAGTTCCCGGATCGGTGGATTGGTCGCCGTGGTCCCATCGAATGGGCTGCTCGCTCGCCTGATCTTACCCATGCGACTTCTTTTGTGGGGCTACATTAAGAGCAAAGTGTACGCCACCAAGCCGCGAGTCCTCCCCACTCTAGAAGAACGGATCAGGAATGCGTGTGCTTCTGTTACTCCCGAAATGTTGTCCAATGTCGGCCAAGAATGCGTAAAACGGTGGCTCGCTTGTTTCGAAAAAGACGGTGCTCACGTTGAGGTGTACCAGTGACTTTCCAGTAGACTGAAGCCAAGTTTCATGCCACCAAAATTCTCATGAATCGTAGACTCAGCAAATAAATTGTCATTTGGTTCCTCTTGTAATTGCTATTTTAATAAAATTTTAAAAATAATGAGGTACTTTTGAAACACCCTGTACATTAGCAATGCCTAAAAAGCCCGGGAAAAAAGGAAGTACTAAAATATTTTTGACAAAGTACGAGTGTTGTTATTGACACGATGAAAGTTCGTTTTGCCTTGTTGAGACAAGATTCCATAAACGCAGATGGGTAACACAGATCACTTCCAATACCGTTGATTTTTTCCAATTCGCATCGATGTATTCCGGACTGGCGATCCTAAGGGCGCGGAGAAACATTGATGAAAAAATGGCCTTCTTAGTCGGGTGTCATGTCCCGAGTAAAAGTGTGCGTAGGACAAATTGTTTGTTGTTTTCCGATAGATGCTAAACTTAAAACCTGGGCTTTTCCCTATGTACTACCCGCACCATCAAAAATGGGATTGAATTGTCTTGTTCCACTTCTAAAGTAAACTTAATGGAGGGGACTTGATCATTTAACTGAAGGAGGAAGTTATCCAGGTCACGATTCATGGGCCAGATACACAAAATATCGTCGACGTACCGCAACGCTAAGGGATGCCAACCCCCAGGATTCTCGGAATGTAAGCAATTTCGAAAAACTCCATATAAATATTGGAGAGGAGGGGCGATAAGGGTTTGCCCATGGCCATCCCAAACGCTTGTTGATAATACTCGTTATTGAAAGTGAATTACAGTCTTTGATGCAAAGCTTAATAAGTCCAAAACAATGTGTGAAGGTAGTGGCAGGTCATACTTATGTAATTCTTGGGAGAGAAAGTCAAGCATATCATCAATCCGGCACTTTGTAAACAATGAACAAACGTCAAAACTGATCAATCTATCGTTAGTTTCAGTACGTGCATTATTCAATTTTCAGTAAGATCCATGGAATTTTTTACATGTGAATCAGAGATAGTTCCGAGAATGGGGGACAAGACTTTGACAAGCCATTTGGAAAGTTTATAAGTAATAGAGCCCACCGAGCTAATTATAGGGCGCATAGGGTTGCCAGGTTTGTGGGTTTTAATAAGACCGTAAAGGTAGGGCAGAGAAGGTGAAGTGGACATGAAAAGCGGAATTAAGTCCTTATGATCTTTGAGAATGCGTTTCAAGCCACTATTAAATGATTTGATGACGTCATCCTGCGGGTTCTTCCAAAGTTTGCTGTATGTGGCGGGGTCCTGGAGAAGCTCGTTCATCTTTCCGATGTAGTCCACTTTGTCCATAATAACTATGGTGTTAGCCTTGTCTGCTTTAGTAATATGGAGCTCCCCATCTTTTTTTAATTGTGAGAGGCCATCGCGAAAACGTTTAGGAAAGTTATCTTCGTAATTACCATTCGCCGCACTATAAACGAGGCCTTTAACTCTGTTAAACAAATACTGATGGAGATTACACTGTTTTTCAAAACACGCGAGACTAACAAATTTGTAAAGCCGAAGGTTTTTTAACAATAAAAAAGGACATACCATATCCAAGGGCACTTTTTGCATCGTCACTAATGTTTTTCGAAGAAAGGTTCAAAACACCCTTTGAGCTTGCTTTTTTACTCCACTGACTATTTCGAATGAGACTTAATTTTCCGATCCAAAATGTTACGAAGTGAAGTAGTTCTCCGACGCAACTCGTTGTAAATTTCATCAAACAAAGGTTGGATCCACGGTTGGGGAATAACGGTTACAAAATTATGTTTGGCGATGTTTAAATTTTTGAAGGCGGACCACTCATTTTGTCTGGCGACTTCAATATGTTTCTTTAAAATTAATCTGCTGAAGTTGTTGAACGGATGGTCGTCAATTTGTCTGAGGCGAATTGGAAGCAGGGATTTGGGAAGAACTTGCTCCTCTAGACAGTTAGTAAGAAACTTTCGTCGGATACATAATTTTGTAACCGTTATTCCCCAACCGTGGATCCAACCTTTGTTTGATGAAATTTACGAGTTGCGTCGGAGAACTACTTCACTTCGTAACATTTTGGATCGGAAAATTAAAAGTCTCATTCGAAATAGTCAGTGGAGTAAAAAAGCAAGCTCAAAGTGTGTTTTGAACCTTTCTTCGAAAAACATTAGTGACGATGCAAAAAGTGCCCTTGGATATGGTATGTCCTTTTTTATTGTTAAAAAACCTTCGGCTTTACAAATTTGTTACAGTCTCGCGTGTTTTGAAAAACAGTGTAATCTCCCTCAGTATTTGTTTAACATAGTTAAAGGCCTCGTTTATAGTGCGGCGAATGGTAATTACGAAGATAACTCCTAAACGTTTTCGCGATGGCCTCTCACAATTAAAAAAAGATGGGGAGCTCCATATTACTAAAGCAGACAAGGCTAACACCATAGTTATTATGGACAAAGTGGACTACATCGGAAAGATGAACGAGCTTCTCCAGGACCCCGCCACATACAGCAAACTTAGGACTATGGTAGTGCAGTTTATGGTTCAGCCTCCAACGCCCGCCTCCGTATCCTGGACCCAGTACTTAATAGAGGCCTCCGCCTCGCCACCGGTGCTTTCCGCTCCTCCCCAGCCTCCAGCCTCTATGTGGAATGTGATCATCTCCCCCTCGCCCTCCGACGGGGTCTACTACTCATGCGGACATACCTCCGTGCACAGAGGCTACCTTCTTCGCTTCTGGGCACGGTGGTTTTAGAACTACCACCTCAGGGACGGAGCTGGCACTTCACTGAAGCGGTCCGCTCTTTCCTTGATATTTTCAACATGCCCGCCCCCTCAGTTATCCCCATTTCATTCAGCATCTACCCCCCTGGATCCTAACCCCTATCAAGTTCTGCAAAGATCTGTGTTTCCTACCGAAGACTACCACGAGCGCCATGATATACAGGTCACTTTTCCGCGAACACGCAAACCCAACACCCGGACGCAATCGCCATTTACACGGATGGTTCCCGCTCGGAAGCTGGTGTGGCCTCCTCAGCGGTGATTCTGTCCCAGCCGCTCTCCCGGAGCGTCGGCCTGCCCCGCGAGGCCTCCGTTTTTTCGGCGGAACTTTTCGCCATAACGGAGGCCCTCGATATTGTGCGCACCCACTCTGCCAGCTCTTTTGTCATTTATTCGGATTCCCAAAGTGCACTTCTCTCCCTAGAAAGATTTAACTCCCCTCACCCGCTCGTCTGTACCATCCAGCAGACCTTCCACTCTTTAACGATCTTCCAACATAAGACAATCGCATTCTGTTGGGTCCCGGCTCATGTCGGCATCCAGGGTAACGAGGCGGCGGACCGCACAGCGAAGACGGCCTGCTTGCTGCCGGCCTCCCGACCCCTCCCCTTCTCCGACTTCTTCCCGGCTTTCCGCTCCCACTTCCGCTCCATATGGCAGCGGGAATGGGACCAGGCCACACAAAATAAACTCCACACGATCAAACCGCACATAGGACACTGGGCTTCTTCATTCCACCGGTCCCGCCATAAAGAAGTAATCCTCGCCCGTCTCCGCATAGGTCACACCCGCATCACCCACGGACACCTTATGGCGAAATCGCCAGCCCCGCTTTGCTCTACCTGCCATACCCCTATCACTGTCTTACACCTTCTGGTGGAATGCTCAAAGTTGGCCGCTCTCCGTCGCAGGTGTTTCCCTCTCTCGGCTGAAAACCCCATACCCAACTGCCTACGATCTATACTCGCCGACGGCCCCCACTTTTCAGCAGAAGCCGTTTTCCTCTTCCTTAATCACTCCCATCTGCTCCATCGAATCTGAAACCGTACCCATTATCCATTGACTGACCCTTACTCATTCCCCTAGTCTACCGCCCCTAGCACAGTGACATCACCCACTCACTGCCTCGCCGAGATATGTACCGTTCTTTAGGTACGAATCGGCGGTAAATCTGGAAAAGAAAAAAAAAAAAAAAAAAACAGCAAACTTAGGAAGAACCCGCAGGATGACGTCATCAAATCATTTAATAGTGGCTTGAAACGCATTCTCAAAGATCATAAGGACTTAATTCCGCTTTTCATGTCCACTTCACCTTCTCTGCCCTACCTTTACGGTCTTATTAAAACCCACAAACCTGGCAACCCTATGCGCCCTATTATTAGCTCGGTGGGCTCTATTACTTATAAACTTTCCAAATGGCTTGTCAAAGTCTTGTCCCCCATTCTCGGAACTATCTCTGATTCACATGTAAAAAATTCCATGGATCTTACTGAAAAATTGAATAATGCACGTACTGAAACTAACGATAGATTGATCAGTTTTGACGTTTGTTCATTGTTTACAAAAGTGCCGATTGATGATATGCTTGACTTTCTCTCCCAAGAATTACATAAGTATGACCTGCCACTACCTTCACACATTGTTTTGGAACTTATTAAGCTTTGCATCAAAGACTGTAAATTCACTTTCAATAACGAGTATTATCAACAAGCGTTTGGGATGGCCATGGGCAACCCCTTATCGCCCCTCCTCTCCAATATTTATATGGAGTTTTTCGAAATTGCTTACATTCCGAGAATCCTGGGGGTTGGCATCCCTTGGTTGCGGTACGTCGACGATATTTTGTGTATCTGGCCCATGAATCGTGACCTGGATAACTTCCTCCTTCAGTTAAATGATCAAGTCCCCTCCATTAAGTTTACTTTAGAAGTGGATCAAGACAATTCAATCCCATTTTTGGATGTGCGGGTACATAGGGAAAGCCCAGGTTTTAAGTTTAGTATCTATCGGAAAACAACAAACAATTTGTCCTACGTACACTTTACTCGGGACATGACACCCCGACTAAGAAGGCCATTTTTTCATCAATGTTTCTCCGCGCCCTTAGGATCGCCAGTCCGGAATACATCGATGCCGAATTGGAAAAAATCAACGGTATTGGAAGTGATTTGTGTTATCCATCTGCGTTTATGGAATCTTGTCTCAACAAGGCAAAACGAACTTTCTATCGTGTCAATAATAACACTCGTACTTTGTCAAAAAATATTTTAGTACTTCCTTTTTTCCCGGGCTTTTTAGGCATTGCTAATGTACTTAAACTTTTGGATATTAATGTAGTATTTTCATATAACAATATTGTGAAAAATATCATAGTAAAAAATAGCCCTACCAATAATTCAGGCATTATCTATAAAATTGGGTGGAAACAATGTGATTCCTTTTACATAGGTCAGACGGGAAAGGATTTGCACACACGTATAAAACAGCATCAATATTCCGTTAGAACAGGACAGTTGTCCAGTGCTCTTTTTGTCCATTTGTCAGAGTTATCCCACTGTATTGATTGGAATAATGCTTCAGTTTTATTTCATTCTAGCAACATTGTCAATAGAAATATTCTTGAGTCTGCCATTATCCAACTTTCAAATAACTTCAACATAAGCAAAGGTCTTTTTCAACTCGATCCTGTTGTTTTGAATTCCTTCAAAACAAATTTAGATAAAAAGGGTAGGACGCTAAATCTTTGGTAAACTTGTACGCTACTTTATTAACTTTTAATCTTCATTTTATTTTTATATATATCGAAACTTGACTCTAAAAGGCAAAGTGTTAAAAACCCGGGTAGATTTCCAGTATAAATTTGTATTTTTAATTCATTTGATCTTGTGCTAAAAATCGATATTTTTCCTTAGAAATCTGTATGCCTCTGTTAATCCTCTAATCTTTAATTTTTATTTTTACTTCTCCGTTTATTGCATATATATATATATACTGTATGTGTGTAGATATGTATGTATATATATTATATATATATATATATATATATATATATATATATATATATGTTTGTGTTTATTTTTTTTTTTTTTTCTGTAACCTATATATAGGCCGTAACCTTTTATGTACTTCAGTGTTCCTGAGGATGTCATTAGACGAAAGCGCTTGAGCACCTTTTTGTGTTTCCTTTCCTTCGTGGTTTTATTCATCATATATATATCTATATCTATATATATATATATATATATTGTGTGTGTGTTTTTAGCGTCGCTGACGACGAATCCATCGGCCTCGAGACTTGTGACGGCAGCCGGCGCGCAGCAAAATGCAGCTGCTTATCCTTCCGCACAAAGAAAATGGTTGGTAGATAAATGGGTACCCTGGGTGGCTTAGACGCTGGGCTTCTCGTGGGGCATGGTTCGGATTTCACGTTAACCCTTTAAGGATGAGTCCCCAGCATATGCAGCCACTCTTGTTACCAGAATGTATAGGTTTTATTGTTATTCAAAACGAAAATATTTTAGTAACTAGTCACTGAAATGATACACATTTTGTGTTCCTTTCCTGACAACTAAATGACATCTATATATAAATACGTAGAAACATTTATAGAAATGAGGCATTGTAGTACAATTTATATTATTATTTCTGGTAGACCTTAAGGTACTATCCGTCATTAACCCTTTAATGACGGATGGTACCTTAAGGTCCACCAGAAATAATATAAATTGTACTACAATGCTTCGTTTCTATAAATGTTTCTACATGTTTATATATAGATGTCATTTAGTTGTTGAGAAAGGAGCCCAAAATGTGTATCATTTCAGTGACTAGTTACTAAAATATTTAGTTTTGAATAACAATAAAACCTATACGTTCTGGTAACAAGTGACCGCATATGCTGCGGACTAGTCGTTAAAGGGTTAAACTGTAGGTCTAAAGTGGAGTGAAAAGCTTGACCTTCGTCGGAAGGTGTGTGTGTATATATATATATATATATATGTATATGGGAATGAACTCAGAATGGTCCCCTGAGTTTTTTATGATACACACAGACAGTGCATGGAACAAGGAACTTTTCTGGGATAATTAAATCCACTATAGTCCGAATAAGTAATGGTAAATGACAAATACCATAGTTTTTCTTTTTCATGATGCTAGCCCGACGTGGGCAACGGGTCACTCGCAAAGAGGTCCCATAAATATAGCTTCCCTCACCAGCTATCTGCAAAGCAGACAGGATCCAGCTTTGGGACATGGATCTAGGGTTTAAAGCACCTAGCAGGGCTGGATCCTGTCTGCTTTGCAGATAGCTGGTGAGGGAAGCTATATTTATGGGACCTCTTTGCGAGTGACCCGTTGCCCACGTCGGGCTAGCATCATGAAAAAGAAAAACTATGGTATTTGTCATTTACCGTTAATTATTCGGACTATAGTGGATTTAATTATCCCAGAAGAGTTCCTTGTTCCATGCACTGTCTGTGTGTATCATATATATATATATATATATATGTATATACAAGACAACGAAAATATCACGACTAAACCTAACCAATCGTCAAGGGCGATCGACATTGAGGACTTTAGTCTTCAGGTGATCCATATAATTATTATTAATGTAAACTTCATGAGTCTGGCCATTAAATATCGCAAAGCATTTATGCTAAAGTGAAATTTAAGAGAGCGAAGTTATTTTATTCCGGTTTTTTCTCGGACACCCTGTATTTTTCTTAGATATATTGGAAATGAAATTCCTTTATTAATTCTAACAGGTTATCTAAGTCATTATTTTAAACTCGTATAGTTTCAATATATCGCAGAGAACTTTCTATTTTTATAATATATTTATATAAGTATATATACACATGTATCGTATTTAATAATGGAACATTAAAAGGAAAGGTGTTGTATAACTTAATGCTGTAGTGATGGTTATGATAGTTCGTGATTGTAAATTATCGACCTGTTGCTGTATTATAATTAATTTATCTCCTAGTTTATACTTAACATTAAAACAAGTGCGAAGGTGATTGTTAAAGGTCTATGTTTTCCACTTAGTTCGGTAAAAGTATCCCAAAGATAAGGCAGTAAGTAATAAATAAACAATTGTAACCAGTAAATTTCGAACTAATAAATTTTGTGAGGAGTGTTGTAACTCGTACTAATAATTATTATTGGTGTATTGTTACAAATACAGAAAATCCACAAGCGGAGAAAATGATTTTGGCTGGATAGTCCTGTCAATCAGACTGAGAAGTTAGAGGTGATAACGTACCGTATTATCAACTGGAACTTGAGGGATAGATAGTTCAAGGCATTTCAGCCGAAAACATTTTTACTCTTGTGAATGCACTAATTATACTAATCAACCCACATAACATTCCATATTAATTATGCTAACGGATTGACTACGAAGTTTCAAATAATTATTAAGTTCTCGTAGGGGGGCGAGTGTTAGCGAATTTAATTAAGACTGAAGTGGAAAGTATTTTTTATTTTAAATCCATTACTTGGAGCAACGATGTCATTTGATGCTTAACCATATCTTTAGCTTCGGGTTTTTAGGGGTAGGTAAAAGTACTTTAGTATAAATCGAAGTTTAATATGTATAATACGATAATTCACCCTGACATTGGGGATAACCCTACCCTCCTCCGAAAGGTTTGTCAGCTGATACACTTTCATTTTGTTAGAATTCCGAAGAACGTTTAGAGGTAGCTCAACGATCAGTACACCCACGGTACTGGCAGTGAATTGATGAAGAAGCTAAATGTCAGGGGAAAGCTTCGAAAACATCGCCTGATCATTGGCCGAGAGGAGAGGGCCAGCCTGCATCTAATCCTGCGGTGACGATCTTTATGGCAAAATCTTTTACGTGTATTTCGACCCAGCAACGAGGAAAACATAAGGAGTAATTCCTGCTCAATCTCGCCCGCAGCATTCCGAAAGTGTTTTGGAGCGTTCTCCGGACCGACCCACATTCGCTTCTTGAAGTGGCTCCAGTAGCAGTGTGACTGTACCAACCGAGAAGCCTATACGACTAGAGCGGAAGGCGAACAATCCTAGAGAATCCTTCACACGTCCTGCTTTATAAAGCTAGATGTTAGAGCCACGAGGATTGCTAGTCTACCCGGTTGGTACAGTCCCACTGCAGCCGCATGAAGAACGCTCCAAAACACCTTCGGGACACTGCAGGCGAAATTGAGCAGCAATTATTTCTTATGATTATCTCAAGCATTTTGACCCATGAGATCCTCAATTCTGATGATTGGCTGGAATGGAGTACAGGAAACTCGATCACACTTTTCTTCCGTCAATTTATAACCCACGAAAACGTCATGAGGTATTTCTCTTCGGGACCTCTTTATTATTGTTCTATGTCAGAAGACACCCTCCAGAACTTTTTTGAAAGGATCTTCTCTCTCACTCCCAGTACAAATTTTCTGCTGAACAATGCTTCTCGTGGTCATTTAAGTTTACGTACAGCAACTAAAAAGAGAAAAAAAAAAAGTTAAGGCACTGTTATCGAACTAAGCGGCTTCGGCCAAAGTGTCGTCAAATTTGTGTCATTGAAAAGATGAGGCACCTGCTATAATATAAGAAAGTTAACCAGCATTTCTCTCAAATCTAAGACGTCATCTCTGCTTTTTGTTCTTAACTTCAAGTACTGATTCAGCGAGATAAGCTGCTTTTCGAAATGATCCTTCGAAATTTGTGACGTGGGAGAATTTTGGCAGAAGAGAATCGTATTTATTTCTTCAGGAATGGAGACGCAAAGGACGCTCGGAAACACAGCCTTCAGATCTTGTAAAACTTCTTTCTTAAGCACACGGTCTCGACATACCAAATTCAATACAAACAATCCTAAATAAAAATAAAATTCACATTTGCTGCAGAAATTAACTGTCCTAATATTCACTGAAAGCTGACGTAACAAATTCGTTCAACACTAAAGACTCAACTTTTTCGCTGACACAACTGGCAACCTTATACAAGAAACTCTTCTCCACGAACTGTTTCGAGGGACAACTGAGGCCCTCCGAAAGCTGCTTCGAGTCCACGTCAACCATTACAATGTCGTATTTATCTCCTGTTAAGCGAGGAAACACTATTATCTGACGAAAATATTAACTAAAGTTCGGGAGAAGAAAGTAATAGCGGTTTATGTGAAATTGGACAGAGGTATCAATTCTTTACAAACTTCAAAATCTACATTAACGAGCATTGGTGTTAAGAAATAAATACCTTTCTGTGCTGCCTTCGTAATGAACTGTACACCATCTTCAACCTCGCATTTTAATCTCGAGTCTGTTCGGAAATTGAACAAATCCTTAGCTACTTTGACAATTTCTTCATCAATATCTACAGTCGTAAGGTTTACCTGAATAAGAAAGAACGCAGTTAAACTATACACTAAATAAGATTAAGAAAAAAAATTGGACGTTTGAAAGTGGAATTTGGGGGGGGGGGGCAAAAAGGGACAAGTACTTGAATCGCATCCAACTGCTTCACAAACTAGAAATGGTGCTAAAGTTCTTATCATTTAACTTCATCTGAAATTTTTATTACTTCGTACAAATATCCTCATGCTATACTAAAAAAAAAAAAATTAAACTACGTAGTTGAAAAAAACAACTAGACACATATTTGCAGTGCAATTATCTTCTGTTCGATATGAATTTACAATGAAAGTAACAGAAAGAATACTAAAACCTATTCTTTCTTCTGCTCATAACAGAAAAAAAGTTTGAAACAAAAAGGGAGGAGACTAAGCCAAGCTTTGCCTATTAGCACCTTAAGTGACCACGTCTCTTAGTATTTACGCACGCACTCGTATACAATACTTAAGGGGGAAAAATTGCAGCCGCAGACTTCACATAATTCGCGGGCATACACATACAAGTGCGGTAGTCAGGCAAACTTAATTACGAGGAATGACAACGGTTTATGGAATTCTGCTTGCCTTTGGGAAGTATTTATGGATGTAAGTGGCTAAGACACCGCCTCCGAGGCCAACCAAGAGCAGAGAGGCGGTATAAGTGGTGAGCTCCAAGGACGATAACATGACCGTGTGGTGAGCACACGACAAATATGAAGGATCAATTACGAAACGAGGTTCACTGTTCGCCGCCGCCTTTTTCTTTTTCTTTTTCGCTGGAAGAAGTTAAAAAAAATATTACAAAGAAAGAAACACTTAATCAAGGCCAATGTACAAATAACTTTCTTACAATGAAACCCTACTGCAACAGCCTCAAATTGAAGTTCATATACACGAATTTCTTTAATTCAAAAGCAGTTTATTAACCGAATAAATAATTTAAATTTACATTACAACGAAACAAAAAGAATGTATAAATTTTTTTTTTTTACCATGAACAAGTTTGGCTTCTGACTGAATCAAATTCTGATTATTAAGGAAAATAAGTCTTCGTAAGTAGCAGTTAGAAGCTTCGTCCTTCACATCTTCTACAAGAAATTCTCCGAGTATTTGTTCTTCCCTCTGCAAACCTCTTTCCGCTCTCCTAAATCATCCCCACTTGAAAGGAATGGAATCTGAGCATAAAACAAAAATAATTCTTTTTTTCAGGAACTTCAACAATACAAGTGTGCTTTTATGCTAACACGTCGTACTCAGCACACTCATTCAGCTTTTCTTTGTAACTTAAAAAACATTTTTACTAAAAGACAATCTTTGGCCCGTTGAAATAAAAATTTAACCACATATTTCTAGCCAGTCAAAAATAAGATGATTACGTATAAATGGAAAGAAGACTCGGGCAAACCTTGTAATTTTTCGCTAGTTTCGAAGGTGCCAATTCCAATACTTTCGACGATAGTTCGACTGAAATAAAAATTTAACCACATATTTCTAGCCAGTCAAAAATAAGATGATTACGTATAAATGGAAAGAAGACTCGGGCAAACCTTGTAATTTTTCGCTAGTTTCGAAGGTGCCAATTCCAATACTTTCGACGATAGTTCGATCTGAACGTCCTTCATAGTTCCGTAGATTTGGTCTCTCATTAAATGCACCACGACGAGGCGGTTTGAACTGACGCTTTCGGCCAATTGAAGTTGACCCCTCTTGTTGTTAAATATCCATTCACTTTCTCTTAACCAAAAATTATTAATTACAACATTTTGTCTTACAGTAAATACTGCCGATAAATAAACCTATCAAAACAATGAAATAAAAGTGAAAAATAATTGTATAATCACGCTTTTAGTTAAAACTATGATGGTCCGAAAGTACAAACTTTACACTTGAAAAATCTTGGACTGCAGTTATTTCACCTTCCATGGGGAACAATGAATACAGCAAACTGAAGTTGATGTGATGTTTTGGGGGAATCCACAATGAAAAGTCGATAGCGGTTGTTTTTCGTCTTCGAGTCGCACAAATCCAAAGTCATTTCTTCACCAACACCTAACTGGAGATAAAAGCAAATTAGCATCACATTCCTTCATATCTTAACATTGATGACACTCAGTACAGATTTTTTTTTTTTTAAATGCAGCCCATTAAAAATCTGATGCTCTAGTTACCTACACAACCGACTTAATACAGTATATTTTTCTATGAAGCTGGTGCCAACCGTGCACATAGTTTTAAATTTTAAACAAATCAAAATTGATATTAAAAGTTGGTTCGCTGCTACAGGCTTCAATCAACATGTTCTCCTTCAAGGAACGCATATTCATTGAAGCGTTGCATGAGTAAATCATACAAGGAGAGTCAAACGGCATTCACTTAAAAAATTGATGGAAACTGGCAGCTGCCGGTCAGCCTGAAAGTGAATGCAAGCAACAAACTGCCTAGATGTTCGGTAAAAATCTCTGAAATTTTTACAAAAGCCTGTTGAAATATCAAAGCAATAGAAAAGTTCAACCATATACATATAGTGTTATAGCTATCGAGCAACTACAAACCTCTAATTTTAAAGAAATGACTGAGGTGTTGTGGATGAATTTATGAGAATCTAGATGTTTTGAATAGCACATGGTTCACAAGTAAATATCTGGTTTCATAAGAGTGCAGAGGCCTAAGTAAATTCCTAAAATACCTAAATACGTGTTCAAAAGAACCTATATGTTCTCCATGTAACACCTCTTTAAAATAAGAAACCTAGTGTGACGTCCAGTAAATGCAACCAAAATCACTTTCGGTTATTTTCCCCACTTATTATTTATAGAAAAACTAATATCGATACTGGCTGGTTCATGTCCAGTAATTACACACACACACACACACACACACATATATATATATGTTAAACACAGACCGTGCATGGAACAAGGAACTCTTCTGGGAAAATTAAATCCACTATAGTCCGAATAAGTAATGGTAAATGACAAATACCATAGTTTTTCTTTTTCATGATTTTAGCCCGACGTGGGCAACGGGTCTCTCGCAAAGAGATCCCATAAATATAGCTTCCCTCACCAGCTGTCTGCAAAGCAGACAGGATCCAGCTTTGGGACATGGATCTAGGGTTTAAAGCAAGCCTAGATCCCTACATTCAGAACCTCTATATAAGTAAAAGACTCGTTGCATTCACGTCGCGTTGAATAAATCAAAGAAAAAGGGGGTAACTATTGTATTTTTAGCCAAAAAAAAACAAAACTTAAACCTCAACCGGGACATTGAGCGTCCACTTTCAAGGCACGTAACACGTCCGTTTAATATACACAAAATCAGAATGGTTCCCTGAGACAATTATATGTTAAACACAGACCGTGCATGGAACAAGGAACTCTTCTGGGAAAATTAAATCCACTATAGTCCGAATAAGTAATAGTGGATTTAATTTTCCCAGAAGAGTTCCTTGTTCCATGCACGGTCTGTGTTTAACATATAATTGTCTCAGGGAACCATTCTGATTTTGTGTATATATATAATATATATAATATATATATAATATATAATATATATATATATATATATATATATTATATATATGAAAATTATTTCACGAAAGTAACACGTGAAAAATATTTATGATGAATAAAACCACGAAGGAAAGGAAACACAAAATGGTGCTCAAACGCTTTCGTCTAATGACATCCTCAGGATGTTCCTGAGGATGTCATTAGACGAAAGCGCTTGAGCACCATTTTGTGTTTCCTTTCCTTCGTGGTTTTATTCATCATATATATATATATATATATATATATATATATATATATATATACACACAGGGTGTTTGAAAACTTTCTGTACAAATTGTAATGGGGGATAGGCAACACCAAGACAAACCCTTTTCGTCTATAAGTGTATGTCCGCTGACGTCACCATTCGGCGCGAGAGGGCGCCGCTGCAATTGGCTAAAAGGTGAAGTGGGCTAGACTCGCGCTTGCCGCGGGCATTCTTAAATCGGACGTAGTACGCGCAACATGGAGCGCTTCACGACTGCTGAGATGGCTGACATGCATATGGTGTATGGGGCTGCCAATGGAAACGGAAGAGCTGCTGTGAGGTTGTACCGACAGCGCTTCCCAAACAGACGTTTGCGCATTTGCATCGGCGACTGCGAGAAACTGGAACAGTCCATGCAAACATGCATGACACTGGTCGGGAGAGAAACGTGCGCACTCCTGACATGGAAGAAGAAATCCTACGGCGATTTGAGGACAATCCAAGCGCAAGCACGCGAGGTGTTGCACGTATCCTCGGTGTGAACCACGACCTGGTCTGGAGAGTGTTGCACGAGCAGTAGTTACATCCGTTTCATCGTCAGAGAGTCCAGGCATTACAACCTCGGGATTACCCTCTTCGTGTGGAATTCGCACGCTGGTTTCTGCAGCAGACAGCGGTGCAGCCTAATTTTCCGGCTTATGTGCTGTTCTCAGATGAGGCCTGTTTCACACGTGAGGGTGTGTTTAACATGCACAATTCTCACGTGTGGCCGCACGCAAATCCACATGCTACACGGGTGCATGCTCATCAAGAACGGTTCGCCGTCAATGTTTGGGCGGGTATCGTCCATGGCAAGTTGATTGGGCCGTACCTGCTGCCTGCCCGACTCGACGGGCGGGTTTATCGGATATTTCTTGAAGAAACGTTGCCGGAACTGCTGGAAGATGTTCCCGTCGCTATTCGTAGACAAATGTGGTTTCAACACGACGGGGCCCCAGCACACTCCAGCAACGATGTGCGGGATTATCTGAACGCCACTTTTGGGGACCGATGGATAGGCCGGGGAGGACCGTA
The DNA here is from genome assembly GCA_023014485.1 of Bathynomus jamesi. Classification (NCBI taxonomy): domain Eukaryota; kingdom Metazoa; phylum Arthropoda; class Malacostraca; order Isopoda; family Cirolanidae; genus Bathynomus; species Bathynomus jamesi. Next base: position 207,515 of record JAJOZX010000795.1, read on the forward strand.
GCCTGGCCACCGAGATCGCCCGATTTAACATGTCTCGATTTCTTCCTGTGGGGACATGAAGAACCTCGTGTACGAGACTCCCATTTACTCAGAAGAAGACCTCGTAGCAAGAATCGCTGTCGCCGCTGGAACTGTTCCCGAAATGCCGGGAATCTTTCGACGTGTACGTCGGTCAATGCTTCGACGCTGTCGGGCATGCATTGATGCTACCGGTCGCAACTTTCAGCACCTTCTTTAAATAAACATGCCGTGTACACTTGTTTTCATTCATTTATGTACCAGCTCCACCAAGGTCATATGCAAATGCGCAAACGTTTGGTGGTTTGGCACACGTCTGTTTGGGAAGCGCTGTCGGTACAATCTCACAGCAGCTCTTCCGTTTCCATTGGCAGCCCCCATACACCATATGCATGTCAGCCATCTCAGCAGTCGTGAAGCGCTCCATGTTACGCATACTACGTCCGATTTAAGAATGCCCGCGGCAAGCACGAGTCTAGCCCACTTCACCTTTTAGCCAATTGCAGCGGCGCCCTCTCGCGCCGAATGGTGACGTCAGCGGACATACACTTATAGACGAAATGGGTTTGTCTTGGTGTTGCCTATCCCCCATTACAATTTGTACAGAAAGTTTTCAAACACCCTGTATATTATATATTTTTTTTTTTCAAAGTATGACCGCTCCTGGCCACCAAAAGAAAAGTGGATAGCAGAGCGAACACAGGACGAAGACTATGGAACAGCTAACGGAAATGAACAATAGACGGGGGAGGGGAGGGGAGGGAGGGGAGAGATCATAGCGGAGTCACAGCCGGTAAAGAAGTCGGAAGCGAAAGAGAACAACTCGGTTACTGAAAAGTAGGGACCTTCAGATAGAATAGCGCCAAGCCTATCACAAGGCCCGACGCTCTCCAAAAAGGGAAAATACTCTGCGCGCAGCGCAGAGTAAAGCGGACACTCCACCAGGAGGTGGGCAACTGTAAGTGAAACGTTACAATTGGGACATCGGGGCACCCGATCCCCGGCCATCAAATAGCCATGGGTCAGGTGGGTGTGGCCAATACGGAGGCGGGCCAGAGCCACCTCCTTATGGCGCGACCGATGGAAGGAAGAGGCCCAACATCCCAATTTGGGTTTAATCTTGCAGTTTGTTATTTGTAGCGCCATCCCAGCGACTCTGCCACCGGGAGCGCAAAAACCTACGGAAGCCAGGGATATAATCGGAAAAGGGGAGGGACACGGGTGAAACCTGTAGTCGGCACGCGGAACGGGCAGCTCGATCGGCAGCCTCATTTCCAGCCACGTTAACATGTGCAGGGACCCAGCAAAATACCACCTCCTTGCCACCAAAAGCGACAAGGATATGGCACAGTAGCTGGATTCGTCGGACCAGTGGGTGGACAGGGTCAAAACACTCCAGGCCATCCAGGGCACTGCGGGAATCCGAATAGATGACAAACGACCCATCCGGATGCTCCCGCACCACCTCCAGAGCGCTCAGAATGGCATAGAGCTCCGCCGTGAAAACGGAAGCCTCATCAGGGAGACGGGTACATCGGGGAGCAAGGGCAGACGACTGGGGAACAGCCGCCCCCCCCCCCCCCCGAGCCATCTGTGAAGACCGCAACACATGCAGAGTGACACGCTGCATGCTGAAGGAACAGAGACCGAAGCAAGGCAGAGTCAGAATCGGCCCTGCGAACGGGGCGCAACGCCCTACAGCACGCAACAGGGGTGCTCTCCCAAGGTGCAACACCCTGAAAGAGACCGGTATAACGGATGGAGGAGGAGTGCCCATACCATCGAGGAGGGAGGTCACCGTGTCGGTGAAATACCAACCCCCATCCCGGCAGAACGCCCTCTCAACCACCTGGAACAGAGGAGAGTTGGGAAGACGGAGAATCCGGAGATAGTGCTTGGCAATGAGGAACGACCTCCGATCCTCCAAGGGAGGGATGTCGCACTCAACCTGCAGACTATCAACCGGAGAGGAGCGGAAGGCGCCAGATGACATGCGCAGTCCTCTAGAGAGGACCGGATCCAGTATCCGAAGGGCCGTACGGGAGGCGGAGCCATACACCACACTCCCATAGTCTAATTTTGACTGTACCAGGGACACGTACAAACGGAGGAGTGTCCGCCTATCCGCGCCCCATGTAGTATGCGACAGATGTCCCAGCAAATCCAGGGTACGTCTTGTAGACTCGCGCAGCCGGCGAAGGTGGGGAACCCAGCTCAAACGGCTGTCGAAAACCATACCCAGGAAACGCACTGATGAACGAGGGCCAGAGGCTGACCCCCGAGTGTAAGATTAAAGGCCGGGACGGCGCCGGATCCCCGTCTCCTCGACGGAAGGAAGGCCACACACGAAGTCTTCGGGGAAGACAGCGTAAGGCCCACCGACGACGCCCAGCGTTCAACCCGATTGACCGCGAGTTGGACTTGCCTCTCCACGAGGGGGGACTCGTCCCCGCGGCATAGACAGCCAGATCGTCGGCGTAGATGGAACAGCGCACCGAGGGCGGAAGGGCTCCCGGTAGCGCAGACATGACCAGATTGAAGCAGGAGACGCTCAAGACACACCCCTGGGGCACCCCCTCCTCCTGAACATACAGGTCAGATAGGGCCGCCCCATTACGGACGCGGAAAGTGCGACGGCAGAGGAAGTTACGAAGAAATGTGGGCAAAAAGCCCACAAAACCAAGAGACTTCAAACGGTCCATGACAACTCCCCGACGGGTCGTGTCATAGGCCTTTTGGACATCGAAAAAGACGGCCAGAACAAGATTCCGGCGGGAAAAGGCCTCCCGTACATCATGACCAAGGAGGAGAAGGGGGTCCAGAGTACCCCGAAATCGACGAAAGCCATACTGGGTCGGGGGGTATAACCCAAGCGACTCCAGTGTAAAGGAAAGTCGGACGGCCACCATCTTTTCAAGGAGCTTGCATAAGCAGCTCGTCAAGGCAATAGGCCGATAGCCCGCCACCTCCGCCGGATCCTTCCCCGGCTTAGGTATCGGGACCACAATCGCCTCCCTCCAACGGGAAGGGAACGACCCCTCAACCCACACCCGGTTGAAAAGATCCAGCAAGAAGTGTAGGGCCATCGGGTGCAGATTCCAAATAAAGTCATACGGAATGTCATCAGGGCCAGGGGCGGAAGAACGACGGGTTGCCAAGGCAGCCCGAAGTTCCTGCATCGTAGAGAGACGGTTATAGGGCTCGTTCCCAGGTGGCGGGAACGTAACAGCTGAAGGCGAACGGGAAACCGCAGCAAAAGCACCGGCCAGCCGATCGGCTACAACAGCAGGATCCGAAAGGAAGCCGTCCCCGTCCCGAAGGACAGGGCGACTAGCAGGGACCGGCTTCCCCTCGATACTACGTACCTTCCGCCACACAGCAGCAGAAGGGGTAGACGAGGAAATGCCGGACACAAAAGCACGCCAAGAGGCCCGACGGGCCAACTTGAGAGTCCGGCGGGCGAAGGGCATCTCAATCAAGTGGTCCGCGCGCCGGGTGCGGTGGAAGCGGCGCGTTGCCCTCTTCCTCTCACACACCGCCTGGTAACATGCTGGAGTCCACCACGGGACGCTACGCGTCCGCGGGTTACCAGAAGATCGAGGAATACAGTCCTCCGCGACGCCCATCACCACCCGCTCGAAGAACTCCAAGCTCTCATCCACAGAGCCAAAGCTCAACACCGAACGGGCAATGACGGAACGAGCTCTGAAGGATGGCCAGTCAGCCCGCGCAAGGCACCACCTCGGTCGAGACGAGACACCCGGCTGCGGTCCGACCGGCTCAAGACAGACTGGGTAATGATCACTGCCATAAGAGTCCCCCAACACCTTCCACGAAAAATCGAGTAAGGCATCGAGGGACACCAAGGAGAGATCAATACAGGTAGATGAACCCGTGGGTTCGTGGAAGTAGGTAGGTTCACCGGAATTGAGGCACGCGAAGGAAAGTTCCTCCATTAAGGAGAGCAACATACCAGCAACATTAGTCGACCGGACATCTCCCCAAGCCGGGTCGCGACTGTTAAAGTCCCCGAGGAGGAGAAACGGTCGAGGCAGTTGCAACACCAACTCGCGAACCGCGTCGCGAGAAGGAGGGTCATGAGGAGGAATATAAATCGAGCAGGCAGTGTACTGGCGATCTAAAAAGAGCCGCACAGCCACAGCCTGCAAGGAAGTACGAAGAGGCACACCTCGCGAGGGTAATGAATGATGTACATAAATCGCCGCACCCCGCCGGCGTGTGTGCTCATCCGGGGTGCAAGGGAAACCAACATAGCCAGAGAGACGAGGGAGCCCCCGCGCAGCCAGGATAGTCTCCTGGAGACAAACACAGGAAGGCCGCTCGCTCTCCAGCAGGGAGGCAAGGTTCTCCCAGTTAGCTAAAAGCCCCCTACAGTTCCAATGCAAAATGGAACTGTAAGGGGAAGTGGCATTATGAGAAGCAGAGAAATTGCCACGGACCAAGCTGAGCAGCAAACTCAACGGTCCGGAACCAGGGACAGAATCGGCTTCCCCGACTCACCCCGAACGGGGGGGGTAGGGGCCACCAACCCCGCAGCTACTTCACCCGTAGTAGAACGAGAGGTGGAAAGTGGAACAGGGAGTTCAGAGGGGGGCTCCCCTGAGGGGGGGAGACGACGACGAGACGGGCCCAGCCGAAACCGACTCCCCACCATAGGGGGGCCGGGGAGAACCAGATGTTCGAGAGCTCGTCACACCAGACAAGTGCTGACGGGGGGGGGGGGGAGGTCCACCACAGGTGGGAGAGGTAGATCCAGGAGAGAGACCCGACCACTCTCAGCAGGAGCCGAAGGGAGAGAGACACCATGAAGAAGGGCCAGGCTCCTCTCGACCGGGTCCACCATGGGAACCGAGTCAGTAATCGAGGGTGTCATGGGGCGGTGTACCTCAACCGACACTAGTTGGGGCACCGGGAGGTGACGCCTCACCAGCCCTCCGTATAGGGGGGGGGGGCCACTGTAAGGTATTGAAAAGAAGTCAGGATCGTGCCAGTTGCAGTGTTCTCTTTCCCTTTGAATCTTTTTTCCATTTCTTTAGTAATTGTGCCCAAGAACTAAAAATACACATTTACACGGTAATATTCCTCCAAACTTTGAAAGGAATGATCCTCTGTTGCTGATGTAGAGCTGTATTTGTATTTTGCTGGCATTTTCCTTCGTCTTTTTTGTCCGGGAACTTGAGGGAATTTCAATTTCTAGTTCATCTGCTTTTTTCTTGGCATTTTCAACCACCACCTGGAACTCCTCTTCTGTCCTTAATTTTCTCATTCTTTGCAACACTCCATCCAGAAGTCTGTTCGATGCTGCCAGGTCAAGATCTTATTGTTGAAGTGCATTCGAGGCAATAGCAGTTTCCATAAAAACTGGTGTGGTGATCTCCAAGCACAGGATGAATTCAAAGTTGATGCTTCGAAACAGTATCACTGCTTCACCAGCTACTGAGTCAGGGGGACTGCAATCAGATAAGTTGCTGAGGAACTCCTCCACTGCTGTAAAGACCTCCTTCAATGTTCTTAAAGCTGTTTCTCGGCAGGCCCATCGAGTGTCCGAGAGCTTTTTCAGTTCATGTACGCGTTGATTAGGGTATAGACAAATGCAGCATGTCGCTTTCCTAAGCTTGAAATAAAGGTGTAAAGTTTTCCCACTATGTTGAAGAAGGAAACAAAATGAAGGTTCAAGGACCAGGTTCAAGCAATGTGCATGGCAATGCACATATAGAGCCTTTTCATTCAGTTGAAGAATCCTGGATTGCAGTCCTTTGTAAGGTCCGCTCATGTTGGCTGCCTCATCGTAACCTTGACCTCTGATATTCTCTATTTTTAAACCATTTTCTTCAAGCAGGGAGACCACTACATTTGCTAGTTCTTATCCTGTAGTTGACTGCACATCACAGACTTGTGTGAAACGCTCCTTTATTTCCATATCGTGTACATATCGGACAGCAAATTCATTTTGATGACGCTATCATATTTTGCGAAGAGATTCACAAGCTCAATGAAATTACCTCTGAGTTTGTTGGCCTTTCATCGTCACCCCTGAAGGCCATACCTTGCCTGGCCAAGTACAAAGTGATGTCTATCAGCCGAGAAAGAATCTCTCTGTTCCTCTGTTTTTCTTGCTCCCGAATACGTAGCCCTTTACTATCAGCCAATTCAAAGTACTTAACCAATGAATTTTGCTTGTATCCATTCCACCTTACCATACCCAGCATGTGTGCCTCCGTTGCTGAATGATCTTTTATTTTTTCAATGGCATTTTTCCACTTATTCAACCCCACAGACATCCAAGCAGATTTTATTTGATATTTCTCTTCAGTCATAAAGAGCCTGCAACTGAAGCAATACATGGCATCATGTTCCACTGAACATTCCAACCATGGATTTTTCTCATATCATTGCCTCTGGAATGAGTCCTTGTGCATTCTTTGGGTAAGTGATGACAAGGTTAGCATGGACCGATTGAATTGCACATTTCAATAAATTTCTCATTGTATTTTAGATTAAACGTCTTCACATGGGCAGGATCAGTGGGAAACTTATATTGAAGCAATTCTGGAAATGAAGGCTCCTTTGAACTTTCATCTTGAGTTTGCGCTGGCACTGCTGTGTGTGTGTGTCTTGTTCTACGTATGTACTCTCAGTCTCCATCGCCTCTAGATCCCGTGTTGTAACCCGTTCATCTCTCTCTAGATCTGCGTTCTTCGTTTTTCTCAGCTCTGATGAACCGTTTGTTGCTTCATTTTGTTCACTCTGTTCTGTAAACTCTTTTCTCTTAACGCTTCACCCTGTGTAGTTGCCTGTGGAACACTTTCGTCTTCGTTCTCATCTCGCTTGTTGCTCCCTGGCTTTATCCAACCATGTAGGGAAGCACTGCATTTAGCTACCTCCTGCCTCTCCCTATCTTTCTGTTTCTTGGTTCCCTCCTTTCGGGGCATTGCACAACAAATCTGTAACCATAAACTTAACAGTGACAAACTTTTTCATCATCCAGCAGAGAATCGAATGAATCAGAAATGAATTAAAAATATCAAATTTTTTAACAACAACAAGGATTCAAATGGACTAAAAGTAAACTGTTTTTACACCAATGCACATAGTTTACGAAATACATTGGATGAAGAGAGAAAATAATATATTAGATTTGATTCTGACAAATTTTGAAAATTTAATAAGTAACCTTGATGTTGGTGAACACTTGGGTGGGACAAAGTGACCACAATAAGATTCAAACTGGTAAGAAATTAAAAAAAAGTTAATCATCAAAAAATACTAGTGGGAGTAAATTTGGACAAAGTTTTAGTTAATTTAAATACATATATGTAGAATAATTTCAGAAATATTTTTTGCACAAGTTTTACACGAGACAGTTGAAGTAATCTCTAAACCATCAAATTTAACCCTTCGGAGTTAATTAGACAAGAGTAAGGTAACAAAAGTAAAATTCTGTTTTAAATAAACTTTAAAAATTTTTTTTTTTTGGAAAAAAAAAGGCACTTCTGAGGCATGAAGGGGCAAATGGGAGGACTCAAGCCCCTGTAGCCCCCCCCCTCTGCACGTGCCTGTCGGGGAAACAGCTGTGGCGTAGGTCAGACAGATCCAGGCATTCGACCAGATGGTGGACGACGGTGATGGGGGTATGGCAGATGGGGCAGAGCGGGGCTGGCTGGCAATTTAGCCATAAGGTGACCGTGTGCGCTTCGTGTCCTAGGCGGAGACGGGCTAGAATTACTTCTTTATGACCGGACCTATAGAACGAGGAAGCCCAATATCCAAGTTGTGGTTTTTATCAGATGGAGTTTATTGTTTGTGGACTGGTCCCATTCCCGTTGCCAGATGTTGCCAGATGGAACGGAAGTGGGAGCGGAGAGTCGGGAAGAAGTCAGTGAAAGGGAGGGGCCGGGTGGAGACTGGCAATGAGCAAGCGGATTTCGCCTTACGGTCCGCTTCCTCATTACCACGGATACCGACATGTGCCGGAACCCAGCAGAAGGCGACCGTCTTGTGTTGGGATGCCGTTAAGGAGGGAAAGGTTTGTTGGATGGTGCGGACGAGTGGGTGGGGGGATTAAATTTTTCAAGGGAGAGCAGTGCACTTTGAGAATCTGAGTAGATGACATAGGAGTTGGCGGAGTGGGTGCTTATGATGTCTAGGGCTTCCAGAAGAGCGAAGAGTTCTGCTGAAAAGAAAGAGGCCTCACGGGAAAGGGGGGCGGCTCTTGAGAGCGGTTGGGTCAGTATCACCGCTGAGGCAGCCGTACCAAAGTGAAGTGCCAGCTCTGTCCCTGGGGTGGAGGTTCCGAGATTGCCGCGCACAGAAATAACGAGGGTAGCCTCTGCGCGCGAAGGTAGGTCCTCATGAGGAGCAGACCCCGTCTGTGGGTGAGAGGGAGGTAGTTACATTCTGCTTGGAGGCTGGAATTATACGTCGATGGGTGGTGTCGTAGGCCTTCTAGATGTCGAAAAAAGTGGACAGGACAAACTGTCCCCTATTGAAGGCGTTCTGTATATCTCGGCTGAAGAGCAGGAGGGGGAGGGGGGGTTTGTAGTGGAATGAAACTGTCTGAAGCCAGACTGGGTAGCCAGGAGGGAGTCGTTGTTTTCAAGGAGAGAGGAGAGTCGCGCGGCGATCATTTTTTTTCAAAGATTTGCAGACGCAGCATGTTAATGCGATTGGTCTATAATTAGTGGGGTCAAGGGGATCTTTGCCGGGTTTGGTATTACATGGACCTCTTTCCACCGAGGGGGGAAAGTGCCTTCGATCTATATACGGTTGTAGAGATCTAGTAGAAACAGTTGTGCAGTAGGATGGATGTGTTGTATCATACAGTAGGGGATGCCGTCCGGGCCAGGGGAAGGAGACCGTCTACAGGCCAGTGCCGCCTGTAGCTCTCGCATGGTGAACAGCCGATTGTAGTTGTCGAGGGATGGTGAGCAGCTCTTGTTAGGGGCCGGCGCGTGGGGACTGGCTGTGGAGGAGACGGCAGCGAAGGTAGATGCTCGAAGATTCGCCACCGACCTAGGTTCATAGAGAAGTCCGTCATTAGTTCGGAGGACAGGGGGTCAGGAGGGGGTATTTCGTCTCTCGACACTCCGTACCTTCTTCCAGATGGTAGCCGATAGGGTGGAGGAGGTGATAGGTGATACAAAGGCACGCCAGGAAGCTCGGCGCGCTTTTTTCATCGCACGGCGAGCAACGGCTCTGGCCCGCTGCATCTCCATTGGGTACGCGTACGATAAAATCGTCGGGTAGCCCTCTTCTTGGCTCGAGTGGCCTCACCCTGGGTTCCACCATGGTACTCGTCGGGCTCGGGGGTAGGCAGAAGATCGTGGAATGCTGGCCCTTGCTGCTGCGAAAACAGTCGCCTCAAAGTACGCAATGCATTCATCGGAGGATGGAAAGTGGGCCGTCGTACAACGTATGGAAGTGTTGTTCCGGAAAAGTGGCCAATTAGGTGTGGCCGTTATCCACTTCTCCGGTACCCCAAACGGTCTGGTGATGCCGATTTAGTGCGAGGCCAACAGGGAAGTGGTCACTGCCACAGTCATCCCGAAGCACTTGCCAGGGGAAGTCCAGGAGGCCATCCGTCGAGATGAATAATAGATCTATACAGGACGGGGTGCATCTGGTGGCGTGGTAATGTGTGGGAGAGCTGAGTTGAGGCACTCAAAGGAGAGTTCAGCCAAAAGGGTAATCAGGGTTAGAGCCACAAAACTGGAGGTTGTATCTCCCCACAGGGGTGGCGACTATTGAAATCGCCCAAGAGTAGGAAGGGCCTGGGGAGTTGTTGAACAACCTTAACCAGGTCATCGCCGGAGGCTTGAGAGTGAGGGGGGAGGTAGATCGAGCAGTGTTTGTCCAAAAAAATCCTGGCAGCAACCACCTGTAACGAGGATCTGATATGAAGGTTGTGAAAGGGGACCGTACAGTGGATGAGGATGGCAGCCCCCCTTCGTATGCAGGTAGGAGACGGGGAGGTAGTGCTGGAATATCTCGTTGGGCAGGGCATTGGTCTGGTCCCCAGGATTAGCTCCTGGAGACAGACACACACCGGGCGAGCAGAGGCAATCAGGGAATTTAGGCCTTCGTAATTCGCGAAGATATCCCTATTGTTCCATTGTAGGATCGTCGCTTTTGGAGGGTCCATTGTTTGATGAGGGAAAAGTGGAGAGGGTGAAGGTGCTCGGGAGTTGGATTGTGGATGGAGATCTAGGTTCATGGTGGCGGGGGGGTAAGTCGGGGGCCTGTCGGGTCACCTGCCGTTCACCAAAGAGGGAATCGGCTGACCTGCCAACCCCTTCGAGGACTGTGGGGCCGAGTCGACTGAACGGGACCGGAGGCGTGGATCGCGGCAGCTCGGGGACCGTCGCGGGCTCAGAGGGTGAGGAGTCTCGAGGCAAGGTTCAGTGGTCATACAACGGGGAAGGGCTCCGTTATCCATATTGGCACCTCCCTGTCTGTCTGTGGTTTCTCGGGATACCGGGGTGATGACAGGGGCTACCAGTAAAACCGGGCAGGTGGGGGAGAGGACAAGGTCAGGGTGGCCGATGAGGGAAGAGCTGGAGGTATGAGAGGGGCCGGTTTCGTGGGGGGTACAGGGGGATGAGCCAGGGTGTTCTCGTGGTGGGGTTGAGAAGATGGCACCAGGGTAAGGATAGATCCATGAGGCTCGGGGTGCGGCCGAGGTTACCCTGGTCACACCATGTAGGCGAGCCAGTGCCGCGTCCAGTGGATCCTCAGATGTGAGGTTATCTGTCCCGTGTCTCGCCCAAGGTGGTGGTTCGTGTCAGTCAGCTACGACTGTCAACATCTGCAGGGGTGAGTGAGAGGGTCATCTTGAGCGAGGTCAAGGGTGTAGGTACTAGAGTTCTTTTTTTTTAGATTTAGAAGAAGAGGGGGAGGCTTGTTGGATGGTCAGTGAGTTTGGAGACTCACTCCGGTGTCTCCACCTCGTTGATTTGCCCCAGGCGCTAGGTTTGGGTGTGTTCTTAGTGCGGTGAGAGCGGGGTTCTTGGAGGACGGGAACCGAGATTTCCGATTCCAGAGTTCAGGGAAGTTTGTAGCTTTGGAGATGCATGATAGGGGGACAGGCGGCTGCTGGGTCCTGCGTGGGGCCCGATCTGGAAGGGGTATTAGTAGTCGATGGGGATTTGAGTGGCGGATCCGGACGGCGAGCTGAGGGCAGCAGCATAAGAGACCCCCGGCCTCACCTCCCGACTCCGCACCCTGTCTCGCGCCTCTCGGAGGCTGATGAAGTCCGCCACCCGCAGGGCCCAGACCTCCTCAAACTTAAAAAAAGATACATTCGCGAGACAAAGAAGGATGTGCGCCGGCGCAGTTTGAGCATTTAGGCGAGTTGGGACAGTTCTGGGTGAGCGATATCCCCGCAACGTACACACAGTTGTTGTGGTTGTCGGCATACCGAACTGACGTGCCCAAACTTATTGCACTTAAAGCAACGGGTGGGGTGTGGAATGTATGGGCGGACGGAGAACTCACATGACGCGCGGTCTCCCATGCCCACACAATACGACCGAGAGGGACTAGGGTGTTGAACGTGAGGCGGCGGCGCGGGGTGGGGCAGGAGGTACCTCTTTGACGAGACGTGAATCGATGAACTTTAATGATACCCTTGGGTGTGAGGTCTTCTAGTAACTCGTTCTCGGGTATCATCAATAAACGGGTAGCGAAGATAGTGCCCCGACTCTGGTTCAGGCGAGGGTAAGGGGAAACGGCCACCGAGCATCGGAAGACTTCTGTGAGGGAAAGTAGGGCATTCGTTTCTGCCGCTGTTCGCGATTTTATAAGAAGGGAACCATCCTTCTGTGGTCGGACGTCGTAACGGCTACAGTTGCTGCGCGTGCGGATCGCCTGAAATGTTCTTTCAGAGTTGGACGGTAGGGACACAGAAGTAGGGCGAATAACTAAAAATTTGTGAATAGTGAGTAGGGATAGGGAAGCTGTTGGTTCGAGGTGGACTGGGACAAAGTGGTCGATAGGACGGAGGAGGGCGTCGACTTCCCCGTCAGGTGTGTCAAAAGGCATGTTCGAGGTACAGATTGCGGTCGGTCACGAGAGGGGGAGAATGCAAGTGTTCCTGTTCCGCAGCCAGAGGAGGGGCGACTCCCTCACGACGTGGTTTTCCAGTGGTAGAGGACTCGGGGGCATGATCGCCCACCACCGAGTTCTAGGACAAGAGGTAGAAGTATCCATACGTTAAAAGTTAGAGAAAAACGGACCCAGTGGCCGCGAGAAACTGCCTACCGGTGAGAAAGGGAGGCCGCGCGCAAACCGCCGGAGGTGGGGTATCTCGTCCCCAGGGGGGTACACCGTCGGTTTTAAAACGGGGCCCCGTGATGCGAACGTTTGCCCCCAAACGACGCAAAGACCACAGCCCCCTCAATCCCACCGGCCCGAACACCCAGTAGCCTGTCCGGCATGGGTAACCCTTCCGGGGGCTAAGCCCCCGCCGACGTAGCCCACTGTGTCAACATGGGAGCCCACCCACCACGACAAGGTGGGCACAGGCGGGGGCCCGAAATGATATCTATAAATTATCTAACTAGGAGGGGCTGTATGGTAACCAATCTCTTGAGTCAGTCACAGCAACGATTCATACAAATTGACTACCACAGGCAGACAGTGTATGAACCGTAGGCGTAAACTAATTCGAAGGTTATCAGCTTTAACCTTTTAACTATAATATTAAATTTACAACCACCACCAATATAACAAAGTACATACAATACAACAAACAAAAGGTATATAAATAATATACTATAAATTAATCCCGCCCTACAACACCGTTATAGAGCCAGCATAAATCAAAGGGCAAAAATTCAAGTGTAACAAATTAAACTAGTGGAGGCTTGCTTTTTAAAAGCTTTTCTACACTAACTTAAACTATGAAATGTCAGCTGAAATGGACATTAAAGATTAACGAATCTCAAACAAATCTAGAAACTATATTTAATTCAAATCAAGTTTAAAGTAATAAGTAAATAACAATGAAATATGATAATGATAAAATAATCAATAGCTAAATCAAGAAATTGTAGAAAGGCGGACCTTTTGGTGCAAGAACGTAGTCACTGCGCGACTGCAGTGGGGGTTTAGAAAAGTTTGTGAAGTTTCAAAAGAAAATATGCGTGTGTTTATTTACCAAATGATGTCATATATTATAATATCGTAAGTTATAACTATGGTTACAAAAGTGTACCTTTCCTGTCAATGGGGTGGGGGGTCGAACGGCTACGGGCCTGCTATCAGAATAAGATGAAGATAAAAATAGTGATATGGTTGCACTAGTACTAAACTAAGGGCACCTATGAAAATCACCAACTACAAATTTGAAAGTACAATGTACAAGTACAAAATAGAATTTGAATAAAATATAATAACGATGATCTATTTCCAAACACAAAATTTGTTTTCAGAGGCATACACAATAAAAGTTGGTTACCAATCTCTTGAATCAGTCACAGCAGCGATTCATACAAATCGGGAGAGAGAAATTATATGAACTGTAGGCGTAAACTAATTCAAAGGTTATCAGCTTTAACCTTTCACCAACTATATTAAACTTACAACCACCAATTAACGAACAAAAAAGTATATACAGGGTGTACACAAACTATCTTTACAGCTCTCTCAAATAAAAATATTAGAAAATGAGGTACACACACCGTTTTTGCGCCATCTGTGAGAGAAAGTAATAAAGTGTCACAACCTCAAGCACATTCAACATGGGCACCAATTGTCACACGTAAGACGTCCAAACGGTATTTCTTATTTCTTCGCTGAGGCGACAGTAACAACCACCAATGTGTTTTTCCAGCAAGATGACGTACCACTACACTGGAGTTTGTTGGTACGAAATTCCCTTAACATACATTTCCAAAATCGGTGTGTTGGCCGTGGGGTGCCCAATTTAGGCCGGGTCGAAATCGTCAAAATGTTTTTTTTAGAGGGGCACTATGTGGGGTTTATGAAATGATGTCCTGACCAACATAATCGAAAAGAAAGTTTATGCTCCCCTCCGTACCGCTGCATACTCCCTCTTATTTTTGGCTCCGCCCCAAATTAAAAATAGTATAAATCAAAATGGAAATCATTTAGCATTTTTTTTATAGAGATGACCCCCCTTTAAAATTGCATAATATACCTCATCTGCAATTTTCAGGCAATTATCCAAGAAATTTAAAATCCTTGAAAAATTGCTGCATCCCCAAAAAGTATTATCAGTATATAGAAAAGGGTGGCATAAATTTTAGTTTGGAGTACTGATTGCCTAGGCCCTAGGAGACCAATTCATAAACCTCATATAGGCTTAGTATATTTGTCTGAAAAGAAGACAATTAGTCTATTGTACCATTTATTACACAAAACAGCTTTGAAGTAAAAACGAAATTTAATTTAAAAATCACCTTCACAATTCACTAATTACTTGTGGATGTGCCTTGGCCCCATTGCTTTTCCATTCAAACTGTGGCAATCTTTTTCTTGATTCCAGTTGATTGAGGATAAATTTGTGCCGATTGCCGTAGCCAATCCTTTGTTCTGATGCTTTTGTTACTAAGTTCACTGCACTTTCCACGCTTTGACTGTGGCATGAAAAGGCAGCAATTTTCAAGGGTTCTGTTCTTGTATGCAGTAGCTCTTCATTGCTGAAATTCCTTATCAAAGGTGGAGGACTGATAGCTTCCTTTCTCCAGTCAATCATCTCATAGTAGTCTTTGGAATCGAAATTTAGAGATTCAGGAAGCTCAAAATTTCGTGTGCCACTGAAACGTGTCCGACTGAGAAGTATCTTCTGAAGACATCTTCTCTGACATGTTGTCTGCTATCAGTAAGCATTGACAGTAGGATAGCTTCGGGATTGGCAAGATAGGCATTATTACGGAACACCGGTTCCATAATAATGCGATGTTTTTCTTCCAATCCTCGCATCAAGACAATCAAATGAAAAAAATTCCGTGCTCCGTCAGTAGTTTAGATGGGATTTGATATGAAACCATCCAGGAGCATATGATTTCATGACGATGGTTACCAGTTCTTTCAGATTTTGTTCGGGATGCAAAGTCGATACATATAAACGAAGAATCCGGTTTGCTCGGGTAATCCAGCGAGCATGATGAATGGCACCTGGAGACCTGCGGGCTAGACTTTCAGATACCCATCCAGATTGCACTGCTAGGCACATATCATAGAGATACTTTTGATCACTGCTCAACTCTTTCACGACATTCGGTGGTATATCTTGGACGTTGCCCTGAACTGGTGAAAATGCCAGTCTAAAATGGTTAAATCACATTTCAATTTGGCTCCAATTGAACCTTTAAAGGTATTTGGCCCTGATGTTTTTCCGTCTATGGTTTCAAATATGTGTCTGAAGGGGAGTTCATTCATGTGTAAAGGACACGAGCCATTGAACTGATGATCTATGCAAAAAAATTTCAATCAATTTTATGGTACCAGCAATTCTACCAGTATTGACAGCAGTACCGTCGCATAGCAGAGCATTGAGTGTCGATGCTCGCTGAATCAATTAAGAACGTTATAATTTCATCAGCTATACATTGAGCATTTCCTGCGTCAGGGCAGAGATGGTCTACATAGATACCTCCAGGGTCTTTGATCAGCACATAATGTTCTTCTTTCTCTTTTCCATGCTTGGTTAACGTATCCTTTCTTCCATCAAACCCTATACATTCAATATTCACATCTAAATCTAACAATATTTTTCTTGCCTACACGAATTCTCTCTCTTTCTATTTTCTTCCTATCAAGTCTTCTATATCTTCGCTAAAATCATCTACTGAAGAAGATGGTACAACTTCCATAGCCTCTGCCATTTCCACTTGTGACCTTTGTTGCCTCTTGTTCTTCTCTTGCTCTTGAGAGGGATCGTCTCTGGACAGCGGCAGCTTCACGATCAAATGGCCCTAATTGATTTATTCTTTGCTTTTGGCCTACAAATGACTCCCACTCTACCATTGGGATTTTTACCTCGCATCGACAAAACGGCCTTTCTATTCCTTTATCATAACATTTGCAAGTACAAATGTCAAACATTTCATCATATGAAGCAAGTTTTTTAGCAAAATTTTCATTCCTTTGACGTAGAGGAACCTTGTTCAAGGAAAGAGCTGATCTGATTAATCTTCCCACTGCAGAAGAAATAGATCTTTCTTGAATGACAGGGAAAGAGAACATGGCCCAAATATCTTTAAGATCTTTGGTAACTATATTGTAGCAATCGTTCGCAGTTGCTGATCCCCATGACTTGATTTTTTTTTTTTTTCTCTTTTGAATGAAGAAATAGTGTCTGACAACGTCTGCCTTTGTAGGAATCATTGATCGGCAGAATTCAGTGGCAAAACCAAAAGCTGCATTCGAAGATTTGTTTCTGGTTGACATTTTTTCAACCTTTTTAAAAAATTAAAAATCCAGCTTTTATAGAATCATGCACGGATCATAAGTAAATCTAAAGAGCATAAATTCTTATAATTCCTGTAAAAATATATGATAATTAGAAAATGAAATTTATTGGTATTGAATTTGAAATTCAACACACAGCTCAGTAAATTGATTACACATAAACGATGTTTGTGTGTAATTAGTGATGGGCATCGATACATGAAAATCGCTAAAGCGATACATCGATGCATGAAGAACGTCTTAGGCGATACCGATACATGCATCGCCGATACATTTTTATAATTATTCATTTAATATGTAGGTATTAGATATTATTGTTTATATGTACTAGTAATTTGTACGCACTAAGTAAAATCAACGACATTTTAATGGGTTTTATAGATGTAAATAAAAACAATTGCTTTATTTAATGAAAATATGTTTTAATTTTGTAGGATACATGAATGAATGAAAATATTACACTAACAATTAAAAGTAATTACTATTACCCTTCAAAAATACCAGCTGGCTAAACATCTGGTCAGGCAGTCTATTCCTTTTTGGAGCGTGAATGTGACCAGCCAAACTAAACAACCGTTCTACAGGAGCAGAGGATGGTAGTGGTGTGTTATACTTCAGGAAGACCCGTAGAATGAGTTACTGATTGATAAGAAATGCCTCGGGGGACCAAGAGGAATCGCTGCGTTACAAGTATGAACCTGTTTAAACTCAACACCGAGTGGGCGTGGCCAATAGTGTTGCAACACCAATGAGCGTTTCTATATTATGGTTAATTAACCTCAATAACACAAGTACAAACGTGTTTAAACGTTGCGCCGTACTGTGTGACGTGACCAGTGGAGTAGTACTGTCATTAAATAAATATTTAATAATAATATTATTTATGTATATTCATAAATATAACTCAGTAGTGTCATATTATAACATCTATTTAAATATTTAAAAATTCTTATTAATGTATCGATGTATCAATTTTTTTCGATACATTTAAGAAAATTGACCTTAGCGATACCGATAAATCGATACTTTTGTCAAGTAGCTAAAGCGATACCGATACA
Source organism: Bathynomus jamesi (assembly GCA_023014485.1). NCBI lineage: Eukaryota > Metazoa > Arthropoda > Malacostraca > Isopoda > Cirolanidae > Bathynomus > Bathynomus jamesi. Next base: position 225,046 of record JAJOZX010000795.1, read on the forward strand.
AAAGTATCGATCGATACGTATCGGCGATACATGTATCTAGATACTGCCCATCACTGTGTGTAATCAATTTTCTGATATAGCAAATATTTTGAGAAATCCAAATGTTTGAGGTAATTGGCTGAAAATTGCACACGATATATATTATGCAATTTTAGAGGGGGTCATCTCTATGAGAAGATGCTCTAAATGGTCTCCATTTTCATTTATGAGACTATTTTCATTTTTGGGGTGGAGCCAAAAATAGGAGGGAGTATGCTAGTGGTACGGGGTGGAGCATGAACTTTCTTTTGGAGTATGTTGGTCAGGACCCCAATTCATAAGCCCCACATAGTGCCCGATCTGCCCCCAGAAATTCGACCCGGCCTAGACTGCCCATCTCTTGGCCGACCAGATCACCAGGGGTTATGTAAAAGAGTGCGTGTACACAACTCCAGTGACCAACATCGACGATTTAAACCAGAATTGCTCCTGCTGTTGCAAGCGTTGACGTTGAAATGTTGCAGTGTACATGGCTGGAGATAGAATACCGTTTGGACGTCTTACGTGTGACAAATGGTCCCCATGTTGAACGTGCTTGAGGTTATGTGAAACTTTATTACTTTCCTCTCACAGATGGTGCAAAAACGGTATGTATACCTCGTTTCCTAATATTTTTATTTGAGAGAGAAGTTGTAAATATAATTTAGGTACACCCTGTACAATACAACAAACAAGAGGTATATAAATAACATACGGATATAAATTAATCCCGCCCTACAACAGCGTTATAGGGCCAGCATAAATCAAAAGGCAAAAATTCAAGTGTAAAATTAAACTATTGGGGACTTGTTTTTTAAAAGCTTTTCTACACTAATTTAAACTATGAAATGTCAGTTGAAATGGACATTAAAGATTAACGAATCTCAAATAAATCTAGAAACTATATTTAATTCAAATCAAGTTTAAAGTAATAAGTAAATAATAATGAAATATGATAATGATAAAATAATCAATAGCTAAATCAAGAAGCGAACGAATGCAACAAATCTTCAGTTATCAGTATGGAATATAAACAACAACCGACTCTCTAGAGTCGCAAACTACGAACGAATCATCGTACCTTTGGCTTCTCCCAAAGGCGTGTAAAACTACTACTACTATACTAAAGAAGAAATTTTCTCGTAAAGAATAAAATACAATACATATCCATAAATGTGTGTGGGGTAAAATTATCTTACCCATTCAATTATGAAAAAAGTTTCCACAATCACTTAACTGATTTTCTTTCAAGGATCCATTAACATTGATCATTACATTGCCATATTTAATGAATTCAAGAATTAGTTGAGTGATACTGAAGTAACACAGGGCTACTTCCAACAAGACTGTTCAAAATGCCATATCACAATGAAGCACGGCCCGTATTTAATCCTCCTTCGGTGACCGAATTATTTCGAAAGATCAGAGATTAAAATTTACTTCAGCAATTTATAGAGCACAGAAGAGCGACAACGCAAATTCGTAATCATCACGCGAACGATTCTTGTAGATGTATTATGGAGCAACTTCAACAACAAACAGGGCCGTGTTCAAGTGTGCTTACGGAAGAGGAATCAATTCCAGCACCTACTTGAATTCGTAGGTTCATTATATGGAACGTCACAGTATGTTTAATGGGTTACGGGGAAAAATATCAATATCACACGCTCTTCCAAATGAGTTCTTAAAAAGCAAGATAGCGTGAACATATAAAAACTTATTTTAAACATAAAAGAACAAATCATGACAAACTTTTTTTTTCAGATTATGCCTCAGCATAGCAAACTGTTGAAAAGATGCTACAGAATCCCGAACTTCGGCTGCACTAACTCTCTGTGGTTGTCCTTCTTGCATATTCAATTCGATTACCTTTTAAGACAAATAATTTTTAAATCATTAAGTATACTGTACTCTGTTTCAGTAATGTAAGTACGATACACATCAAATCGCAATATTTTTAACATTCCAATAACATCTTCATAACCAACTCGGCAAATGCATTAATTATTTTTGACTTTGGAAAATTCACCAATTCTTTTCGCGAGATTGTTTTATTCCAAGACGAGAGCAGATAGCTATTCCTCCATTCAATGACACCTTTTATCAAAATTCTTATTGCCTGCATCAATTGGTGAGCGTGACGTTTACAGTACAATTTATATTTCAAATGTACTACGAGTTTAATAACCAGTATGAATACACAATCATCCAGATTTCATAGATTCTTATGTTGGATTTAGTGACAACAGCACCTCAAAGAAAACGTGTAGTGAAACCAAACTCTCTATTTACTAAATAGTGTTACGCTTCAATGTAATACAATAAGAAACTTTTCTGCAACTTTTACCTAACTAACGACCCGTCTACCATCTCTCTTCATATTCGCCAAGACCAACTACAAAATATACACACGATTTCGCTCTTTTCACTCGTCCTGTGATTCACTCCCAAAGACCACATCACCCACGTCCATTAGATGCATAGCTATGATTCATGCTCCCAACCATATCCACTTCCGTTTTTAAAACCTCCTCTTAACCCCTTTCTACGGGGGAGAAAGGCAAGTCTAAATTCACTTCGATATATCGCTATTTAACTTTTTACTGATAATTTCAACTCTACAGAGATATTAAGGAAAACCTAATAATTATGTAGATGCAAATTTAATAAAAGTATATCCTAACAGCTACCACAGACCGACTACATTTCTGAAGCGTGCACTTTCCATTTTGAACTTACTGGCTTGAAGTTATCCATCATTCTGAATTTGGTACAGATTATGACAAACACGGGAAAGGAAAAGGACCCACTTTCAATCTGGGCTTTCTCTGCATCTTCGCATCTACAGAAATTTGAAATTAATATTAGACTACTCATCCCAATTTCATACAGAGCAATCAACGTAACTTGAATCTTAGCACTTCGCAAAATTTTAAAATATACGGGCTAAGGAAATAAATTAATCTAGTCAGCGATGTAGACTAATTCGACAGAAAGGACAGAGCTTAGTTGAAGCCTAAGCTTATTTAAATATTGACTGGTTAACAGCTACACCTATCGAGCCATCGAAGTAATGAAATTAAAAACCTACAGTATATTAAACGGTTATAAATGATATTTCTTTCCGACCTCTCCACCGATTACTATAGGTTATAGGTCCTAATAAATATCAATAATGGCCCTGGTCAAATATTATCAACATTAATGATTAGTCAATATTATTATTAATCAAAAAATTAATGAACTTCGCTCGTCCAGAACATCGAACATGATTTCTTCCCATTTACTACCCACTTTTGTCTTCCTAAAATAATACATAGCCTATATCGGATTATTATAAAAGCAGCTTCACTGACCTGCAGAACCTCATGAACCATGCATGCGAGAGAAACCAATCGAAGAGAGCGGATAAAATATGCTCTTGAAGAAGGGAAATACAGATGTAACGACCTCCAACCCTTAAAACTCGTCCTAGTTCCTGCATATTAAAAATTACTATTAATTATGAGAAACTTTCAAAGAAAGGAATTATAATAGACTAAAATTAACTAGAGTTTAAAATGTTCCTCACAAGTAATGAAAAGTACTGTATTTTGAGTGTTATTTGTTAGTAGCAGAAAGTAGTGAAATTTGGGGACAAAATTTAATATGAAATGATAGATGGAATAAAGTAACATATCAAATAAGGAATAACTACTGTACATATGATGAATAAGCCAAACTATTTACTATGTAGGCCAAGCTGACCTCAATTACTGTTTAGAAATATGAAGCACAATTTGAGCTTTATTACCCATGAAAATGAAAGTAAGGAAATACAAACATGGAAAACAATTAATTTTTCCTCCATGGACTATGACATCCTACAAAAAAGTATGCCCAACAGGAATCCCCATTTAATCTCGGAAAAGGAACCTTGATTGTAGAAGGATTGGGTTTTGAAGTCTGAGTGATAAATAGGATTTGCTCCTAATAAACTTAATGACTGAAGTTAAATGACTCTTACCTGAAAATACATTTTTGCTTCAGAAGTGTTCTCACTTACAAGACCATCTAAGGTTCCCTTATCAAGAACGCAAGAAAATGATTCAGATTCATATGGAAGACTGAACAGGTCTCCTTGGATCCACTTCATTTTACTACAATCTTTTTCATATTTCTCCTTCATCTGTCTTATCACAATTTCACTGATGTCTATGTTTGTAATTTGCCTTCAAAACAAGAACAGTTTCAGAAATACTTTTCAAAACTATCGCAGGGTTACGCTAAAAAGCAATTTGAAAATGGAAAAGAATCGCACTTTTTATAATGAAATATAGGCCTACCAGTATGTGGGAGCTACATTCTCTAATCCTATCATCTGTGAGCATTACAATAATTAGGCAGGGACTCTATCTACAACCTATTATTATGGGTGTATGAAAAATAAATGCTTTGAAGAGTACATAAAACATTAATTCCTAGTTTGGAACCCCCATTTACGTCCTTATAGCCCTATAGCTATAAGCCCTATAGCTTTTTAACTAGCTACAGTACAGCTAGCCTATTTAGCATACTTCACACGAGTATAAACCCAGTTCTTGTTTGTTTTTATACAGGAAGGACAGGCCAAAGATGAGTGGTAATTTCTGCCACTCATCTCACCGATTTTAATGATTTTTCGTGAGGTACTTGGGTATGATGAGTAATGAAGCCTGACCAAATTTTAGCCACTTGGGTCAAATAGTTTGGGAGTAATGACACCCACAAATCTGGGGTCAGCAGCGTAAACTCATATTTTGAAAGGTCTTAACTCGGAATCTAATGGACGGATTTTAATGATTTTGGCGTCAAAATGCTCAGAAAAGACAGCAGAATAATTAGTTTTATGCACAGCATGCGTACATCCCGTTAAAAAAAGTTGCATTTATATTTCACCTTTGACCTTGACCTCAGGTCAGAGTTCAAAATTAAAGGTCGTGAAAATTGGCATAAGTAAGGGCATTTAGATGAAGCATATTCAAGCAAAAATTCGAGTGGGATCTCCATGGGTTTGTTTTCCACAAGCATTTGAAATTGTGCATGCTGAAAATTGAGCATTTTATTTAAGATAACTTCACAAATAGTTCATATATATATACATATTATAATATAGATACATACATGATTTGATATATACCTATATAGGTAAGCATCAAGATTTTTACAAAAATTATTTGGTTCTCTAAAAGTATCAATAATTTTTATCACAAATCCTATATAATTTTCGCAGTTAAAAATAACTTGAAATTTAGGTGTTTGAAGTTTGAACAATGACTAACTTGTACAGGTATTTCTGATGAATTAACCCTTCATATTGCCGTGCTGAACCTGAAAAATATAAATTTTATACCTATTAAAAATTTAAGTAAAATTATCATAAGGAGTTGTTTAAAAAATTAATTAGCAAGGTAGGTAGTTAAACCCCTTAGTTACCTCCCAAGGCCTAGGTGTGTACCTCGTTCCAACTTCCAAAGGACCTAGGCCTAGATACTATGCAGGGTGCCAAAACAGGTTTTTTTTCATTCTGTATTAGTTTAGCTCTAGATCTTATATATTCTACTGTATGGCAGAAACAAGCATAGGCATCGGGCACGCGCTTGTGGAGAAAATAAATTTTCTAACCTCTAATCTACTAGGATCCTAACTAGTGATGGGACGATTAATCGGAATCGAGAATCGGAAGAATCGAGCATTTTTCAGAAATCGGAATCGAGAGAATTGTACCATGATTTCCGATTCTTAAAACGATTCTTTAACTTTTAATTGAACCAGTTTTGCAATGTAAACTTTAAAATTTAAATGAAAGAGGATAACAAATTTTATTTTTATTGTATTGTAGCTATACATTAAAACATGTATATCCATGATGTGTAATCAAGAAGATTAAAATGAATTGTTACAACTTAGTTGATTTTTATTTTTAAACCAATCTATTATAATTTATAATTTATATTACCATACTCATAATGTAAATAGTTAATCTTACCAGAGTAAAATATGACAATTTCCAGAAATACAAGTATAGAATTATATTTAAAAATATTGAGAATCGGAATCGGAATCGAGACTTTTTAGTGGTATCGGAATCGGAATCGTTAAAAATTTTGGTATCGTCCCATCACTAATCCTAACCCAGGACCATTTATTCAGTCACAGGCTCTAACGACTAGAGGGTTAGAGAGATTTCCGCTATTTAATAATAATTTAATATTAGGAAGCTGTACAATTTAAGATAGACTAATACTTAGAACTGTATTCATAAGTGTAATTACTAAAATATAGTTAGTTACAGTATATAGGCATACGTGTCAATAAGCAATTTAAATAGCAATACTCACATTTTCCATGTAGTTGTAAGTTTTTGATTATATGTTTTTGACAATAAGTTTGTATCCAGTTTCTTGATTAATTTTTAAGATGACGCTTTTTCAGGATCATATTGGCTTCATTGGTTTCCTTTTTTGGGATTGTATATGTTTTTCCAGTAGCTGTCATTGGCTTTATGATTGTGAGGATGTTGGACAAATCTACTGTAAGCATATCAGGATTTTCAGGATAAGTAAATGACTTGTTTGGGCCACAAGGGTGAGGGAAGTTTACTTTCACTTCACCCTCACCAGGATGTGTTTCATCACACACCCAATCCACCAGTGGTTATCATACTCCACTGTTACGGTACATATCCTGTGACATTTTCAATTAATTGAGTGTCTTGTTGGGGGGGAAACGAATTCCTTTCAACTGAGGCACTGTACATTTGTACTTCTAAACAATTTTTTGTCAGTGGTATGAATGAATGTAATTTTTGAGTTCCTGGTAGTTCTCTCTCATTTGAGTATTGTTCTTGTGTTGCAAAGCTAAAAGATATGAGTCAATTTTAAGGAACAGAAATCAAAAAGATCTTTTGGGGACAGAATTTGATCATCATATGGCCTACGAAGACTTTCTTTTGATGCTTCCCTTTTGATGGTCCCTTGCCATGGCTGGTAGCAAAAAAATGCCACTCAGCCTTAACTCCAAATTCTTCATGGTGGCAGCATAAATTTAAAAAGTTTTTGTATTGACCTGCGCATCCGTCAGTAAAATAGATAATTCTGTTTAGTAGCTGAAAATTTGACTCATGATGATTTATTAAAACTTTTATGAATAGATACACTGCAACAGTATCATGTGTATTACACACTGAGATAATAGTTAGAGAGCTGTGATTTACTTTTTCTTGCTCCTGTAATAATAAACCCATGGATGAAGATTGGCTTGGCAATTATTCCAGTGAAATCCTTGAGCACAATCTTGGACTACAAAGGAATAGTTTTCAGAAAAGTCCCCAATCACCAAAAAATCACCTTCATCCAGTTCATTTTTTCTTTTTTTCTAAATACTTGGCTTGTTGTTTGGCAATGAAATCATGATGCTGTAGTCAAGTTAGTTGAGAAATAAAGGTATCTAGGAAATCTTCTAAATTTTGAATAACACAGTCCAGCTGAGATCGATCTGTTGTTGTCCACTATTTGTACTGGATTTCATCAATACCTTTTTCTTTGTAACATGTAAGAAGAGTTTCCTTTAGCGAATCAGGTCGAGGGCATTGATCACACTCCTAAATAGCAAGAAGGTTGACTTTTGTCACAAATAATTTTGGCTAAAGCGCAGTGGTAACTACTCCACAGAGTTTTTTCCTCACTGGTAATTTCTGCCATTCTAGAACCTGTCATCATTAACTTAACATTCTGATGAATTGTGCAGACACACACACTATGCATATCCCACTTGCTCCCACCAAAACATTCTTTGGGGAGTAGCATCACAAATTTCGAAAATCCTATACAGAGAGCTGGAAACTTAAACTGTTGATATGCTTCTTTTAGATTACATAAAACTAACCTCTCTTGATATTTTTTTCATTCATCATTTTCTTTTATTGTTACACAGTCTTTCTTGCCTGCCATTTGTATACTTATTTCACCATTTCTAAAAAACTCTAACAGTGTTAGTTACTACCAATGAAATTCCTTCCCCAGCTTTGGATTCAATGACGACAATACTCCCTTTTCTTTTGCAAGCTGCTGAGCCTGAACAGTAGGGTGGAGTGTATTTTTATGAAAATCAATATTTCAAAAGTCAGGGGTGCTAGATAGTTTTCAAATGTCTAAAAATGAACATTGGTAGTGGTTTTGGGTGGTTGTAAAAACAATCTAAAAACTGCTTCTTATGATTTTTTTTAATGGTGAGTGATAAAATTATTTCCAAAAGTGTAAAACAGAGTTTTAACACATTTTCATGAAAAGTAATGCATATTGACCATATATTACAAATTTACACTATAAAATTTCATCAAATAAATGTAGAATCTAAACAAATTCTTGCTTTGTATTAAACTTTTTTATCAGGTTACGGGATTTTATACACTGCCAGATCATGCCATCTCTTCTATTGAACCCAATGACAGCTGCAGATGCCTCAGTCACAAGCTTGATATGGCGTTCTACCACTTGATTGTGGCATGGCTGTTTGAACTTTAAAGAATTTTTTTCTAATGTTCGCAAGTTCAGTTGATGTAAGATGGGTAACTATTGGAGGCTCTGCTGTCAAGTTATCAAGGTTACTCATCTTGTCATACGATTTAGCATTTTCATTGATTATAGGCACCTTAAATTTCCTGACAGTGCGGTCTCTTGTATAACTCAAACTGTCATAATCATCATCATCATTCACATCATCCTCAACTTCCAAATCTCTGCTGGTGAAATCCATTTTGACTCTGTTCTGGGTTGTTTTCTCTACTTCACCCCTCAGTGCCAGGATCTTATTTACTGCAGTGTTTCTTCTCTCCCTGTCCTCATCACCAAGCATTGATGATATACTGTTTTCGGGGTGAGCAAAAAAAGCATTCCTTCTTAGGGTTTTTAGGGCAATGTCTTTTACTTTCTTCTTAGGAAACTTGGAGATTCTGCTCAGCATTGAAAAGAAGTTTCTTGAACCATCAGTCACTGAGTGATTCTTCTTGATTTCAAACCAGCTGGGGAAATACACTTAAACAGAACAGCAACAGTTATCAATACTGAACTCGGCTTTTTCTGTGAAACAAAGAATCTGAGTATTCTACAACCTAATGTCAGCCATCTTGAGTGATTTAATGGCCCAACTTCTAAAAGCTCAAGGTCCTTTTCAATAGTCCCTAGCATGACTGCCATGCATATTCTATAAGCATAGTATTGGTCACGACTGAGATCATCAATTACATCATTTGGGCAATATAGCGAAATTCTGATTGGCTTAAATTTGACATCCCATTCAGAAACCATACCACCTAGCTGTTTTCCTATTGGCCCTGAAAAACTATCAGGGCTCTTCGTTGTCCCATCGAGCTCCATGAAAACATGATGAAGAGGTAGCTCGTTACAATGTAAGAGGCATATGATTCTTTGCAGTGGTCTTCCAATAAGCTCTTCAAAGACTATGATCGCCCCTGAATTATGTCGTCATCACTGCAGTTCCTCTGACCCCATGACTTGCAGGTTGTTTTCCAGATCAGTGTCCTTCACTACTTCATGGATACTTAGTGCAATTGATACACCGTTCCCATTCTCTGGGGTAACATGTGTCAGATAATGTCCTCCTGAAACATTTTAAACAAAATTTAAGGAAATAATAAATGTATTTGAGATCAGTAGATTACCAGGCATGACCAATGAACATATGTAACTATCGTATAGTTCTTACTCCTTAATGTTACTAAGACCAAATTTATGCTATCTACTAAAAATTTAAAACATACCATACAGAAAACAGTGGCTTACCCGGTTCTCCGACTATAACATGGTGCTCTTCTACTATGGTTTGTTGATAATGTCGCCTCTCTAACTCTGTAATTGTCACAGTACCATCCTGTTGGCCATCAACATAAATGCTGTCCACTAAACCAAAGAATACTTCTTCCTCAGCTCTGATCTGTTCACGGTACTTACACCGTTGCCTTCATAGTTTACTCCTGTATTAATGAAAATTGTTTACAAATTTATAAGGCTGGAGGTAGCACTGATAAACAGGAACATGTACAACAGGAAACAATGAACAGTGATGGGCTAAATACACTGACTTTTATGCCTGAGCCCAATATATTTGAAATATATTTTTCCATGTTACAATGTATAAATATGTATAATTAAATAAAATTACTTTACTTCTTATTAGTAGTCGTAATTGTAATTGTAATTTTGTTAAAAAAGCTTAGGAAATGTGGATGAAAATGTAATCATGATAATTTTGAAATCTTGCCTGTCAATGACGTTAGTGTTGTCATCATCAGCGATAATGCCAAAATCTTTTAAAACTGCTGACGCTACCGCTGGACCTGCTCTGTCGGAAATTGAATACCTGCAAGATTGTATTTTGAAGTTGAGAAAAATGATATCCATTTTAAATTTACCGAAATGACATGGCACATACAACTAAGTAGTTATTAAAGAACAATCACAATTCACAAGTGCTAATTTACCTATCAACAGCTATGCACAGGTTCTCCAGATCTTGGTAATTACAATGAGAGGAACCAGCAGGCTGTGGATCATCTCGAGAGTCTTCTGATGGAGTTTCGCTAAAGCTACCAGTAGTGTCTGGACTGTCTGGTTGAGGTTGTGATGCACTTGCCTCTTCTCTCCAGCTTCGTTCACTGAACAATTAGTATGACGATGACTAGATTTACTATGCCAATATATATATATATATAATAAAGAAACATCAAAGGTTTAATTAAAATGGTTCAAGTCATGATGTACTCTCTGACTAACCATAATTCTGCTCGTTGTTCGTCAATTATTCTTCTCCTGTATCTAACATCTGCCTCTGTGAGCTTTTCCTCAAATCTTGAACAGTATCCTAGCCTCAGATTTTGATCCTTATAGAAGGGGAAATCATCCTGAGTCATCCTCAGTTCAAACTACTACAATTTTCGTCGTTGAGAAAGATCCTCAGAAAAAATAAAAAAAACAATCAAGCTCTTTGACAAACAATTCTAGTTTTGCCAAATAGGTTGAACCTCTCTTTGTGACAGAGTATCGATGAAGCCTGTTGAGGCATTTTCGAAGTTGAAATATTAAAAAAAATCATTATTATTTTCTTAATTAAAAATTAAAAATTAAAAATTAAAAATTGTGGTCACAAATCACTTAAATATTTTTTAGTTTAGAAATTTTGGTTGAAATACATAGATAAATTAATTCACAGGTTTACAGAGCACATCACAACAAAATTATATTTAAAATAAAAAATTTACTATTGGCTAAGAAGACACTCTTGTAATTAATTTAGTACTACCCAGGATAGAAAGTTATGATGACTTACCATGAAAAGTCTGCTGCTAGTTTGTCCACCTTCGTCTCAATGGTGCGCAAGGATAGTGGATAAACATTACACCAAATCCATTGTTTCCTCAACTCACCTGCAACTTTTGTGATGTTTTCCTTGGTTTTCCAGTTTGGCTCCTTAAGTAGACACTGAACAACTTGTCCAGCAGTAGGTAATTTTCCATTAGGAAAACTGTCAATGGATGGAAAACTATGGCCACCGTGTAAGACTTTTGTTGTCTGGCTTCTACATTTCATAAGTAACTAAAAATCTTGAAGACATTAAACCAGTGTTAATTGAATAGGTTATAAAAATTCTGAAAAATAGAAGTAAATATAAAGTAGGTTGGACAAAAACAGCTACTGATTTTAATTTAACTCAAAAAAATATGTTTATGCATCAATGTACACTTTTGAAAATAATTGTTGTTGTTCTCAGCATCAAAAAATCATAAGATGCACTTTTTAGATTGTGCTTCTAGCTATTATAGCCCCCCAAATAGGCAAAATAAAGGGTTTTTTGAGTCACATGTGGGCATGGCACATATAGTGTGTGGTTACTGATGCGATATCACCAGCAACCACCAAAAACCACCACCAATGCTCATTTTCAGACATTTAACAACTATTTAACACCCCTGATTTTTTAAACTAAATCACTCCACCCTACTGAACAGCCCTTATTTGTGAACAGTTAAATTCTTGAATTAGTTTTCTTACACTCATTGGTGGTGCAAAAACAGTTAGAATCATAATTTGGTCATGTTTATGCCAGGGTTAGCAAAAAACCCACTTTTTTGAAAAAGCCCACCCCAGGTGGGTTAAAATTGGGTTTTTTCATATGTCCATTTTTTTTGTCATCTGCTGGCTTTAATATCATATATGGTAGTTCATATTAGACCTACCTATTCTTATTTTTATAATAATACTGTACTGTACCGTACACTATTAATATAACATTTGTCTTGTTTTTAGCAAAAAGGTTGCCTTCCAGGTAATTAAGCATAAAAAGTTATTATTTTCTCAGATTGAGCTTCACAACAAAATTTGGAAAACATGGACCAATTTGAACTAAATTTGGTGTGGTAAATTATCCTATTTGTTAGGCAGGCCCCTGTCTTCTGCTGGAAGTAGATGAATTACAGCTCCCAAAGGGAACTTAATTCAGCTAGTTATATCTATTTAATTCATATTACTGAATATTTTTTCTTTTATTTCACAGTTAAATAAAACAAACTGGCAACAGCATATTTATCTACTGCTAGCCTACAGAATTAGTCTGTTTGAAGTTATAACTGCATTGAATAATGCCAAAGACCTTTGGATCAGGAAGAAAATCAGGGCATGAATGGAGTGAAGTCAATATTATTGATGGGACTAGTAAAGTTAGATGCAAACATTGCAATAATAAAATAAGTAATAAAATAGAGCGAATAAAAATGCATTTAATGAAATGTTTGAAACACACGGAATCAAGAAACAAGACTGACAATACTGCCAGTACATCATCTTCATACTGCCATGACATAGACCTCTCAGATGATCCAGACTCATCCTCACCACCACTGACACAATTACAGATGAAAAAAAGAAAAATTCAAAAGAAAGTAAGCAATTTTGGCATGACAACAACTTTGCAGAAAAATGTCATTGATAACAAAATAGCCAAATTCTTTTATGCAAATAATATTCCATTTCTATGTGCAGAGTCTAAGTATTTTATTGAAATGATAGAGACTCTAAGACCAGGCTACACTCCACCTTCCCATCGAAATTTGTCTGGTCCACTTTTAAATACAATCCATGAAGTAGATTTATCCACAAATTACTAAGCTGCCCACCAAGTTCAGCCTCGATTGAAAGTGTGTTCTCCACATTTGGCCTCGTCTGGACCAAATTACGCAATAGATTAGGCCTTGAAAAAACTGTAAACCTTGTAAAAATTAACAGGCAATTGAGGATGACTGACCCATCTGATTGGAAAAGTGATGAAAAATAGTTAGTCATTCAGTAGATGTATATTCAAATTTCAAACAATATATAGTTTCATTTGTTCAACTTACTGTACACAATTACAATGTTCAATATAACCACATATAATAAGTCAATATTTTTCTATGTATATACCACTATGTATTTCATGCTGGAAATTTTGGAAAACATTTATTTATTTTTGTATAGATTTATCTAGTAAACTTTTGAACTTTGACTTTTTACATTACATGGGAGGGAGAGAAAAGTCTGATGCCCATGAAACTCCTCTCCCTATGAAAAGCAAAAGTTGGGGATGCTGAGATGCTTGGACACTTAAAACTTATTAGGATTGTTTAACCTCCTTCGCAACATGCTATATATAGAGTTACATGACAGAGGAGGGGACCTACAGCTTAACATGGGTTCTGAACCATGGGTCGCTGACTGACTTCCACCCACCACAATACTGGAGTACCATACCACCCTGATTGGCTGATGTCTACACTCTATAACCTGCTACCTCACCCAAAGAGTTATACCTGTAGGTCTATTTGTTGACTCATGTTTGCTTGCTTTGCATGTAAAATCATTATAGGCGCCTATATGACAATTTTTAAAAATAATTGCATATGCACTTCTTAAGTTTCATGAAAAAACCCACAAGTGGGTAAAATAGTGGGTTTTTTCAAGTGGGTTAAAAAAAAAAAAAAAAAAAAAAGTTTTTTTTTGGGCTGGGCCCACTAGTGCCAACCCTGTGTTTATCTGAGTTTTTATATTTATCTTTCAATGTTTGGACAACTACTTCTGGCTTGGACAGTTTGTCTACATTTGATGGACCTGGCTCTTGAGGAATTTCACCTACTATATCTAAGTATCTTCTTACTGAACTTTGTATTTTGGCCATTTTTGTTGAGAGGTATGCTTCATTTCTTTGAATCTTGCGCTTGACAATTGGACTTTTCCCAATCATGGCGAATTATTGGCGATGGTCTCATTCACTGCTGACAATTCAACCTCCTTGTCAACAAAAACATCTGATGACACAGTTTCCATAGTAGTATCAGATGAGCTTGATGATAATATTTCTGGTTCTGCTATATTTAGAACTTGTAAACTAGGTAAGGAAAATTTTTTTCTGGATGATTAACAACTTTTGGCCTGGTTCAAATGATTTGGAAATTTTTTCTATCAGTGAAATTGTGAAGCAGGTTGAAGATCAGAAGATTTTAATTTATTGTGGGAATTGAATGGATCACAATATTTTGATGACATTTTATCAACATATAGTCAAAACCTGAACACACACAAATTTAACATGATTAAATATACAAATTATATAGGTACTATGATGAAAATTATTTTTCTTTTAGAGCAGCAAATACCTTAATATTTTCAAAAATCTTAATACATACAGTTTATTTATCAAACCATGAATGTAGCTATATTTATACATATATATATATATTTATATACATACATATATATGAACTACAGTATTTGTGGTTATCTTAAATAAAATGCTCAAAATTTTCAACATGCACAATTTCAAATGCTTGTGGAAAGCAAACCCATGAATTGAATAACCTTTATTAATAATAAAATAAATACAGTAGTCTTTTTACACTTTACAATGACATGAATAATTGTGAAGCTCGACTATTTATTTTTTTATTTAATTTGGCCCTTAAGCTTTAGGCTTTACTGGGCTCTTATTAAAAATAAGCAGCTAGCTGTTATAAATTAATAATAATAAATAAATAAATAAGTAAATAAGTATTATTAATAGTTAAAACCTGTATTTCAATCTTAAACAATATTAATGGACAATATTAAACATTATTAGTGGACATTAATCCAAGATTTTTGTTAGTATCCAATTATTAATCGGGATTTCAATTTGGTTTTAAACAAATTTACATTCGCAATATTTTTTATATCGGCATGCAAGTCATTCCATAGTTTCAATCCAATGAAAATGGGTAGTTTTTGAGATGAAGACAATCTAAATTGAGGTATAACAAGCTTTGCTCTATTTCTGGTCTGATACGAGTGGATTTCTTGAGTTACAAAATATCTATTTACCCATTGCAAATTAATGATTTTGCTCTTACACTTGTAAATAAAAATAAAATATGCCAGTTTGGTTATATCGTTGAGCTTTAGTAGGTTTAGCTCTTTAAATAATGCACTAGAGTGATCAAGGAAATCAACATCAGATAATAACCTTATTGCTCATTCTTGGTTGACAAAGATACCATTTAATGCGTTGTTAGTGGAGTTTCCCCAAACAAGGGTGCAGTATGTTATATAAGGAAGAACAAGAGTATGATAAAGAGTCAATAAAACTTGTTTAGGGACTACATTTCTAAGTTTAAACATTATTAGCAACACTCCTTGAAATCTTTTTCGCGATATAATTTACATGATCACTCCATTGCAAATTCTTATCTAGCATTACACCAAGAAATTTTATTAAAGTACACTCCTTTATGGCGATTTCATTAACGTTAAGTTCATCAAGACATACATTTCTTTTATAAGTAAAAATCATGAAATTTGTTTTACTGGTATTTAGGAAGTGTTTATTGGTGGTCAACCATTTCATTACACTGATGAATTCTGAATGAAATATATTCTTAGCTGTATTAACATCTTTGCAAGAAAAAGAGAGAGTTGTATCATCTGCAAACATTATGAAGTTCAGTATATCGGATGAACGTGGAAGGTCATTTATATATAATAAAAATAACAGTGGACCCAGAACTGAGCCCTGTGGCACACCATGTTTGACAAGCACTTTAGTGGAGCAAACCTTATTTACTGATACAAAATTATATCTATTGGACAAATAACTTTTAAACCAATCACTGATTGCTCCTCTAAAGCCGTAACAATACAATTTATTAAGTAGAATATTATGGTCTATTACATCAAACACCTTACTCAAATCCATAAATATTGATATCATTATTTCTTTGTTCTCCTGAGCTGTATTTACATTTTCTATAAGATTTAAAATAGCCATTTCCGTTGTTCTATCATTACGGAAGCCATATTGATTTGGAGATAATAAATTGTAGGATTCTAAATATTGCTGCATTCTACTTTTTACAATTTTTTCAAAAACTTTGCTGAACCAGATAATGCACACACCAGCCTGTAATTTGTTGCTAGTGTAGGATCACCCCCTTTAAAAGGGGTGTTATACAACCAGTTTTTAGTATTGATGGGAATATTCCTTTGGAAATACTTTGATTGATATTTTAGCCAAAGTTACATATATCTTATCTTTAACAAGTTTCAATATAGGTATAGGAATGTTATGAATGTTATTTTTTGTATTTTTTAATTTACCAATAATATTCTGGACCTCAGTAGAGGTAGCAGGAACAAAAGAAAATGAATATAGTGGGCTGGATGGCATATATTCTAGAGGTGTGTGATCATTATTTATTAATTGTGAGCAAAGCTTATCCGCTATTGAAGTAAAATGTGCATTTAAAGAGTCTGCAATAGCAGTATCATCAGTGATTTCTTTATCATCAACATTTAATTTCTCTATTGAATTTTTCTTAATTTGTTTTCCGAGAAGATTGTTTATAGTTGTCTAAGTGTTTTTCATGTCTCCTTTATGTTTGGAAAATTGATTGTTATAATAGTTATATTTCGCAATTTTGATTATTTTAGTCAATTTGTTTCTGTATTGAGTATATTGTATTTTAGGAATTTTGCTCTGCAATTGCAATTTGAATAATTTATCTCTGTTCTTTATTGAAGTGATAATTCCTGGAGTGATCCATGGATTTGCGACCCTTTTGGGCGAAACTGTTTTTCTCCTTAAAGGAAAGCAAATATTAAAAATATGGAATAAGGTGTCATAGAAGAACTGAAACATATGATCTGGGTCATTTAAAGGTTCGTCACAGTCAAGTCGAGTATTTTCTACAGCCCCAATAAATTTTCTTTTGTTAACCTCTGAGAATATTCTGTAATCAATAGTTGTTTTGTCCGCAACCTGAACAATGTTATTGAATTAGCGTAAGTAGGAAAATGATCACTGATGTTAGTGGTTATAATTCCAGAGTTCACAAGGGCATTGCTATTTACAAATATATTATCAATTGTAGATTCTGTTATTTGATTGCCATAGCTGCAGACTCAAGTGGGTTTGGTAATAGAATGACTAAGATAGAAAGAATTTATAATGCACTAGAGTGATCAAGTGCACCATGGAGATCCCACTCGAATTTTTTGCTTGAATATGCTTCATCTAAAGGTCTTTACTTATGCCAATTTTCATGACCTTGAATTTTGAACTCTGACCTGAGGTCAAGGTCAAATATAAACGCAACTTTTTTTTAATGGAATGTACGCACTCTGTGCATAAAATTAAGTTATTCTGCTGTCTTTTCTGAGCATTTTGACACCAAAATCATTAAAATCCATCCATTAGATCCTGAGTTATGACCTTTCAAAATCATGAGGTTACACTGCTGACCCCAATTTTTTTTTGGGGGGGTCCATTACTCCCAAACTATTTGACCCAAGTGGCTAAAATTTAGTCAGGCTTCATTACTCATCATACCCCCCAACTACCACACCAATAATCATTAAAATCAGTGAGATGACCTGACATAAGGTGTGTACACTTGACATGAAATGCCTCGTAATATGACAGGAGAAATAGTTCCAGCACTCCCTGTCTCTTGCCTCCCCCCCCCCCCCGGCTTGAATACTTCCCCAGTTGATTAGTGTTTACAATCTCCTCCTCATAGTTTAATGCAAAGGTCTGCCAACTAATAACACTTACCTAAAACCAGATTTATAGAGATCTGCACTGATTGCAGAACTACCACAACCTGCTACAAGAACTTTATCAGAAAGTCTCATATATTTGTTAAGGTGTCCACACAGCTCTGCATACTCTCCATACCTGAAAACATTAATTTATCGTTTAATGAATATGGTGTGATACCTTTCAATAGCTGGCAATAACTAAATTAAATGTGTAACTAATAAAACAATACCGGTACATTTCCTATGTTATACAAGACTATATATATATATATATATATATATATATGATGAATAAAACCACGAAGGAAAGGAAACACAAAATGGTGCTCAAGCGCTTTTGTCTAATGACATCCTCAGGAACACTGAAGTACATAAAAAGGTTAAGCCTATATATAGGTTACAGAAAGAAAAAAAAGAAAAAATAAACAACATACACACACACACACACACATATATATATATATATATACATACATATCTATATATACAAATGCATACATACATATATATACAATAAACAGAGAAGTAAAAATAATAAAAAATTAAAATTAAAACCTTAAAGGATTACCAGTGAGGCGTACAGATTTGTAAGAAAAAATATCGATTTTTAGCACAAGATCAAATGGATTATAAAAATACAAAATTATACTGGAACTCTGCCGGGTTTTAACAAAATGCTGCCTATGGTCAGGTTTCGATATATATAAAAAAAAAATTAAATAAATAAAATGCAAATTAAAAGTTAATCGATTTTTAGCACAAGATCAAATGGATTATAAAAATACAAATTTATACTGGAACTCTGTCCGGGTTTTAACACACTGCTGCCTATGGTCAGGTTTTGATATATATAAAAAAATAAAATGCAAATTAAAAGTTAATAAAGTAGAAGACAAGTTTACCAAAGATTTAATGTTTTACCCTTCTTATTTAAATCTGTTTTTATGTTGAATTCCTTTAAAACAGATTTAAATAAGAAGGGTAAAACATTAAATCTTTGGTAAACTTGTCTTCTACTTTATTAACTTTTAATTTGCATTTTATTTTTTTATATATCAAAACCTAACCATAGGCAGCAGTGTGTTAAAACCCGGACAGAGTTCCAGTATAAATTTGTATTTTTATAATCCATTTGATCTTGTGCTAAAAATCGATTAACTTTTAATTTGCATTTTATTTATTTAATTTTTTTTATATATATATCGAAACCTGACCATAGGCAGCATTTTGTTAAAACCCGGCAGAGTTCCAGTATAATTTTGTATTTTTATAATCCATTTGATCTTGTGCTAAAAATCGATATTTTTTCTTACAAATCTGTACGCCTCACTGGTAATCCTTTAAGGTTTTAATTTTTAATTTTTTATTATTTTTACTTCTCTGTTTATTGTATATATATGTATGTATGTATTTGTATATATAGATATGTATGTATATATATATATATATATGTGTGTGTGTTGTGTATGTTATTTATTTTTTCTTTTTTTTCTTTCTGTAACCTATATATAGGCTTAACCTTTTTATGTACTTCAGTGTTCCTGAGGATGTCATTAGACGAAAGCGCTTGAGCACCATTTTGTGTTTCCTTTCCTTCGTGGTTTTATTCATCATAAATATTTTTCACGTGTTACCTTCGTGAAATAATTTTCATATATATATATATATATATATGTAGAAGACTGACAAGAAATAGACTAACAAGTAGATAAACATTCTTTCTTCCACACCATCATCATTCTTAGAAGACACACGTGGTCAAGGAATCAAAAACAATGAAAACGTCTGTTTTGTCCCAAAAGGCCTACGAAAGCAAGCCCTTAACAACTAAAGGACGCATAGGTGGCATTTCAGAAATGGCGCAAAAGTTTCCGTGTTACAGAGGTTATATAAGCGAGTTTCCACTGATACACTTCCTCACTCCTCACTCCTCACTCGCTCACTCTCCCTCACCACTTCTCATTTTGGCCATCACGTCACACTATCAGCCTTCATCAGCAGCACTCATCAAACCACCTGCTCTCTGGCCTTTGCCAAAGAGTGGCCTGCTGTTCCTTCAAAGCTTCCGATCTATCATCAAGTAAGACCTTCCATCATCAGCTTGCAGAAGCACTCCTTCGAAACCAGCGCTGTTCAATCTCAGCCAGTCACCGTCTTTGAAGCAATTCTCATGAAGCCTACATCAGTGTCCCCAGAACCATCCATTCCCTCAAGCAAACTCTCAACAAGAGGCTCGCTACCGGTTCCACAATCATCTCGGCGTACATAACACCAAACAGTCAACTTCACTGCAGGTTTCCAGTCTACAAGGTCAACCTTCAAGCATACCCTTCATCTCGAGAGGTATTTTCAACACAGTCAGTAAGCTTTGTGCCTCATTCTTAAGCAATGCTCGCTAAGCCTACAGAGCATAATCGCAGCAGCGTGATTAAGCTATACCTAAAGGGCTTTCAATACTGTTCAAGCTAACTTTCCATTAAGACTGCAGTAGGCCCAGTTCAAGTGTCACTTCCAATACTGTAATCATGTATCAATTTAGGCCGGGCTGAAACTATAATTTTTGTTTGATTTTAATTTATCAGAGTGACTAAGAGTTGGCTTTTGATATAAAAATAAGATTCCTGAAAAAAATAATTGGTGGCCACCAACGTGTGTCTGGCTACCCCCGTTTTTGTAAAAACATCTAATGCCGCACTAGCAAAATCAGGAAAATGGCAATATCTCTTCTTCTGAACATGCTAGAGAGATGGTTTGCATACCAAAAGATGCAGAATTTGATTTAGAACAAATTATTAAGTGTGGTATTTTTTCATAAAACCTTTAGTTTTTGCGTTATTTTAGAAAAACTAATATTTTGGGCCCATAGACCCCCTTTCAACTGAATGTCAACACAATAAAACATTCTCAAGCTGCAAATTGACATGTATTAGTGGTTTTCAATCAGCAATCAAAATCAATCAAAATCAGCCATTTTAAATTCATTGAAAATGCTTTTTGACATTCCAAAACGCCAAACATTAAATTATACAATTAGAAATTGTCATTTTGTCATATTTTAGCATGATAAATAATAATCTAGAACTTAAAATATTTTTTAGACAAAATCTTTCATTAATTTACGTGATCTAATTTTGTTTCTAATAAGACCATCTCTACGCTCATGACCTACAACAGCCAAGGATGCTTCAGTGACAAGCTTGATGTGCCTTTCAACATTCTGACTGTGGCACTCGTGATCCAGTTTCAATGCGGTATTAATGATATCACGCAGTTCATCATTACTGAATTCTTTTAATACAGGTGGAACAGTTTCCCATTGGGACATAGCAGACAGCCTGTGGTATGCAGAAGCTTTGAAATTGATGATTGGCTTTCTAAAGACCCTAACATTCTCATCTATAGCAGGATATTCATCAGTACCACCTTCATGATCCTCTTCATTCTCATCATCACTTTCAATTATTCCACCTGCAAAATCATTGCTACTACCAGATTCATCATCAAAATCCTCTATAACTCCCCTCAGACACAGAACTTTATTGACAGCACACCTCCTCACCTCTTCATCTTCATCAGCCAGCATTCCAACTAAAATATTTTCACCATGAGCAAAATAGCTGTTATTGTTTAATACGTCATAACAAATTTCTCTAATTTTCATGTCAGGGAATTTATTTACTCTTTGGATCATATTGAATAGGTTTCCTGACCCATCACTTAGCCTCTTATTAGCCTTAATATTGAACCAACTGTGAAAGTATACTTTGATGATGAATTCTACTATGATTTTGAGGTTCTTTTTGTCATACTTCAGAAGGCAGTTGAATTCCTTTATTTGGGTTTTCAGTCGGCTCTGTATGGCATTTACTGATATTGGATAAACATTATAAGGTATGTGACCCACAATTTATGCAATTCCTCAGAAGTAGCGCTCAGTACAGCATCTGTTTTATAGTCTCCAATAACTTGCTTCAACGTAGGCAATTTCCCTAAAGGAAACTGTTCTGCTGGCATAAAACGTACATCACCAAGTACTTTAGCAACTGTTTTCCTTGTAGAAGTCATACTTTATATTGCAAATGTTGAATTCAATGACAAATTGCAGTTGGAAACTTATAACAAAGGCACCTGAAAAAAAAACAAGTTTTCAATTTATTACATTTAAAAAAAGTTCATGAAGCAGCCCCACCCTCTATTCTTTAATCAAGCATAATGGATGCAAGATAACAAGGAAAAGTCATATCATGTGATCACTATGTCCATGTCAACATCCTTTTAGGGCAATGTTAGTAATCAAAAAGCCAAATCATGCTTATTTTAGAATTTCTTTTGTCACTAAGGTCCATCGAAAGGGGGTCTATGGACCCCCAAAATTAGTTTTTCTAAAATAACTCAAAAACTAAAGGTTTTATGAAAAAATACCACTCTTAATTTGTTCTAAATCAAATTCTGCATCTTTTGGTATGCAAACCATCTCTCTAGCCTGTTCAGAAGAAGAGATATTGACATTTTCCTGATTTTGCTAATGCAGCATTAGATGTTTTTACAAAAATGGGGGTGGCCAGACACACGTTGGTGGCCACCAATTATTTTTTTCAGGAATCTTATTTTTATATCAAAAGCCAACTGTTAATGACTCTGATTAATTCTATCTTGAGTTTCAGCCCAGCCTAAATTGTATCATCCTGCTATTGTGTTTTTTCATGTATCCATAAATACTTTGCATCCATTTATTTATGCAATTTATTTAAGCATTTCATTATTGATGGCTGAATCCACTTACCATGTACTAAACATACATGCATTCTTAATATCATTACTAGGCCCATTCAATGTTCCATTTATGCATAACTCTAGCCCGCA
This sequence comes from Bathynomus jamesi, assembly GCA_023014485.1. NCBI lineage: Eukaryota > Metazoa > Arthropoda > Malacostraca > Isopoda > Cirolanidae > Bathynomus > Bathynomus jamesi. The sequence continues at coordinate 248,064 of JAJOZX010000795.1, forward strand.
TCATCTATTCAGTGTACCAAAATGTATGTGCTTAATTTCTATTATTTATTAGGCAGCATCATTTATTCCATGTGTATATATATATATATATATATATATATATATATATATATATATATATATTACACTGTATATGTCATTTTCAGTTATTCCCCACATTATTATTTACAGGAAAAAGTAATATCAATAGTTGCTGGTTCATCTCCAGGCTAATTAGTCCAAAATGTTACCTAGAAATTATCTAACTAGGTTGGAAGTCAATGTTGGGAGGGGCTGTACAGTAATAAATATATGTTGACTCAGTTCACTCAGTTTCCAGTAATTACAGCAACAACTCGCCTATGTGACTTGGTTGGGGTGGACTCCTGGTTCACATTCTACCATTTGGAGCTTGACGCCAGTTTTCTTCAGCTCCCTGTCACTCAATGGGACTCTAGTGCTGCATATATTGCTAGCAAGGATAACGTGGCTGCAGTGAATGATGCCACGGAGAGAGGTGTTAAGCTCTCAACTGATTTTATTGACACTGCATGATCTGATGAACATTATCAAAATGTTCTCCAAGTAATAGAGAAGGATCGTAAGAAAACCCAAAATCTGAGGCTGAAGCACAAAAACTGACTTTTTCTCAATGTTTCTTTGGCGAGTGTTTATGGAGTATTTTAATAATTTTAATAATTTGTAATACGATAAATGTATTACCGTAATCTATAGAAATGAACTTAAGATGCTTTTTCTAATGATAGGCAGTGTTTTTGTATCTAAATAAAAGTAGTTTAATTCAATAATAACATGACACTGTTCATTTAGAATAAAATTGTCAGCATTTTTATATGAAATTTTGAAAATTGTATACAGTTTTGGGTAAATGTCCGAAATTGGGCCATAGCCGCTATTATGGACATTTTTCAAAGCTTGGGGGGACCTCTAAACCAACTCCAATTAAAAAAAAAAATTAGCTCCTGGTTTCTTTTTCATATTGGAACAAAACTTCAGTAGGGACAGATCAAAACTAGACATTTAATTTTTTTATATACAGTACTTTAATGATGCACCCTAAATTATATATATGCGGTACACACACACACACACACACACATATATATATATATATATATATATATATATATATACACTAGTGATGCACCGATACCTCAATTTTGCCGATACCAATTTGCCAATACCGATTAATCTGCATCATTTTAGAAAAATTATAAGTATAACCCAATGTAATGTACAGGGTGTACATAAAGTCAGGATCTATTTTTGTGAAGCACTTGGAAATTATATGGAATTCAATCCTAAAATGATAAAGTGGTAACATTTATTAAATAATTAAGAGTAGGATTCGACGTGACACCCATCAGTATCCCTGCACAGCTCAAATCGTTCCACAGCATTTCTAAACACATTCTGGAGCATTTGCGGGGTTATGTTATCTGCAGCAGTTCGTATACGTGTACATAAGTTTTCAAGACTCGTAATCTTCATCTGATAGACATGCAATTTGATAAAGCCCCATGCAAAGAAATCTAAAAGGGGTTAAATCTGGTGATCTCGCTGGCCAAGGTCTGTTGCTTCCGCGTCTGATCCAGCGATTTGGAAAATGTTCATTTAGATAATCCTGAACAATTTTGGCATAGTGACAAGGAGCACCATCATATTGATAGACGACGGGGATAGGATTATTAGTACCATCGTCTATCAACATGATGGTGCTCCTTGTCACTATGCCAAAATTGTTCAGGATTATCTAAATGGACGTTTTCCAAATCGCTGGATCGGACGTGGAAGCAACAGACCTTGGTCAGCGAGATCACCAGATTTAACTCCTTTAGATTTCTTTGCATGGGGCTTTATCAAATTGCATATCTATCAGACAAAGATTACAAGTCTTGAAAACTTACGTATACGAACTGCTGCAGATAACATAACCCCGCAAATGCTCCAGAATGCGTTTAGAAATGCTGTGGAACGATTTGAGCTGTGCAGGGATACTGATGGGTGTCACGTCGAATCCTACTCTTAATTATTTAATAAATGTTACCACTTTATCATTTTATGATTGAATTCCATATAATTTCCAAGTGCTTCATAAAAATAGATCCTGACTTTATGTATGTACACCCTGTATATTAATTAATATTATATTATTTACTTTTATTTACTATAATAAAAACTTATTACTTAATTAGCGATGTGAGCTTGTTTTTTGTTTTTTAATAAAAGTTTTTTATTGATACTCCAAAATATTATTCACTGAGAATATTCAAGAATTTTCTTAGTTTTGAGAGAGTTTTAGATTGTTTTACAGCTTTTTATAGAATTCTAGAATATTTCAGAACCTTATGGAACTTTCTAGACAATTCCAGAACATTCTGGAATACTCCAGATTTCGGAGAAAATAGTACCTATATAAAGGATGGCAAATTATTTCCTTGGTTAGTTATGGTTGTGTGTAGCAAAAGCAAGTATCTACATGTGATTGTGATATTGTCTGTTGAGCCTTTTGTGGTAGGCCATGTAGTTCTTTTTGAAGTATTTTTTTTTGCCATTTTGGATAATAATTTGAATAACAAATTGAAAGTGTTATTAAACTGGTTTTCTTAAGCTTAGCATTATTTATAACTGCTTGATCAGCTTGAATCATTCAAAATTATTTCAAATTTGTTTTTAAATTTATACATTTAAGATTGAATATTAGTACTGTTTTTCTAATATTATTTGGTTATTTACAACAAAAATATAGTTGGTTATTTACAACAAAAATATAGTACCCTATTTTATAACATTATAGCAAATAGAGCAAGCATCTACACATGATTTTCTTGTTCCTTAAGGGAACAGGGAAACCTTGATAAGGTAGGGGAAATTTACGTTAGGTATAATAAAAAGTCCATACATAGCCTACATACATACAAATCCATACATACATACTGGTATAGATACTAAAATACATACTATTGCAGTTATTTAAATAATTACTAATATAGTTACTAAAATATATTTTGATATACCGTAGTTACTAAAATACTGTACATACTGATATAGCTGTGTTAGTGATATGTGTTATGTGGAATTGGATCTAGTTCTTATAATGGCAGTTGTGATTGTGGTATGATATAATTGGGTGTTTTCCGGTTTGTCTTTTATATTTCAATATACATATCGCTACGGTTTTACCTGTAACTGTATAATGGGAACCATAATAGCTAATAAATACGTTCTGATATATAGTTACTAAAATACAGTACTAATATAAATTAGTTAGTTTATTTATTTCTTCACTCATCCTGTCATTCACTTCTGACTTAGAATTTCTCCATTTTGACAGGAACTGAAGTTAAGTTGTATCAGAATAGTTGAAAACCCCCTCAAATATTCTATAAAAGAAAATTATCAAAAATTCTCGGTTCAGAGAATAATATTCTAAAGATTATTCCCGAGAATTTTACAACACTAATATGAGCTGTCTAAATCTTCCAAAACCAGCCCAATTTGGGATTTTTTTGCCATCTGTTCAGAAGATAATAGCAAAGCAAAGTGTAAAGTATGTGGTGCGCTTATATCCAGAGGAGGAAAGGAAACACAAAATGACTACATCAAACCTCAGAAGCCATCTTAAGTCTCAGCACAAAGCTCTTTTTAACAAACTTAAAGCTCTCAACAAGCAACAGCATCCAGTAAAAAAAACATCACTAACAAGTCAAAGCATACTCATGTCCACTTTTCTGTCAAAGAAAGTTACTGACTCTCCAAGTGACGAATCATCAAATAAAGATAGAAAAACTGAGATAGTTTCATTGGAAAAACCAGGCCACTCCAATAGGAAATCATTAGAAGAAACTATATCAGAATTTGAACATGTAGAACCAGAAGTACATGAACTACAATCATCAGACAGCAAGTTAACAAGTCAAGATAAAACTGTTACAACCATCATTGGAGAATCTACTGGAAAAGAAAAAGAAATGGGCAATCAATGATAATAGAGCTAGAGTTATTACTTTGAAGATTGAAGAAATGATCTGCTACGATCTGCAACCCTACTCAGTTGTAGAAGACATTGGCTTTAAAAATTTGCTAAGCCATCTTGAGCCTAGATACACTATACCATCGAGAAAGCATTTTGCAGAAAGTGTCATCCCCTTCATTTACCAAAAATTGGAAACTACTCTACGTACCAAGCTTGATAATGCATCATATGTCAGCCTTACTACAGATGGATGGATGGCTAGTCATAGTCTGCATTCGTTTTATAGCTTAACAGCCCACTGGATAAATGAGGAGTTTGGACCTGAGCAAGCTGTTCTACAAATGTCCCATTTTGAAGGCTCACATACTGGAGTTAAAATAGCAAACTTTATAACAGACTCCCTCAAAAAATGGAACATCAATAAGGAGAAGATACAGATGATCGTAACCGATAATGCGGCAAATATGAAAGTTGCTATTAGAGAGAGTGGCCTAGAAGACTCCTCATTTTGTTGTGTTATACATACACTTCAATTATGCATACAAGATAAAGTTATTAAAGAACAAAGAAGCGTAAAGGATATGCTTGCGGTTGTACAAAATTTGGCAACTCATTTCCATCACTAGTTCAGCACGAGATGCTTTAAAGGAAATACAAAATGAAATTAAATTACCGCAGCATGCTATCATCCAAGATGTATCAACTAGGTGGAATAGCACCTATTATATGCTAGCACGCATTGTTGAGCAAAAGAAAGCAATAATCCTATATTGTATAGGGAAAAAGCATACTTGCTTAACAGATGACCAATGGGAGCTTGCTGAAACACTTGTCATGGTTCTCTCACAGTTTGAAGTAGTGACCAAAGAGATGAGCTTTGCAGATGCATTAATTTCTGAAGTCATTCCTTTTATTGTATCAATGGAAAAATATCTGGATTTTGCTGTGACAAATGTCAAAGGTATTCAAACCATTCTTGAGGAAGTCAGAGGTAGTTTTAAAGAAAGATTTAACAAGTATAAAGAAGAATCTAAACTAATCCTAGCAACAGTACTCGATCCACGGTTCAAAATGAAATACAGGAATACCTCGGATAAGACGGTTAATTCGTTCTGCCGACATGCCGCACTGCTTGAAACCACCCTGTTCGAGGCATGTTTTAATGGGAAATACTGTAGGTCGTTCCAAGACATTTTATATTACATTTTTTGTATGATTATTTTCGATAATTATAATGATTTAACATGTTTAAATGTGAAATAAAACAATAAGAATGAACTTAAAGGTTTTAACTGTATAAAAGTAAACAAAGTTTATAAAAATAAAGATTATTATATTCCGTATACTGTATACTAGCTACAAAAGACATAAGATATTTTTTTCTAAATATTTAGAGAGATTTTAATTGAACATTCCACAAAAAGAAATTAAAAAATATTTTGAAAGGTTTTATTGAAGACATAAGATAAGTTATTTTTTAGTAAAATATTTTAAAAGTGTTGTCTGCACAGATTTTGACTTCTCTTCAAACATATCTTTATAGCATTGAATAGCATCATCTATAGATTGTCGAACTCTAATGCTACGTTCAATGTTTGGATCACCTTCCATAATCTGATCAGCAAGAGTGTCGACTGTTTGCAGAATTTTTGCAAGATCACCAGCTGAAAATTCTTTTGTAGGAACGTCTTCTGCTTCTGCATCTTCCTCTTTCACTTCTTCTTCTTCATAAATTCGTTGTTCTAGATTGATTAGAGTTTCATTGTCTAGATCTTTCGAATGCAATTCAATGCACTCGATAACATTTGGTGCATCAACATTTTCGAATCCAAGATCCTTCCCAATGCTAACAATGTCAGTTGCAACTCCTGCAATATGATTTTCAAAACCACAAAAATCAGTTGCACAATGTGGTAGAATATTTTTCCACACTGCTCGCATATTACTCGCAGTGACTTCAAGCCACGCTTGATTGATGTTTTCTATAACATTTCTGATGTTATAATTTTTCCAAAAACTTGTCAAAGATGGTGCATTTTCACCTGTGGTGGCTTTTATGGCTTGTGAAAAAGTGCGCCTCAAATAGTAAGCCTTGAAAGTAGCGATGACACCTTGATCCATTGGTTGTAGTAATGATGTAGTGTTTGGAGGTAGAAAATATATTTTTACATTTTCATTCAAATCTGAAAGTCCAGTGGGATGACCTGGTGCATTGTCTAACACCAACAAAATCTTAAATTCAATTTCATTTTCATTGCAATAGCGCTCAACTGCTGGACAAAAATAATTTGTGTACCAATCTCCAAACAAACTTTTGGTTACCCATGCCTTCTTGTTTGCATGCCACAAAACTGGTAGGGTGCTCTTTGAATAACCCTTTAGGGCCCTTGGATTTTCTGACCGGTATACGAGCATCGGCTTTAATTTAAAGTTCCCAGACGCATTGCCTCCTAACAAAAGTGTTAGTCGGTCTTTTGACACTTTGTAGCCAGCAAATGATTTTTCTTTCTCAGCTATAAAAGATCTCGATGGCAGTTTCTTCCAAAACAAACCAGTTTCGTCTGCATTAAATATTTGATCGTCTGTGTAGCCATTTTCTTCTATAAATTCTTTAAATTCTTGAGGAAATTTCATGGCAGCTTCTGTATCTGCACTAGCACTTTCACCTATAATGCGTACACTGTGAAGGCCTGTGCGATTTTTGTATCGGAAAAACCAACCACGACTAGCTGAAAAGACTTCAGAAGTCTCCCCTTCAATTTCAATTTCATTCTCCGTTTCTCCAACTTCTTTCAAGTCATTATAAAGACTCGCAGCTTTTGTTTGAATTTCTCTGACTTAATGGAATTTTATTCTGTTTACAGTCTTCAATCCATATTGATTAAGAGCCATTCCATATTAATCATTATAAAGTTTCTGGCTCTTGTTAATGATTTTGCCATATAATCTGTGGTAGCGATGCCATGCTCTTTAAGTTGATCTTTTTTCTTAACAATTTTGTGTACCGACGATTCATTCATTCCTTTCTCATGACTGATTTTTGCAAATGAAGCACCATCTTCATGACTTTATAATAGAGAGCTTCTCTTCTAATGTTAGCCATTTGCATTTATTAGACTCGTTGACACTCGGGGTTTTCCTTTTAGCAGTCATGATTAAGTTTGTTTATAAATACTGTACAGTATTGGGGTTGTATTTATGCAATGAAAATATTGACACATCTGCACTTCACTGTGGTCGGTACAATACTGACTCATACTGATACAAATACCATAGAATAGACCGTGCGTGGGTTGTTTGAAACTTAATATATTGTCGCACTGACATTCCTTTTATAAATATCTTAAATATTACATTAAATAATTAATTTTATATTATAATATTCAATCCGTCCTATTGCGAAATCCGTCCTGTTTGAAACCATCTTATCCGAAGTATTCCTGTATTTTGTTACATCAGAAGACAAGGAGAGAGCTCTAACAGAACTATATAATGCTTCAGACAAATTTGCTAAACCAAAAACTGATGGTAAGTCAAATAATGTTTATATTTTATTCTTATTTTCCCAGATTACAATTTTATTTTCATAATTTTTTTTTAAAAATTGATTCTAGGGTTTAGGATATTAACTTTTTAACTCAGTCAGTAGTTATTTTCATTAGCCAAAATACCTATTCATTGTTATTTAAAATAAATAGATCTAATGTTCCTTCAAAATTAGTTCATCTACTTCCTTATTTTTTAAATTACAAAGTAAATTGGTGCACTAAAGTGATTTATTCTTATTGGCAAAGTTGATTTTTTTCAGATTTAAACTAAAAAAAAAAAAAAAAAAATTATTAGGTTTTATGGCATACAGTTACCAGTGTTGTATGAACTTTAATAGCTATACTTAAATTACAGAATACAGCACAAGTTTAACTGACTCAGAGTTTTCAGACTGGTTCTACTGCTTCTGGATCAGATGCTGAGTCAACAACCTCAGGTTCACCCTTAAAAAAGCTAAGAATGCAAGATGATATATATAAATTTTTTGAAGAAGGGGAAAGCAACTTGGAACAGTCAAAAAGGGTTACAAAAAAGTCAAAATCAATCCACAAACAAACAACTTATTAAAGACAAAGATAAAATGGTTAGCAACATTTGTTTTTTAGGTGACTTTATATTTAAATTATTTATGTAATGTAACGTAACACTGCATGATTGTATGTATTTTCTATTTATTTCAGGAAAGAAGTTGATTTCTACCTATCACTTCCTGCAATAGCAAAGAAAGAATGTCCATTTCATTGGTGGAACAATTATGATATGGGCAAACATGGAAAGAAATCAACAGAAAATGAACAGCAGCTAACTACACTCTGCAAAATGGTCAAAAAATATCTGTGCGCTCCTCCCTCTTCAATTTATAGTGAAAGATTGTTCAGCACAGGAGGAAATATCTACGAATCCAAGAGAAACAAATTAACACCCAAACATGGGGAACAATTGGCATTAATTCATTGTAAAATGAAATTTTTAAAATAAAAATTAAAATTTTTCCAACACTTCAAGCAGCTGTAAGGAATATATTGAATAAATAAACCATTTTTAAAAAGTTGATTTTTAGTTATTTTAAGGAAAATATTTTTATATGAAGATAGCTACCATAGCTAGCTACTTTGAAGAATTTGATTGTTTTTTACCAGGATGTGTGTTTTCAATAAAGCTTCATTTCGGTGTTGTCTTAATCATTTATGTTTGGTTAATGAAGTTTATTTTGATTGAAATAAGGTAGTTTTTTGCTAAAAATTTTGTCTTCTATACATGCAACTAAGTGTAAAGTGATTTTGATGTTCCTAACTGCAAGATTTAAAAAAAGAAAAGGTTAAAGTTTTGTGATTTAGTGATAAAAACTAGAAATAATTTTAATTGTAGTTTTAAGAATGTTGCATCAGCAAAAAAATCATTTCCCATTCGGTGAGCCAATTCACTCCAGTCGACGCTACCTTTGCCAAGCATGCCGATACCGATTAATCAGCATGCCAGGTGCCAATACCGATTAATCAGTGCACCATATATATATATATATATTAGGGTGACACTTATTTTCGAAAGTTTGAATTTTTATCGGGACGGGCGCGTTTCTGGTTCCATTTTGTCAAAAAATATCGTGTGTAAAATATTTTTGAAATAAAACAATATTTAGAACTGCCTCAATACGGTCAGTTTGTATATTTTCTCGAAAAGTAGAAATTTTAGATCATGATGTTCTATGCCTCTAGCAAATAAAATATCACTTCTAGTTTGTTCAAGCTACTAATCTTGACCTAAAACATATAACTGGACTTCATACTTTCAACTCTAGGTCCCCCTCAACTCGAGTATTAGCCCCTCAAGGGGGGGGGGGGGGGGGGTATCATGGGCGCCCATCTCCCTCTCATTGTTGCCTACTTTGCAGAGGTCACGGTGGACTTGCAGGCGGTTGGGAAGTCACAGCGGTGCTTCTCGACCACTTGTAAGAGGAACTGCCTTTGGTCTTCACTCTTGGTAAGGGCCAGGTTGAAAGACTGCATCAACGCCACCCCGCGAAGTCATTGACAACTTGAAGGGCCTGGACTCGGCGGGATGCGGCGATGAAGGCTGGGTCCGTCCGCCACTCCTCCGGATCCTTGAGCAGGAAGGCGGTGCTGATGTCCAGAACCTTGAAGAACTCCTTTGATGTAGTCGTTGTGAACTTGGCCAATGTATTGTTGGCGATTGAGGCGGTGGACAGGTCCACATTGATACGCCGCGGGGGATCCTCCGATCCTTCCTCTTCTTCCATCGCTTTAATCATCTCCCGCTTTGTCGCCAAGTCGATACCCTCGTCGAAGATGGCCAGGGTGACGAGGCGCTCGCTCAAGTACCATAGGTGCCTGGCGAAGACTGTCGCCGTCGCCTTGGCCACCGCTGAGTCCGGATAATAGACGAGGGCCTTGAGCAGCGCGAGGTCCGCGGCTGGGGCCGTTGCCGGGAGCGGCGCTTTGTACCAGGCCGTCACGTAGATGGACACGGCGAAGATGGTGAATCGCCGGATTCCAGCCGCTTCGCCTGACGACATCTGAAACTGTTCCCGGAACAGGAACAGTTTGATGGCATAGATGACTTTTGCCATCCAGCGCGCGCGATGGAAGGCGCCGGGACGAGCGAACCGGGCACCCCGCTTGTTCGGACCGCCCAGCACAATTACAGAGAGCTCCAGAAGTTCCCTGTAGTCATCACGTGGATGTTGACCGTCGAGGAGGCGGCTGAATTCGATCAGCAGGTCGTCGCGGGCGTCCTTCAGGTGCTGCGGCATGGTTCCATCCTCGAAGGGCTTCGCTTTGGTTTGATCGATGAAGTCCCACTGGGCGGCGAATCGTTTGAACAGGAGGATGTCAGGACCAGTAGAGGGACCGAGGCACGCCATGAATGCCTTCTCGCACACCAGTTCGTGGATGTGGTGGCGGCAAGCCAAATGAAGCACTGTCTTCTCGAGTTTCTGCTCAATGATATAGCAAGCTCCTCCTGAGAGTCCTGTGTTTGAGGCAGTGGTGTCAAAAGAGAGGGCACAGATCCGTCCCTTGATGTCCCAATCCTCGAGGGCAGAGAGGACGGCTTCCGCCATGGCGCGGCCGGTGCCGTCGGGGAGGCTGGGCACAGCCAGAAGCTTGTCGACGTTCTCCCCAGACACCAGAACTGGAAGGCGATCTTCAGCAGGGCCTCCGTCAGCCGCTGGTACGATTTTCCCGTCCCAGTGAACGGTCAGCGGCACAGTAGGATGGAAGGCTGCCTTCATTTCCGCTGCTGCCATAGCACGGAACTTTGCTCGGTCGCGGCGGGAGGATTCGCGGTTCAAGACCAGCTCCTCAGGGTCGTGGCCCAAGCTCCTCGCAGCCGCCGACAGCAAAAAAAACCTTCTCAGTCGGTAAGTTTCGTCCGATCCATCGCTGCGGAGAGATCAGGGGTGATCATCTTTTTCGACGCGTGGAATTGCTTGGGTGGTAAAGGGGTCGTAGATGCTTCTGCATTCGACGTGGACGGGCCCGGGAGAGAGAGCTCTTCCTCTTCTTCTCGGCGACGACGCCGTGTCGGTGACCGAGTCGGGCTGCTTGCACCTGAGCTGGAGCTCGATGCCAGTTCGACGAGTTCTTCTCGGCTCTCTCTGTTCGCCCTTTCATCATCTTGCCGGCGGCTCCTTTCCGCTTCCTGTCTCCTCGCACGCTCCTCCTCAGTGTGCAGCGTCATGTCACGTGTGGAGGAGATGCAGCCGCGCCGCACCTCGGCCCTTTGTCCCGTCAGGAACTCCCTGTCCTCTTCGATTGTGATCATCGACATCGCCTGTTCGTGTGCGATGTCGAAGAGGCGGTCAAGGGATGAGAGGAACTCGGCCTCGTTCCTGATTTGGGTCACAGTGCGCCGTTTCGAGTTCTTGTTCAGAGCCCGCCACTTCTCGTACATTCGGAGAACCTTGTCCCTTGCGCGTTGGTCTTTCTGCGTAGGAATACGGGACCGCTCCCAGAATTCCTTGACTGCGGTCACTGTCTCAGCGGCTGCTTCCTTGATCGGCTTCTTGACGTCAAGGTGAAGGTGGAAAAAGTACTGAAGCGCCTGCTTTCCCGTAGGCAGCATGCTTCCTGTGATGCTGTGGTCCACGGTCCCCAGGAGATAGACTGCTGTTTTAGATCTTGTTGCCGAAGCCATCACGTCGTTTCAGAACTCACTGAAAAAGAGAATGAAACACTGTTAGTGTTGGCAAAACTCGTCCCAACCCATTTTCTACTTAGAATAACATGTTCTTTCGCCTGTATCAATATTTGGATAAACTCGTGTTACACCCTGTATAATACCTCATTTTAGTCTTCTGTACACCAGTGCGGAAGACTAAACCAACGACTCTGACCGTCCGTCTGTCTGTCTGTCATAATTTTTCAACTCAGAAACTACAGCAGCTATCGAAACGAAAACTGACATGATAACAGAACGCCATGAGTACTTTTCGACAAAAAGTATAAACTTTGACCTCGTTGAGGCAGTTCTAATTATTATTTTATTTCAAAAATATTTTACACACAATGTTTTTAGACGGAATGACACCAGAAATGCGCCTGTCCTGATAGAAATTCCCAAAAAATGAAAAACACCCCAAATAAGTGGCACCCTAATATATATATATATATATATATATATATATATATATATTAGGGTGCATTAAATGCCCCATGATTTTCAAAAGGTTGTTGGATTTTAATGTCTATTCCCTCAAATGTTACACTTGTTGGTAGAAGTATGTATGCAAAAAAAATCAAATCAATCGAGGTGGTCCTGGGTGGCCACCGGCCACTTTTATATATTTAGTAGTGATGCACCGAATATTCGCAAATATTCGGTATTACTTATAATACTAATATACAAATATTCGGTATTACTACTTACATTGATTGAAAGTTGAAAATGTATAAAACACAACGCCAATGTCACTACTCCAACTTTGCTCGTTTCCGCAAATTTGGCCTCGCTTTGCGGTCACATTCAACCACTTGAAGAAGATTTTGGAAGTGGTCTTCTCCTCTTGCAGCTGAGACAAAATCAGTTGTGAGCTTTACTGCTCTCTCCGCAGGGTCATTCACAACATTTAACCCATCCACAATGGACTTGGCTGCCTTGAAGTGGTCATTGTTCTGCCAATTGTCAACATCCTCTGTTAGGAAGGTCATATCCAGGTGAAGAAGGTTCACTGTAAACCACGAGTCCTCGTTCACAAGATCAGCCAGGGTTGTCGCTTCTGTAATTTTTGGAAATGACGGTTTGCCATATCCAGAACTGTAGCGGTGTTTTGGAGTGCTTGGCATTTCATCTGGTTGTATGGCCAGTAACACATCTGCAAGGGCACGACGCTCCTTTTGAGGTACTGCATTGCTGAACAGTGCCAAAACAACCAGTTCTGGGGTTAAATACCACAAATGTCTATCAAAGGCTTTCACAGCGCTGACTGAAATGATTGAGTTGACAGCTTTATAGTTGAGCAGTCTTGTATAAGCACAAATCAAACCATGGGGCATTTGAAGCAGACTGACATATGAGCCACCAATCACAATAAATATAAACAACAAAAACAACAAACTCCTTCAGTTTTTCCTGTTGATGTTGTGTTGTTACAGTTCCTCGAGGTAGTACAGAAATTTGCTCTTCAAGTAGGCATATTTTGATGGAATAAAGAATCTTTGACATCCACCTTGCTTTATGCATGGCCCCAGGTCTGTGGAGTGTTCCTTGTTTTGTGACATCATCATCGAGGACTACCTGGCAGAGTTGTGCCATTTCCTTGTAGTCTTCCCTACAGTATGAAGCGCTTGTGCGGATTGTGCTTAAAACCTTGTTTTTGCAGGATAAAAGCAGTTGTTGTGCATTGTCATTGTACATTGAAATGTCAATTTTGGTTAAACTTTCATCCTTTGCATGCGATATGCATTCCCAATTCTTCTGGAATCTTTGGAACAAAGATGCTTCTGGAGACTTTGATGTCTCAATTTTGAGAGCGTCAAACACATGATCCAGGATTACCTCTCCAACATGATGGCGACATGCACACCACAGAAGAGCACGTCCAGTTTTGATTGAATGGTAACACAGGCAGCTGTAACGTGTCCAGTGTTTGATGCTGTTGTGTCAAAACATAAGTTGACAACTGACTGTTTGCACTTCCATGAATGTAGAAACGTGTAAGTGTGCTCGGCAATGATGTCACCTGATGACATATCACTTCCACGAGGATATCTAGCCACTCCCAGTAGCTTTACATCAGTGGCATTCCCAACCAACACTGGCAATCTTTCTTCCTTGCCATTCTTGTTTGTGAGCGTATGCATCTGCTTGCCATCCCAGTAAAGTGTTGCAGCTGTTGGGGCGATCCAATTTTCTCGAATATCTTTGGCGATAGCACTTGTTATTGATCGTCGAGCCTTATCAGCAGTTGAATACGACTTGGCCACACGACGTGGATCACCTCCTGCCTCTTGAATTACAGCTTCGGTGAGCACAGCCTGTTGAACAGGAGTTATGTTTAGTCGAGTAGCAACAGACACGACTGAAGGCCTTTTCAGAATATCATGAGGAATAAAGGCAGACGTACCTGCATATGTTGATCTGTGGTGACTACGCTTCCTTTGAAGCTCTGGAATCGCCTCTTCTTCAGTTTCTTCCAAGCTATCTGCAGAGGCACTATCATCAGAGCATACAGAACTTTTCATCTCTTGTACACTGGATGATTCATGACGTTCTCGTCTTGAAGCTTCCGCTAAGATGCGTTTTTCTTTTCTACGATCTTTATCAGCTTTCTTCTTGTCAACACTACCAAATGAGGCTACTCTGTCAGATTTCATTGACTCTAAAAATGCTCTATCTTCCTCATTCTTAATGTTTGTCATTGCATCTTTTGTCCATACACCAAAGGTCTTATCAAGACGTTCATTCATGGATTGCAACTTAGCCAAAGTGTTTGGAGATTCTCTGCGAGAAACAGGTATTTGACGCAATTTGTTATTGTCATTAAGAAGGTCAAGTATTAGTTTGCAGCATTGATGGTCTGAAAGCATAGGAATATTTGCTTTAGTGTAGAATGTTTTCAGCTGGATAAGGACTATGCTGGCAGATTTCCATTTGAGTGGCTGTGTTTGTTTGCCTTCACATATTTCTTTCTGGATGTGCCACATCACGCATCGAAGAACCTGCCGGCAAGTTGGGAGGCGGACTCCTGGTCAATGTACCATCTCCTGTAAGAGCAGTGCCAAGATCAAAAATGGCACTTGCTAATCTGGTCTTCTTAGCTTCCATTGTTACAGCTTCCATTGTTTCTGAAAGACAATAAAGGATATTATTAGACTATAAGTGAAGTTTCGTTTATGGTACATGTTTTATGTAAATCACCCCTTTAGGGTGCATCAAACGCCCTTAGGTTCTTGGATTTTAATGTCTATTCTCTCAAATGTTATGTAAATCACCCCTTAGCAACTCTATATTAAAAGAAACAATGTAAGTAGTCAACTGGTTGGTAAATAAAAAAAAAGAGATATTTTTACATAGTGCGGCCCCCGAAAATTGCCACGAAAATATAAAAGTGACCAGTGGCCACCCAGGACCACCTCCGATTTAATTAATTTTTGGCATACACACTTCTAGCAACAAGTGTAACATTTGAGAGAATAGACATTAAAATCCAAGAACCTAAGGGCGTTTGATGCACCCTAATATATATATATATATATATATATATATATACACCGGGTGTCCCAGAATTATCTGTACAATTTTTGGCTGTTATTAAAAGTCAACCATGAAGTGTAGAAATTCCAGTGTTGTCCCATTTTACAGAGAATCTCATTAAGTTTTTTCTGATACCACATTTTGACAAGTTTTTTAGAAATGTACGCGGGTGACAGACATTGATGATTTAAAAGCAAGAATCACAGCTGCTATTGAGCGAATTGATGTGGATATGCTGCAGCGTACATGGCAACATCTGGAGTATCAATTGGATGTTTTGCGAATCACTAATGGTGCACATATCGAATGTTTGTAACAACGTTACTTTAATAAAAGAAACTTTTGAAAATACAGATTCTAAATAATATTGCTTAAGAATTTTACGTGTGTTATCAAGAATTTTATTAAAAGATGAAATTGTACAGATAATGTTCGGACACACTGGAATTTCTAAAAAACTTGTCACAACTTGGTATCAGAAAAAACTATTGAGATTCTCTGTAAAATGGGACAACACTGGAATTTCTACACTTCATGGTTGACTTTTAATAACAGCCAAAAATTGTACAGATAATTCTCAGACACCTTGTATATATATACACATAGTTGTAAAATTCTCGGGAATAATCTTTAGGAGAATATTCTCGAGAATTTTCTTGAGAATATTCTCCAAACCGAGAATTTGAGAATTTTCTTTTTGAGAACATCCGAGGGGTTTTTCAACTATTCCAATACAACTTAACTTCAGTTCCTATCAAAATTGAGAAATTGTAAGTCAGAAGTGAATGATAGGATGAGTGAATAAATAAATAAATTAATGCAAAAAATTTATTGAATCATTGTATAAAGACTATTTCAATTCAAAGTACAATGTTTACCAGGGATGGCAATGATTAAATCAAAATTATTTAATCACCTGATAAAATCATGATTTTTTTTTTTGATTTTTTCAAAATTATATAGAAATTAATAAAATATATCAGACAAAACAAATAAAAATATCCCTTGTAATAATTAAGTGTTCAATTTCAGTATAATAGCTTTATGAAAAAAAACATGATTTTTTTTAATTATTTGATTTTTTTCAAAATTACATATAGAAATTAATAAAATTATCTCAGAACAGTTTAGAAAGAAAAAATATCCCTTGTAATGAAGTATTCAAGTTCAGTTTTTCAGTATAATAGCTAATAAATAAAAAAAATTCTAGAATTCTCTAAAAAGCTGCAAAACAACCTAAAAATGTTTTAATACTAAGAAAAAAGAAAATTCTTGAATATTCTCAGCAAATAATATTTAGAATATTCTCAGAATATTCTCACCTCACATCACTACATATACATACATACATACATATATATATATATATTTATTAGAAAAAAATATATGCACTAAAATTATGGAAAGTTTCCACAGTCATTTTCTTAAGGTTGCATGAATAATACAGGGGGTCCTCTAAGGATAATGGGGACCAAGAAATCACCACTAACTGAATCCACTTAAAACAGGGACCTAAAACCCATGAGAAATAATGAGAATAAGGTTTAATTAGAACTTTTACACAATTAATGACACTGAAAATTATGGTAAAACATTTGTAAAATACACTTTTTAAACCCTTTTATGTACATTACCTTATAAAATACATTGCTAGTCATCTTTCAATATCTCCATTACATCACTCCTCCTGCATGTTATTTTAATCTCAAGAGTGCCTTATCATTGTCGTAGCTTTTGCTTCTAAATCTACTGCATTCTTAAGTATGGTATGAATGGTAGTTTCGGGGATGTTAAGAGCACACGCACTGTCTATCACTCATTCACCTTTTTTCTTGAGCTTAATGACATCTAATTTCACATCCAACCCATAGCTGGTACACTTTCTTTTAGGGCCAGCAGCTGCTTTACCACTAGCAGTATGCTTTAAAGTCATGGCTGCAACAATAGCACAAGAAATCAAAAATCAGAATGAAAATAGCAGAAAACCATGGATGGGTTCAGCACTGGCAATGGTTAGCAAAAGAGAGAGTGCATGGCATCAGGGTTGGGGGTGGAGCGTTGGAGGTAGGGGAAAGCGAGTGAGACAGCGAGTCTGAGGGAAATTTAAACAATTTTCCATTGCGCTTCCACATTCCACGTACATTATCAGCAGAAACCTCTTAAGTGCAGGGAATTTATCCGTAAGGTTCTACAATTATTTGGCTGCATAAATAATGAGGACCCCCTGTAACAAAGTTTGTAACCATTTAATACTGTTAAAAGGAGAGATATTTCATTATACCTAATATATGTTAGGAATGATGAAAACAAATTTTTCTAGTGATCATGTTAATGGTATTTATTTAAAGAAAGCAAAAATGCAACTGCACTCATGAAAGTAATCTAACTGGAAAAAGAAAATTTAACTTTATACCTAGAAAACCTAAACAAAGATAAAATAACTTTTAATATTTTGATTCAGAAGCTGATTCATTTTCACCTACTATAGCACTGAACATTTTGTAGCACATTACAAGTTGGCTTGCTTTTTCCATTACTAATCTGTTTCTTAATTTATTCTGAATGAAGCTAAAACTTGAGAAAAATTTTCTACTGAAGATGCTACACACACTCATAAATGATTCATGGAGGCAATAAACTTTGGCCAAAGTATTTAAATAACAAAGACAAGTGGGTCATTCTCTGTCAGATCAACCAGTGCCTAACACCCTCATCTCTCAGATTTTGCTGAAATTTGGTTTATAGGGAGTTTGTGGGCCCTGAATCCATTTCTGAAATTATAAGGTCAATCCAACCAACGGTTCAAGAGATATGACCTCGGAAATTTGAGGTCACTTGCGAGGTCACTAACATTTGGCGACCCATAACTTGGGTAATAATGGTCACAATTATAAAAGTATATATATTTAGAATCAGAAAACGACAAGGAATCCAAATATGCAAGTTTTAGAACTCTAGGTTGAAAAATAAAAAGGTTACACTGTAACCAAAATTTGAGGTCACGATTTGACCTCTGGGGTATCAAATGAGAATTTTTTTTTAAATGTAAAAAATGAAGGCATAGGCATTGGCTATTAGAATCAGCAAAAAAAATTTGTTTATGTTAGTATTTTTCATGTAACTAACATATAAGTGAACACCATATTCATAAGTTGTGCGTCAATTCTACCTATTTTTTCACACTTAAGCTCATAATTTGACCTATAGAAATTAAAATTACATTTTTTTATAGATATAAACAAAGGCAAAAATGTAAAATTGTATTTCACTGCTAATCTACACTGGCAATAATAGTTATAATAGTGAAAGGGGAAGACCTACTTAGAGGATTCATGTGCTAGCCTAATACAATTTTTGCATGCTCGATGCTCTCATCAATTTCTTTTTGTGGAAAAATGTATTGAATTCTGCTGCCTCCTCTTAGGGTAGGACAACTCATTACAGTTAATATATGAGTCCTGGCACTGCACATGAATCTGTTGATGGATAATAATATGCACTTGATCCTGATGACCCAGAGGGATGTAGAAAGTTCACAGTGAAATCATCAAACTCTTCACAATATTCCTCCACAATTCCATACCAAACTTGCATGTCATAAATGCAGCCAACATACTCTCCTGGTTTGACACATTTTAGGTTACCAAGCATTGCAGGTTCATTAGTAAAATGACTTTTCCTTATTCTTTTCTTTTCTCCAATGCCACTTGAAATGGGATACACCATCAGTTCTTCCTTGTTTAGGGGAACAAATCTATGATATTTCTGAGTTCCAGGAATAGCCCTACTATCCTTGAATCGATGTTCCAACCGTTCTTCTGCATCTTTCAAATCAGCTGTAGTTACAAAGAAAAAATTTATCTTCTTGCTCAAGTTTTCTTCACAAAACTGAAACATGTGTTCTGGTGTAAGAATTTGCCTCTCTGTAGTTCTCTGCAAACTGGCACGAGCAGTAGCTCTTTTCACTGTTCCTCCAATCCCATCACATGCATTTTTGCCATGGGATGTAGCAAAGAAGTGCCATTCACAAGACAGACCAAAATCCTCTTCATGGTAACAGAGATTTGTGAAGTTGTATCTGTTCTTATATTGGCCAGCACATCCATCTGAGAAATAGTGCACCTTCTTCAATTGTGGGCATCTGAATTTAACATATGTCATAAGCTTCAATATGAATGAGTAAACCATTATAGTGTTGTGTTTTAGTGATGCAGATAAGAAACAGACACTAAAATGGCTAAGTTCCTGGTCTGCAGATGATCTATAATAGATGACAAAAGGGTGAACTGTACACTGTGAATTGTCCCAGTGAAACCCTTGGGCAGCATCCTGGACAATGAAAGAATAATTCTCAGAGAAATCACCTACTATAACTACCTCGCTCTGAGGTGGTAGTGTTTCTTTCAACTGCTTGAAGTACTGTGATTGTTGCTGAGCAACAAAGTGATGACGAACCATGCGGGATATTTTCATGCTTAGGGATGATAAGTATTCATGAAGTGGCTCCACCTTATCAACCATTGTACAACGGTCAACAGTCACCCATTGCTTGTAAGATATTTCATTTGGAGCTGATTTCACACTGTCAAGTAACTCAAGAAAATCCAGGACACCCTCTTCTCTTGGGCAATCATTGCAAAGTTGCATCATGCAAGTCTCTCTTTCTGTACTGCAGACACTGTAATCCATAAGATCCTTGTATGAAAGACCTCTTTCTCCCAATGCAGCCAGCTGCAATTTTGGATTTTGATGGTATGTGCAGACACAGACAGAATGAGTCCCACCACTACCGGCAAGCACACAATATGATGGCCATAATTTTGCAAATGTGGAAAATCCTATTTTGGGATTCTTTTCATCATTTTTATATAGTTCAAACATCTCTCTTAAATTCCCGAGGACCAATCGTTTTTGCACCTTCATTGCACCTTCAGCACTGATAACTTTCACGCAATCCTTTTGGCCAGGACACATACGACTAACCTCTTCTGACTCATAGAATCTTCTAACTATATCTTTGTGTTCTTCAGATATCACTTTTCCTTTGCTCATTAGTGGAATCTTCGGAAGGATTCCATGTTCTGATTTAAGTGAACGGCTTCTTTTCACCATGTATGTTGTAGTTTGAAAGAAACTAGCTGTTTTTTCAATTGTGTATGGTGAGTGTGTCAATATTTGTAGTTTGTGGTGGTGACATTTGCTCTCCAGGAATGACTGTTTCAATTCATTCATTAATTTGTCTAGATGTTTTTCAGATTTAGTTTCAGGTTTTGAAGTATCACTTACCTCCTCAGTAATTTGAACACCATAACTGAGTTCTAGCCTCTTCTTCAGGTGTTTCTGAGCAGATGATAGCTTACCACGAGCCTTGCGCTTTTTCTGGCTTAATGACAGCCCTTCTGAAAAGAACAGAAAAAAAGGTTTCACACACCTGAATATTAGTAATTAAATATTAATTATAGTACCTTAAATGCTATATAATTGGCTATATAGTAGATCAAACAGACCTTGTAGTAAAGTATAAGTTATTATATTAATTTATTACTTACTTTTTTTAACTGGTGTTTGGTCCAGAAATGCTAGAACTGGTTCAACTGAAGTTGAAGGATTTTCCTTTATCAAGCAATCACTGTCATTGTCCAGATCTTGAATTGAAGAGATGTTACTCAAGCCACTGATAGTAGATGATTCATTTGAATCCTGCTCAGACTCGTTGTTTTCAGTGGTACTAAGTATAGTGGGGTTTTTCATTATCAGTGTCCAGCAGTTCACACACAACAATGAGTCTTTTTTCACTCTTCCAGCACATTTTTCAACAAGTACATCAGTCACTTTTCTAAGATTGATTGTTATGCGTTTCTTGTGTTTTTGAATAGGGTCCTGGCAGTATTTCAAGTGCCGAACCATTGTATTTTGATCTGTAAAGATATAGGATTTACAATTAGGTAATATATTTTTTAGAAAATATATAGCTATACACACTTAATATTTTAGGCCTTGATAGTCTCTGAGGCTCATTAAAACACCATACCCACCAGCCACCCACAGTGCTGGCTGGAACTGTACTAACCTGTAGACAAGGAATTTTGCAACTATCTGTGTTGATTCTGCACTTAGACAAGTAGCAACATGTTTCAACAGGTTTGTTTAGGCTACATGTGAGCTTAGTCTTCCCCTTTCACTATTATAACTATTATTGCCAGTGTAGATTAGCAGTGAAATACAATTTTTATTAAATTCTTGGAGCTTGAGGTCAAATTGATAGCTAAGATATAAAAATTCCTTGAAATGACAAGCAATTTATAAATATGGTGTTCACTTATAAGTTAGTTACATGAAAAGTACCAACATAAACAAACTTTTTATGATTGTTTCTATTAGTCAAGAACTCTGACTTTGTTTTTTATATCTATAAAAATGTAATTTTAATTTCTATAGGTCAAATTATGAGCTTAAGTGTGAAAAAATAGGTAGAATTGACGCACAACTTATGAATATGGTGTTCACTTATATGTTAGTTACATGAAAAATACTAACATAAACAAACTTTTTTTTGCTGATTCTAATAGCCAATGCCTATGCCTTCATTTTTTACATTTAAAAAAAAAATTCTCATTTGATACCCCAGAGGTCAAATCGCGACCTCAAATTTTGGTTACAGTGTAACTTTTTTATTTTTCAACCTAGAGTTCTAAAACTTGCATATTTGGATTCCTTGTCGTTTTCTGATTCTAATATATATACTTTTATATAATTATGACAATTATTACCCAAGTTATGGCTCGCCAAATGTTAGTAACCTCACGAGTGACCTCAAATTGCCCGAGGTCATATCTCTTGAACCGTTGGTCGGATTGACCTTATAATTTCAGAAATGGATTCAGGGCTCACAAACTCCCTATAAACCAAATTTCAGCAAAATATGAGAGATGAGGGTGTTAATTTCAATTTTTTTTGGTTGATCTGACAGAGAATGACCCAAGTGTGTTGCTGATTTTATTTTCATCCTTGCAGCCTCTGAGAAAAATGATTTCAGGTAGAGAGTTTTACATGGCTGAAGTGGAATTATTACGAGTAAAAGGTCAGAATCAACTTGCAAAATCCATTCTTGAGTAACTACTACCATATAAACTCGTGTAATAGTCAATATCACAAAAAGGTCAACCTCCAACTTTTAGCCAAAAAATCCTAAATTTTTCATATATCTTATGCAAAAGTCAACCTTAGTTTTTCAGGGATGGTAGATCAATGTTTGTGATCTAAATTTGGATTCCCTAGTACCAATTCAGATAGTAATTGTTATTTTTCTGAAAAATCAGCATTCAGCTAACAAGAATGATTTGAAAATTTGCACAGCAACTTAGTATGTTCCAAATTTTGAAGGCATATTTCAGTGCAATAGTGGCAAAATTTCATTTCTTACACTTTTAGCATGAACTTCAAACATGTAAACAATCATATATCCCTCACTTTCAGCAATATTCACATCTATAGATGCAAAACCTATACTTTCAAATGTAACCATCATGAATTGAAAAAGGGGTCAAACAATGCATTTACAGTTGACTGAAAAATAGCAGTTTTGAATTGCTGTTGGTGGCTCTGCCAGTGAGTCCATCCTTGAATGATGTTATACCACCAAACTGTGGCTGAGAACCAGGGCTGGCCCCAGCTATGTGCAGCCTGTGTGGCTGCACAGGGCCCCCATCAATTAGAGCGCCCCTCCAAAATTCATTTGTTCTTTGTATTTTTAGTTGCTATAGCATCACCAAACTTATAAAAATGACACAAAACCACATAAAAGAATGTAAATAAGCAGCATAAATAAGTGTGTATTATTATATTTATATTTGTCAGCTACTTTTTGTCATTGTGTGTTCAGAACTATCACTTAAAATTCTTTGTTTAATTTTTTTCGTCTCTTTATGTACATAATGTAGCATGTGCACATATACGATATTATTATCAGTGTTTCTATTCGGGTATCAATCTATTTTTTATGACTTTTTTTGGTTATTATACAGCACATATCAATTATATCTAATATATCAACTCTCTATTACATCATCAGTTTATTGATCATAATATTGAGACATAAATAAATCTGACCATCCGTCACCTCAGTGGCACCTCATGTAGTATTGCCATAGAGACGTCATCCAAAAATTTAAAACTGTGATCTGTAGCCACCAGCCAGTTGGCAAGCAACTGTTTTATGGAAAGGTATGTTTCTCTCTCAGGTTTGAGCATAGTGCTTTAGTTTTGATATATTTTCCTAAGTAGCTTTATTAATCAAATGCCATAATTATATAAATCTATGCATGTCAAAGTAGAAAGTACTTTGTGTCGGAGATGCTTTCATATTTTTGGATGTAATTATTTCAAGAACAGTGCAATAGAAGTTGCTCATTTATAACAAATGAAATTGGTGTTATTTTTAATTATTAGAATAAGAACAAAGAACAGAATACCAAGTGCTTTGTTGTGTAAGGGTTGTGTAAGGAATGGGGGCCCTCAACCATCTTGCACAGGGCCCTTCAGAAGCTAGGGCCAGCCCTGCTGAGAATGGCCTTGCTACAGAATAATGACTTGCAATTCAATTCAGAGAAGTAATCCTTCCAATTTAAAAATTCATATTACCACAATTATTGTAATATTTCACTACACCAAAGTTTTACTGTATTTGAGGTATTTACCAATAAACTACAGTACTAGGCTGTATATACAATAAGTAAGAGTGCTTATGAAAAACCAAGTTGCAGTTAGTCTTTGTTGACTATTGGGTAACATAGGCTTAAGCTACAAAAGTACTGGTAGGCCTAATCTAGCCTACTGGTACATTAAAATAGAGGGGAATCGGAATGGTGGCTATTATTTTATAAATACAGACAGTCCTCAGATAATGACATTTTCACAATAATGATGTTTATACATTATAACCTCCAACCCAGATACCAATGCCCATTCCTCACAATATCAACATTTGGGGAATTTCATTGGAGTAAGTAGCAGCACCATACATATATTTCTGCAACTTCAGTTGTTAGTGAGTCTAGAACATTCAGTTGAGCCAGCATCGCCAATTTGGAAGTGTTAAATGATTTTTGGTGTGGTAGTTGGGTATGATGAGTAATGAAGCATGACCAAATTTTAGCCACTTGGGTCAAGTAGTTTGGGAGTAATGACCCCCCCCCCCCCCCCCCCCCCCCCCAATTTGGGGTCAACAGTGTAACCATGATTTTGAAAGGTCATAACTCAGGATCTAATAGATGGATTTTAATGATTTTGGTGTCAAAATGCTCAGAAAAGACAGCAGAATAACTAATTTTATGCACAGCATGCGTACATTCCATTAAAAAAGTTTCATTTATATTTCACCTTTGACCTTTCCAGCTCTCTATAGGATTTTCGAAATTTGCAATGCTACACCCCAAAGAATGTGTTTTGGCGGGAGCAAGTGGGATGCATAGTGTGCGCGTCTGCACAATTCATCAGAATGTTAAGTTAACGATGACAGATTCTAGAATGGCAGAAATTACCAGTGAGGAAGAAACTCTGTTGAGTAGTTACCACTGTGCTTTAGTCAAAATTATTTGTGACAAGTCAACCTTCTTGCTATTTAGGAGTGTGTGATCAATGCCCTCAACCTGATTCGCTAAAGGAAACTCTTCTTACACGTTATGAAGAAAAAGGTATTGATGAAATCCAGTACAAACAGTGGACAACAACGGATCGATCTCAGCTGGACTGTGTTATTCAAAATTTAGAAGATTTCCTAGATACAGTGAATTCGGGGTGAGTCAGACTCTGTCCTCTGTCAAGTGCTATTATTCTTTTGTTTATTTTACTGAGAGAAGTGTTTTATTTCCTATGTCAAGTGCCATTATTATTTTGTTTGTTTTACTACTTCTTTGTTTCTTTTACTACTTCTAAGTAGTAAAAGAAACAAAATAATAATAAAAATTAATTAGCAAGGTAGGTAGTTAAACCCCTTAGTTACCTCCCAAGGCCTAGGTGTGTATCTCGTTCCAACTTCCGAAAGACCTAGGCCTAGATACTATGCAGGGTGCCAAAATTTTATTGTTTACCTTTTCATACAATACAGTATTAAAAAACTGTTCACTTAAATGAAGTTTTTTTAATACTGTATTGTATGAAAAGGTAAACAATAAAATTTTTTGCGTTTCGCGCTCAAAATAATTCTAGCAACAGTAAGTGAAACAAAGTTTTATTGTTTTTTAATGTTATTTTTGTTTATTTTGAACAATGTATTAGACTCACTAATCAAACTTAAAAGGTTGGAAAGAGTATTTATGCCTCTTTAGGGGTAAATAGGGGTGGGGGGGGGTAATTAAGGTAATTCATGATGAGTCAGACTTTTCAATGAGTTGGACTGGCTAGAGCCCTATATAGTCTGACTTATCAAGTATTTACTGTACCTTTATTTCTCGACTAACTCAACGAAGGCATCATGATTTCATTGCCAAACAACAAGCCAAGTATTTAGAAAAAAGAAAAAATGAACTAGATGAAGGCAATTTTTCGGTGATTGGGGACTTCCACGAAAACTATTCTTCTGTAGTCCAAGATTATGCTCAGGGATTTCACTGGAATAATTGCTAATTGAAAATGTCACAGGATATGTAACAGTGGAGTATAATAACCACTGGTGGATTGGGTGTGTGATGGAAACATATCCTGGCGAGTGTGAAGTGAAAATAAACTTCCTTCACCCTTATGGCCCAAACAAGTCATTTACTTATCCTGAAAATCCTGATATACTTACAATAGATTTGTCCGACATCTTCACAATCATAAACCCAACAACAGCTACTGGAAAAACATATACAATCACAAAAAAGGAAACCAATGAAGCCAATATGATCCTGAAAAAGCATCATCATAAAAATTAATCAAGAAACTGGATACAAACTTAGTCAAAAACATATCACAAACTTACAACTGCATGGGAAATGCGAGTATTGCTATTTAAATTGCTTATTGACATGTATGCCTATATACTGTAACTAACTATATTTTAGTAATTACACTTATGAATAAAGTTCTAAGTATTAGTCTATCTTAAATTGTACAGCTTCCTAATATTAAATTATTATTAAATAGCGGAAATCCCTCTAACCCTCTAGTCGTTAGAGCCTGTGACTGTGAATAAATGGTCCTGGGTTAGGATCCTAGTAGCTTAGAAAATTTATTTTCTCCACAAGCACATGCCCGATGCCTATGCTTGTTTCTGCCATACAGTAGAATATATAAGATCTCTAAACTAATACAGAATGAATAAACACCTGTTTTAGCACCCTGCAAAGTATCTAGGCCTAGGTCCTTCGGAAGTTGGAACGAGGTACACACCTAGGCCTTGGGAGGTAAGTAAGGGGTTTAACTACCTACCTTGCTAATTAATTTTTTAAACGACTCCTTATGATAATTTTACTTAAATTTTTAATAGGTATAAAATTTATATTTTTCAGGTTCAGCACGGCAATATGAAGTGTTAATTCATCAGAAATACCTGTACAAGTTAGTCATTGTTCAAACTTCAAACCTAAATTTCAAGTTATTTTTAACTGCAAAAATTATAGGATTTGTGATAAAAATTATTGATACTGTTAGAGAACCAAATAATTTGTTTGTAAAAATCTTGATGCTTACCTATAGGTATATATCAAATCATGTATGTAGCTATATTATAATATGTATATATGAACTATTTGTGGTTATCTTAAATAAAATGCTCAAAATTTTCAACATGCACAATTTCAAATGCTTGTGGAAAGCAAACCCATGGAGATCCCACTCCAATTTTTTGCTTGAATATGCTTCATCTAAAGGTCTTTACTTATGCCAATTTTCATGACCTTGAATTTTGAACTCTGCCCTGAGGTCAAGGTCAAAGGTGAAATATAAATGCAACTTTTTTTTAACGGAATGTATGCACTCTGTGCATAAAATTAAAGTTATTCTGCTGTCTTTTCTGAGCATTTTGACACCAAAATCATTAAAATCCATCATTAGATCCTGAGTTATGACCTTTCAAATCACAAGGTTACGCTGCTGACCCCAAATTTGGGGAGTGGGGTCATTACTTCCAAACTATTTGACCCAAGTGGCTAAAATTTGGTCACGCTTCATTACTCATTATACCCAACTACCACGCCAAAAATCATTAAAATCGGTGAGATGAGTGGCAGAAATCACCAAAAAGTGTGTACATTTGACATGGAATGCCTCTATTATTTTGAGATATTTTATTCAGTGAAGTACCATTTGTTAGTCAATGAACATACCCACATTTTTTGTGTTTTCATTTTGGATTTCTGTTAATAAAATTTTACAGAGTACATCCTTACCGCTTGTATTAAGATGAACCCCATCTTTATTATACAATAATTACTATAGTAATGAAAGTATATAGTAGAAACACAGACGTTTTGGAATGCCTCATAATAAACATTATTTTCTTTGTTTTTATAATAAATATCAACTTGTTATTGATATCATGTCAACAAAAAGGAGAATTAGTGATGGGGAAAGTGTGGAGAAAAGGCAAAGTACAGTTTTGAGTTTAAAATGGATATTATAAAGTGTGGTGACTCAGGTGAATCGTTAGCAGCAATAGCAAGGTTGCTAAAACTGAATCATTCAACAGTGGCTACAATTTATAAAGAGAAGGAAAAAAATACTTGAACATGTAAAGAATGCTGGGAATTTAAAAGTGAAAGTGTTATCAAAGAAATGGAATGTTGTGATGGATGAAATGAAAAGACTTTTGCAAATTTGGATAGAGGATCAGGCTCAAAAACAAAATCCTGTGAGCCTTGCAATAACTCAGGCGAAGGCTAAATCTCTCAATGAAGATTTGAAGCAATGTATGGGGGAAGGTTGTTAAACTATTCATTTACTGTGAAAAATAATGGGTCAAAAATATTTTGTCCAAAGTCCAGGAACACAACCCTCACTTATAACATGTAACCTATGGGAAAACAATCCAGATAATGACATTTCCAATAATGATGCATTTTCCAGGAATGCATTAACATCATTGAGGACTGCTTGTATATATTTGATAATGACCATAATTCTTTGTGCTATGTTGGTCAATTTTCTATCAACTCCACCCATCATATCATTGTAGTCTACTACTACTACTATTGGTTTAATGTTCATTTTGCCTCTTTTCTCAACTTGTATCACTTCTGCATTATGTATGATAGAAAAAAGCATCATTTTTTTTTTCTTTCCAATGCAGGGCTATAACTTTTCCTCTTCTGTATGCTGTAATTTCCTTTTCTTCAAATTTTCAGGCATGTCTTTCCTTCAAAGTCTCACTGTCCCATAGCAGACTGTCTTTTGTGAAACAAGTCAGTCAGCTAGTTGTGATGATGTGTAAAAATCAAACTACAGTGAAGCTGGAAGGAGACAGAGAGCATGCACATCTACCCTATAAGTAATACCAACTGAAGAGTCACAATGGAGATGCCCAAAACTAATCGCCACTCTTCTAAGCTCTGCCTACTACTTAGCAAACATACTCAGGTTGTTATAAATTTAGAAGAAACATTGGAAATCACTCAGCTTGATTATTTTTGGCAAAATGTCTGAGCCTGATTTAATTTGGGATAACTAATATTTATAATTTTGCCAAACCCGAGTCAACTTGGGATAAAGAAGGAAGTGGTTAACATCTTGTAAAAACTCAATGTTTTATATTGAATCACCATGTGTAAGATTATGAAACAAATCTCTCTTTCTCTTTAACTAACTTTGACTTACCATAAGCTATTACCTAGCTATTTATGTTTTAGGAGGCTGATCTTACCATTCAAAAGCTTTAGCTCCTCTTCTGGAGAAGAATTCATCCCAATATTGCTTTGAGCTAAACACTTTGGATGATTTTGGAAGCAGATTCATTATGTCACAGTATTATAATCAGAAGATAAAGTGAGGTGCAATGATTGGCACATCAATTTTGGTAAATTATCCAAACAGTAGCACAAGGGCTTGATTATGCATTAAAGGGCATATAGGCTGTAAATAAATAGGCCTCTCTGGAAAAAATAAAGAAAAAATTAATTAACACTATTGATCATGCAGCTACCATATATATTTAGAAGTTTTGACCATCTTTGCGCAACAATGAATAAATGATTCAGTTTTGTTAAATATGATACAGTGGTACCTCTCTTAATGAATGTAATCAGTTCCATTGAATGGCTCGTTAAGAGGAAATTTCATTATGAGATGCATTAATTTAATGGGTTTTTCATTAATTGGTTCCAGAGACCCAAGAAAATGGTGTGTGTGTGTGTAGTATTAATTATATTAAATGAAAACACAAAATATAATACAATAATAATACAAAAAAAAATGTAATTTATTTCCTTAGACTGGATGATGCTGGGCTTAAGGTGACTGGAGAAGGTGGTGGTGAGGAGGAGAGGGTTAGAATTGTTTGGACGCTCGCGCATCACATGTCCCGATGGGTGCTCATTGAGCACTCATTATGAGGGACTGCACTCATTACGTGGAGTATTATCGTCAATGGGAGGCTTCTCATTAAGAGAAAATTCATTATTAGGGTTACTCGTTAAGAGAGGTATCACTGTACAATAGGGTGATTCAAATATGGGGGTAAAAAATTTTTTTTTAGATTTTAATGTGTTCAACCCTTTAAATGGTTCATTTCAGCATAAAAATAACTATCCTAAAATATTTTAGCAAATTTTTAATTTTTAGGGGTTGCTACCAGCAATTAAAAATTGACAGAATGACTCAAATTGTCAAATTTTCCCATACCACCCAGGGGGTACAGTACAAGGCGCATTGCTTTTTTTTAATGTGGAAAGCTCCCCCGTAGGTCCTACCATAACCACAAGCATGCATAATTAAACTAGCATGATATTTGAGACATTAGCTGTCCTTACTTCATCAACGTTTCTTTCTTTCTATCAGGGTAAACAGCCCTGTAGTTTTTCACTACTTGTAGCAAGAATTGTTTATGATCTTCGTCATGTGTTAGTATTTTATTATATTCATCCATTAATTTTACTCCTCTTTCCGCTATATCATTCACGACTTTCCACTGTTTGATAGATTTCTTAGCGGAGTTATACTCTTCATCATTATGCCATTCTTTAGCATCTTTGAGTAAAAATTTTGAACTAAATTCTGTTATTGTAAAGAATCTTTGAGTATTTGATGACAAAATCTTCTAATTTCTTCGTTGGAATAAGTGCAGGATCTAGAAAAGCCCGTTTTGCAGGAAGAGTTTCTGTTGTATTTTGCAAGGCCTTTACAATTTTGTTTTACGTTTCAGTAGGCACTTCATCATCATAAAAGGCCAAGGCTACCAGTTCTTCTGATAGGTACCAGAGGTGACCTAACAGTTTTTTAATAGCAACAAATGCAATTGTGTCATTTATTTGTTTGTAGACTACAAGATTCTGTAATAATTCCAGAGCAAAACGAGGAGCACAAGATGGCACAGGAGCTGTAAACCATGCCTTTACATATAACCGAGTAGCAAATAGACAGATGTCTTTTAGTCCTTTTTTGTCTTTTACTGAGATTTGAACATAAAAATTTTTAATGAATATGTAATTTTGGCCATCCACCTAGCCCGATGAAGTCCCGCTGGATGTTTAAATTTGATTCCACCTTTTGGTTCACCTCCCAAAAAAATAATTGTTAACTGCAATAGTTCTAGGTAATCGTCTCTTGGTTGGAATGTATCTAGTTGATTTGTTGCAAATATAATTATGTCATCTTTGATGTCATGAATATTTTCATAGATATCTGGATCTGATAATGCTGTCTCGTAGTCCTCCTTATTAATGCTTGACCATTTTTCTCTGAACTTCTTAAAAAGGACTATATCTGGGCCAGAAGATGGTGATAAAGACTTTGAAACAACAGCTTCCAGCATAATTTCAAATATATGGTGTCGACATGCCAGCCACAATAAATCAGTCGAATTTTTGTTCTAGAAGAATAGCTGCACCATTTCTAGGACCAGTATTGGCTGACGTTGTATTGAAACACATGCATTTTATTTGTTCGCAGATGTCCCATTCAAGCGATGTCTGATTGTTTGCATTAAAAAGAGACGCATTTCTGTCACTCAATTTTGCAACATCAAGACTTCCTAATAATTTATCATCAAACAATTTTCTACGTTTGCCAACCTTACTTTTCCATGTTGAAGGTTGTGCAGCACAGAAACCAGATTCATCACTTTTACTCTCCTCTGATTCTGATTCTGATGATGTACTGGTGAGTATGACAACCTCTTCACTCTTCTTTCTTTTGATCTCTTCTTCTGCTTTCCTCTTTTCATAACGTTGTTGCTTTTCTGCTGCTCTTTGCTCTTTTTTAGCAACAGCCTTATCAATGGTACCCATTTTTCCATGACGTCCTTTCTCACGTTGCATTTTCAAGAATTTCTTATCATCTTCTATTTTTATAAGCTGCATAGCATTCTCATGAGCAATGTCAAATAAGTTTTCCAGTTTATCTTTCCATTTTTCTTCTTTATTATTTAAATTTTGTGATCTTTTCAATTTGTTTGCTTTGTTTTTCTTAAGCAGCTGTCATTCCTTCAGTATTCCTTGAATTTTATCTACTACATGTATTCTTTGTTTTGCTGGTATTCCTGCTTTTTTCCAAACTGCTAGCACATCATCTGCAGTAGAGCAGCATGATTCTCTAATGTCTTGCTTTTTAATATTTCTGTAGTGCATGAAGAGGGCCATCATTTCCTTCTCTGATGGTAATACAGATGTTTTTAGTACTGCAGAGGGCTGCCCAATTAGCCATACTTCAGTTTCTTTTCTTGTAGAACTTCTCCCAAATGAGCAACTGGGTGATGGTGAGTTAGGCCTAGCTTC
Organism: Bathynomus jamesi; assembly: GCA_023014485.1. Lineage (NCBI taxonomy): Eukaryota > Metazoa > Arthropoda > Malacostraca > Isopoda > Cirolanidae > Bathynomus > Bathynomus jamesi. The sequence continues at coordinate 280,206 of JAJOZX010000795.1, forward strand.
CATAATCGATTAATTGGTATCAAAATTACGAGTTCCAAGCAACAATTAAAAGCAAGCTAGTATATAAACCATTAATTAAAATTCTGAAATATAAACAATTAAACAAAATCATAAGTTGTAAAAACAAACAAATTGAAAAAGAGGGAAACTTTGACGCCTGGTAGCACATAGTAAATTTTATTTAAAATTCACCAAATTTGGCATACACTACTTTTTTGTCATAGGGAACAAAAATACAGGTTGAACAATTAAAAAAAAACTGATTTTTTTGAATCACCCTACTGTACAATAAAATACATGGTAACTGACCAATATAATATATACTAATAGTAGGCCTATTCTTTGGCATTACAACAATGCAGTTATATAATGCCAAATAAAAGAACTGTAGGCCTACATCCATTATGTAAATAAAAACATGAAAAAAATAAATGAAGGGAAATATAAAACTAAAAGCAATCTTGTAGAATAATTGACTAATTCAAAACTGTTACATGCAGTACAGTAGCCTACCATATCGCAGATGTTTAACATTGTTTGAAAGTATCCATAGACCCAACCTAGTTAGGACCCATATAATATTTGTCAGATAATGACATTAAATTCTCAATGGAGGACTTTTCTCAAAATTATTATCGGGGTCTAAAGCAAAGTTCCACAGAATTAGTTATACCAAGTAAATTTAACCACTACATTAGAATACACACATACTAAGTTCAAATAATATGCTTCAATTCCATCTATTTTTACTCCAAAATGCTGGCATTCTCTGACAATATGTATAAAATAAATCCTCTGAAAAAAATAAGCTCATGCAGTACCATACCACTCAAAAATTTTATCCATAACTAATCATTGTACAAACCTAAATTTCTAAAAATGGAAAGTCCCTTTTAAAAACCAGCAGATTAATTTGGACAGGTTGAAAGAGAATCATAAATAGTGGGACAGTAACCTTTCTAGAAAACTTGCTTTATTACTGCAACATCTTCAAATTTATGTAGAACTCACTAGTTTATGATTAAAATAGTGACCAACCATTCCAGTTTACCCAGGTCAGTCCCACTTTTAATGAAGTGGTAAACTACATCCTGACTCTGAGCTAGCAGCTTTCTTAAACCTCACCTCGAGCATGTTCCTAACCTTAGCTAAACACTTATTGCAAAGCCACAAAATATTTGTTAACTTCATACCCAAAATACACTTGTTTTGTAATTTTGATGCAGGCTGAGTGATACCAATCATCACAACTCTCACATACTACAGCCTCATCCCCTTCCCTAACTTCCTTCTCACAAACCTTAGTCACAGTCTAAAGTGATCTTAAATACTATTCTTTAACTCAATTAAAAGTATTAAGATTTAAGTTAGGCTATTCCCTGGATGGAATGAGTGAATGGGGGCCTAGGCTAGTCAACCCAAAAAACTAGAATTGCACTAAATCAGGGATTCTCAAACTTTTTGTCACTTCATACCCTCTGATTCATCAGACAATCTGCTAGTACCCCCATTCGTAAGAATTCAGACATGGGGTCATCATCATTGCAATGGTAATTAATTATCACTGGTCAACAAAATTGAACTTTTTATTTGTCACAAACAAAAATGGGTGGATCTTATAGGTTTTTTACCACTGAGCTCAAAAATGGCCTCAAAATTTTTCTATCACCCACCAATATTGAGTGAATCAAAAATGAAATTTGGACTAATTTATAGGCATAATGGCAATATCAAAGTAGAAAATGCATATTGAATTCACCTAAAATGTGGCTACTGATGATTTATGCTTGTATTTCGTCTCTGGGCCATCCCTTGACAATGTCCAGCAGTAGTCATCCAACATGCTGGGGCTCCACTTGCCCTGGTATCGCTTCTCCATCGTGGATATTTGTTGATGAAAGCATTCCCCACGCTCATCCCTAACATCACCTAAGTTTGTTGGGAAGAAGTTGATATATGAGTCAAGAAAATGAATTTTCAACATGTTACACCCCATATCTTTGTAGGCCTTGAGAAGTTCTTCAACAAGTGACTCTTAATTTTCAGCCTTGAAGTTTCTGAGGAAATTTGTGTTCACTACTTTAGATGCTCTCCAAGCTGCTCCTTCAACTTCACTTAGAGTTTCATCAAACACGCTCTGTCTCTTGATTTCTCTAATTTGCGGGACTACAAATATCCCTTCTTTGATTTTGACCTCACTAATCCTCGGAAATTTCTGTTTCAAGTAGAGACCCCCCCTCCCACCCCTGCCATTTTGATCCATAGCCTTAACAAAATTTTCCATTAAACCAAGTTTAATATGTAGTGGTGGCAAATAACTTTTTTGGATTAAGAAGAGGTGAACTGGTGAGATTTTTATGCCCTGGAATCAACACTTGTTGAAGTGGCCATTGTTTCTTTGAGTAATGGCTTTCCCATGCTCTGCTGTCCTATTCACAGAGGAAACAATTTTGTATAACCCAGTTGTAAACCAAGAAGTGCAATCACTTTCAAGTCTCCACAGATATGCCAAGAGCATTTATCATATTGGATATGTTTCACAAGCAGGTGCATATTGTCGTATGATTCCTTCATATGTATGGCATGTGCTAATGGAACTGAAGGGTATTTATTTTCATTATGGAGTAATACAGTTTTTAAACTCAGCTTCAAGGAATCAACAAATAGGCACCATTCGTTTATATCATGTTGTTGGCCAAGGGTTTTCATGAGAGGGTAGAAAGTTTCTTTGATGCTTGCAGTAAAAGGATATCTTAGTGCCTTTTTCTTGAAGATTCCAACCTTTCAACCTGAAAGCCGAAAGTTCGGATTGATCTTTAGACAATTTCAGACCACAGACAAGCTCGCTCAGGTCTGCTTGAGATATTTAGTGAGACTCTGTCGATGAACAAGATGGTTCAAACATTGGATCAACATCATCTGTCAGTAAACCATGTTGAGCTTCATCATTACCATTGTACATCAATTTTATTTTCATCATCTAAACTCCACATTTCCAGTGGCCTTGGTACTGACAAATGTTTATTATGTAAAACAGGCCTTATGGCTGATGGTAAATTTGGGTATTGTACCATATGTTTAGATTTCGCAGTAATGCCTAGTATATTTGTTAAGCAGAAATAACAATCCATTAAATGGTCTTTCAGCTCTCTCCATATCAGAACAGCAAACGGCATTTGACGAGACCCATTTAGCCAGCCTGTCAGTAGTCTTAAACACATAATACAGCATATAAGAGGTGCCCAAGTCTTATTCTGATCCCCTACCTTGCAACCAAAATAAAGTTTGTATGCTTTTTTGACGAGAGGGGTGAAATTTCACCTTTGAAATTTAAGTCTTAACTCTCTGCACACATAACAGAAACAGTTTGGATGGTTGACACATTTGCATGGCATTCTGTCATGAAACAATACAAACGCACTGACACAAAAAATGATTAAGGAAAATCATGAATAAAATGCATGATGTTCACTGAGTTAAATCAAATGAGTAACTGACAAATGAAAGTCAACAGTGCTGTGTAGCAACTTATAAGCAGAGGAAGAGGAAGGGGCAAAACCCGCCCCCTTCCTATTCTCACTCAAATCCTAAGTAATGTAAATTCGTGTGTCACTCTAAAACTGTGGGTGATAGAAAAATTGTGTTTTCATTTTCGTAATCAACGTAAAAAATTACACATAGTTCAAGTAAAAACATCTCTGACAAAAACTTTGTTGACCAGTGTTATAATTAATTACAAATATCTTGTAATGATAATAAAAGAAATTTCTAGCCAATAATGGTAATGATAATGAAAGGTCTGTAATGAATCATAACACATTACATTTCCATTACAGTGTTCATTCCCATATATATATATATATATATATATATATATATATTATATACACACAGTGGAACCTCGGTTGTCGAGCACCTCGGAACTCGAGTTTTTTGGCATTCGAGTGTTTTCCAGAGCGAAAAATGCCATCGGAACTCGAGCATCCGCTCGGGTCACGAGCGAACGAACAAACCCGGACAAAGGGTTCTCGAGTCAGTTAGCGTCCAACCCATGGACCAGCAGGTCATCTCAAACTTCAAGAAACTGTACACCAAGGCGCTCTTCCAGAGGTGTTTTGAGGTAACTAATGACACAGAGTTAACACTCAGAGAACTCTGGAGGAATCACTTCACCATTCTCAATTGTATTAACCTAATAGACAAAGCCTGGATGGAAGTGACTTCTAGGACCATGAACTCAGCCTGGAAGAAATTGTGGCCAGAATGCTACCTAGTAAAAGACTTTGAGGCTGAGCCAGTGCCTGTGGTTGAGACCATTGTGTCTCTTGGGAAGTCCTTGGGGTTGGATGTGTCTGATGGTGATGTCGAGGAGTTGGTGGAGGACCATAGGGAAGAACTCACCACTGAGGAACTCCAAGTCCTTCAGGAGGAGCAGCAACAGGTGGTAGCAGAAGAGATTGCTTCAGGGAAGGAGGAGGAGAGAGGGGAGGATGTTCCTTCTTCAACCATTAAAGAAATGTGTGCAAAATGGGAAGAGGTACAGAGCTTTATAGAGAGACATCACCCTGACAAAGCTGTAGCAGGCCGAGTGATAAACATGTTCAATGACAATGCTATCGCTCATTTTAGAAAGATCTTAAAACGCAGGCAAAAACAAACCTCTCTGGATAGGTTTTTGATAAGAAAAGCATCCAATGAGTCTAGTGGAACTTTAAGTGCCTCTAAAAGGAGGAGAAGGGAACAAACCCCAGAGGAAGACTTGCTTCCTGAAGTCTTCATGGAGGGGGACTCCCCTTCCAAAAAGTAACACCTCTCATTCTCCCTCCCCCTCACCGTCTTTCATACGCCAACAAAAGTCCTCTACAAAGGTAATATGAAGTTAAATGCTCATTTATTCTATTTATTTGTCTTATATATTGAATGTTAATTTATTTTTATGTGTAAAACCATTAATATGACCAGAAATATGAATTTTTAAAAATATTTTTTGACGTCAGGAACGGATTAATTGCTTTTACATTATTTCTCATGGGAAAATTCATCTCGGAACTCGAGCTTTTCACAACTCAAGCACTTTCCTGGAACGGATTATGCTCGTGATCTGAGGTACCACTGTATGTATATATATATATATATATATATATATATATATATATATATATATATATATATATATGAAAATGTTTATTGGCAGACTATAGTCCATATGACAATTATTATTAATACAATGACAGTTCATATACTAAGGATAGAAATATATACAATTGATTAGAAATAAAACTGTACTGTCGAAGTTAAGTGGAGCTACAGACAGACGTTTTCGTACCAAGAAGTCCATAGCTGAGACTCTTAGAGGATAAATGGCAGAACTCATGGATAGCTTGGATGATCGGGTGGGTTGATTTTTTTTAATTCTTTGCATTAGACTGTATTGGGAACGTCTTGTTACCTCCAGGAAGCATGGGACATTGTGGGTAGCAAACATTTGCGAAGCTGAGCATCTCATGGGTAATTTATGTAAAAGTCTAAAAGACCTATTGTACAGCAAATTTAGGGTTCTGCCAGAACCTTTTTTTTATAATTCACCCAGAGTTGCTGTTTGTATATATTACTGCAGAAAGTACGAAAGAGTGTGTCTTTAGCTTCACTTGTACAGAATCAAAAGTTCCTTATAGTCATATTCGCTTCAGCACACAAGCTTCAAGATTGTTTTCTTATACCCGAGTCATCACTCAAGGAGCTGGTAATAGTTTGACCCAAATACTTAAACTCTTGTACTTCCTCAATTACTTCACCCTTCATTTTAAACCTTATATCAGCTTTTAGGATGAAATTGCATAACCTTAGTTTTTGTAACATTAAAAAGAATATGTTTCTGCGAATACTCTTCGCAGACTTTTAGTCATCAATCCCGACCTTTAACAGAGGGACTTATTAACACCATATCATCGGCATAAACTAAGTTATTTATCCTTGTGTTATCTATACAACATCCCACTGCTGCCTCTTTAAGTGAAGCAATTAATCCATCAATATACACATTAAACAGCATAGGGGAGAGCAAGGAGCCTTGTCTCACCCTGCAAGAGGAGCCAAAATACTCAGATAGTACATTGCCCCACCTAACAGTCAAAGATTGGTAGGAATACCAAAATTTCAATAAATTTAATATGTATATGGGAACCTTCCTGTCTTCTAGTTCTGCAAATAAAATATTGTGGTTCACCCTATCATATGCCTTACTTATATCTAGGAAACAGCTATAAATAGTTGAATTACTGTCAATGTATTTAGATATTGTTTCTTTAAGTACATAGATACACAGGTCAGTTGAGTGGGACCTTTTAAAGCCAAACTGATTAGGAGATGTCCATAGGAAATCATTTAATCAGAGTAACAAGAGTTTTTCTAGTAGTTTCGAGAAGCAAGAAGCAACAGTAATAGGCCTGTAATTATTGCTGGACAGAATGTCTCCATACTTATTTTTGACCAGGGACAAGATATATACCCTCATGAACTCTGCAGGGATATACCTATGAGCCAGCATGGCTGATAGGAGCAATGATATATGCAGACATACTACGTCATTTGCATATTTTAAGTGCTCATTTGCTAAGTTATCTACCCATGATGCAGAACCAGTCTTTAACTCTTTAATTAACCTCTTTACTTCAGAAAATGATATCAAAGTATTTTCCCTTGTCCCTCCCACAATCGTTTCACTGCAATCTATCTTAAGATTATCCCTACTCACACTTAAGAATGTTAGAATAGTGGTTTTTCCACAGCTTTGCAATTTCATCCTCCCCCGACACCCCATCAATTGTCAGAGGGAGGACATTTTTGATACCCATTTGATTCTTAACAAATTTCCAAAATTTGTCATCATCATTATTTATGTGAGCTTCACAGGCTTTTGATGCTCAAATAGACTCTCTTCCTGTTTACATCGCCTTATGGCCACCTTATACTGACCCCAACTTCTACACATTCAAGTATACTGGTCCTAATCTGGGTCTACCATGAAAGCACCACAAATCATAGGCGTCTTTCGATTCCCTCTTCAGGGGGGCAATAAAATCATTCCATCCAGAAATAATCTTAGTATGATAGTTGTAAGATTTAATCAGGGGGCTTCCTGCTTCTCTTACCAGGGATATTATCTTACAATAATACCTATCTATGAGTTTACAGTGAGAATCATTTGAGCAAGGATTATTACAGGCAAGGTGCAAAATCTCTAAATTATTAAAGAGGTGACTTGTTCTGTCTTTGTATTCTATTCTCTGCTGCATCGTAATATTGGACCAATCAATGCGATTATTCTTACCTATTGAGTTCTTGTTAAGTCGTGTTGCACATAAATTGGTAATGTTAATTAATATTTCTAATGGTCTATGATCAGAAAGAAGGAAATCATGCAGAATATTGTAACAGGGTGCATGTTGTGATTTCTGGATGATCCATTGGGTGGTTGGTTGTATGGTATGTGATACGTGGCTGAATTTCGTGCGTACTTGCACTTTTGAATTTTGGTTGCTTGGAAGCGGACAGCTGGTCTTGAACTGGAAATTGTGGTGATTAAACCATGTAAAATTTAAAATAAGAAACATATCATCGAGGGTTTCCCTGTAAAGGAATTTTTTGTATTAGGTGAGTCATTAATGCTGTACATAATTCATAATTGTAAATCCTAAAATATTGTGTATATTAAGCTATTTTTAGATATCTTTGAGTGATATATAAATGTTTTCATATTAGATTTGGTTGGGAGACAGCATACTGTAACAACAGTAACCTAAGAATTGTCCTCTGCAAAAGAGGTAGGCTGTATGTTATAAACTGGTTTCTATGTATATATAATGTATATATCTACTTAAGATTTTAATTATTGGAGAAATGATATTTATGTAAGTGGTGTTTTATTAGTTATTTTCTTCTGAATTTCTTAGGAGACGGAGTTGGGAGCCAGATCTTATAACTGCTTGTAAGCGCCCTGAATAAACCCCATTATTTTATAAGTGCCAGTGATTTAAGTATTTAATATTATAGGTTTAAGTTTAGGTTAAGTTAAGTTCGGGTTTAGGTTGTTAAATTTAGGTTAAGTTTAAGTTAAGTTTGTTAGGGTAATGATAACTTGTTTATGCAGCCTGATTTACTTTGTATATATTAATATATAGTTTTGTAATCTAATGTTTTACTGTTCCTGGCTGGGACGGCCTCGCGCTGTAAAGGGGACATATATATATTCGGTTGTGGAATCCTGGTCATGGTAACAGTTGGCATCCCCAGCTAAGATTTTTTTTTCCCCCATTTACTCAATTTGTTATACCGTTCGGTTTTGGTTTCATTGTATGTACTTTTCTTTTAATTTTTCATAATTTGATTTTCTAGTTTTGAAAGCTTGATTTAATCATATTGTTTAGGATGGTTGAAGAAGGAGCATTAGGAGACATGACTGTGGATGAGAAGGGGCGGCAGTCGGTTAGATTGAAGGCAAGTGACGGTTTAAATGAATTTGATGGTGCGATGACTGCAATAGAGAGTTCTGTACAAGAATTGCTGAATGAAGAAGGAACTGAAGGTAAAGATGTGAAACTGAAAGCTTTTTTTGAGCGTATGCGTAAAATGGAGGAAGGGTATGTGAGTAAGAAATTGGTTGAAGTGGGACGGGTGCACTTGCCAAGGCATTTGGAGAAGAAGGTTGCTTATTACTCTGAAAGCGATAAATCTGAGTATGATTGCGAAAGTCCTGGTGAATGGAAAGAGGTGCAAAGTAAAAGGAAAAGGAGACTGAGAAATAAGGCTAAGCGTGATTGTGAAAGTAAGTTTGGAAGAAGTGATAAAGGTGTTAAGTGTAGAAAGTACACAGTGGATGGAAGTTCTAGTTCAGATTTTTCGAATGAGGAGACTCCCTTGCCCAGAATGAACGTGTATTTGGAAGATTTTTATGCCATGAGAGATAAGGGTGTTTATGCAGCCTGATTTACTTTGTATATATTAATATATAGTTTTGTAATCTAATGTTTTACTGTTCCTGGCTGGGACGGCCTCGCGCTGTAAAGGGGACATATATATATTTGGTTGTGGAATCCTGGTCACGGTAACAATATGAACTCTAACAATTCGATCATTTAGATTGAATTACTAGTGAGACAATGATTAATCCACCTGGTGATACCACTCATATCACTAACATATGTAAAATTACCACTGGCTACCCCTAATACATCTACATCACTTCTACTTAAATTGGCTGACTCGCACACGTTACCCAATTCTACAAAGAATTCTGAGTTCACATGTGCGTTAAAGCCCCCATTATTATACAGTAAGAATATTTGGGGTTATCTGATAATGACTTAATTTTGTCCAGCAAATCAATGTATTCATCTAGATTACTGCTGTTGTTATATGGTAAATAGCAGTTTAAAATTAATATGTAATCATTGTTCAGACTTGTAATTCAATGCCTAACAGCCTTACATTATTGCTTGTTAAAATTTTTATATGTTTTGACAAATTCTTCCTTATTAAGAAAGCAACACCACCAAAAGGCCAACTGTACATTAATCATCTGACAAGTCTACTGCTGATGACGCATGATACATAAAGTCATCATGGATGGTAGAGAGGAATTTTAGTTCTTGCTTAGGTAGCCAGTGCTCCTGCAAGAATATCAAATCTGCACTGTCACAGATTTTATGAACATCTACAGTTGAATTCCTCACTGACCTTACATTATATGAGACTATTTTCAACAAGTTATCCACCATAACTGATGGAGAATTTATTATTAGTAAGATTATTATTATTTTACATAGTACAACTTTCAGGCATTACCATTAGGGTGCCTATTATTATTATTATTATTATTTTGCCTGTTATCAAATCTCCTGGAAAAGTGAATAAACTCCTTAACTTATAGTGCACATTTTATTTATAGAATCCTATACTAAAGCACTACTAATAAATAATTAAAATACACTTCATTTTATATGTGTTGTAACTTGTAACACCAAAAAATAAATTCTAACGATGCATAATTCTAAATGTTTACTGATATTTTCATTCAGCCATATACCTTTGGTAACCTTTGGTTAGCTTCCACCCAAATTGTTCATTCTGACGAAGGTCAAGCTTTTCACTCCACCTTAGACCTACAGTTTAACATGGAATCCAAACCACGCCCCATCAGCAGCCGAGCGTCTTAACCACTTGGCCACCTAGGGTACCCATTTATCTACCAACCACTTTCTTTATTGTGGAAGGATGAACAGCTGGGATTTGCTGCGCGCCTGTTGCCATCGGGTCTCGAACCCGGGGCTGATGGATTTGTAGTCAGCGACTCTAACCACTACACCACTGAGGTGCATATATAACTATAGCTTTTATTTTTTTTGTTACAGTTGCAGGCTGATAATACAACATTATCTGATGCTGTTGAAATTTGGCTCAATTTAATCCAAGATGAAAAATTAGCTCCATACAAAGAAGATATTATTAAGAGATTTAAAAAAGCCATGGAGCCATGTCATCTTTTGGCAAATATAACTTACTCAAAGTATGAAGGTAAATAGGTCCTAAATGCTTAACTACTATCAATATACAGGGTGAGTGAAAAGTCTCTCCACAGTAGTAATAAGATATTTATTTTATTGAAATTTTACATAAGAAGATATAAGAATTCTATAAATATAATGACATATCATTGTTACCTGTTTAGAGTAAGTAACATAGCAAGACTTAGCTTAGACTAGCCTAGACTTCGCCAATATTTTGTTAAAGATTTTTACGATATCGTACAATTTTCATTAAAATATCTAACTTCAATAAAGTAAATATCTTATTACTACTGCAGAGACTTTTCGATCACCCTTTATAAAACATAGGTAACTCAACTGTATAGGCAGAAGAGTTTTCTCTAATCTGAATCAAATCATCTGGCATTGCCATATTAGATAACCATTAGCATAAATTAGATACCATAACAAATTATATAATCTATATTATGAACTTTATTTTTATTTCCACACAGTTCTATTATTTTTCAGGACAAAAACTGAATAGAGTTCAAGAGGAAGAGGCTGAAGAATGGCTGAGTGAAATAAATTCAGAATACATGGCAGGATATTATGCATTCTGCTTAAAAGATGCACTAATTTTTCCTCCTTATTTATTCAAAGATAGTATAGTGAGCTCTACATCAGCTAGTAATTGGTGGAAAATTGTTGAAATGAAAGAAAAAAGAGAGACCAGATTAACATTAGGTTTTGCTAAATTTATGAGATCTATTCATAGTTGTCTGGCCAGTTCTGGATCATTGGAAAGATTTTTTCAACATTTGGCTTGGTATGGAGTAAAATACCAAACAGGTTAGGGAAAGAAAAGGCAGAAATGTTGGTTCAAATCTACCACCACCTAAGGTCAAAAGATGCTGAACATACTGATCAATAATCAATACCTATTAGGTAGCTACCACTTAAATTATTTAAATTATAAAGTTGAAAGAAACATGATTTATTTTTAGATATAGGTAGCCAATTAGAAGATAGATAAATTAGATACAGTATTAGATATAAGGTTCATAATGAAACATGTCAAATAAATAGTTTGTTAATTTTAGTTTATATTGGCCTTATCACATTAATTATAGTTTATAGTTGTTAATATATAAGACTGCATAACCATATTATAAAAAATGCAAAGTTAAAAATAAGTTTATGAGAAGTAAATTAATGTGGGTTTTTAGGTTGGGTTTTTGGTGGGTTTTTGGGTACCAACCCTGATGATTATTTTGAGATATTTTATGAGGGGAGATATGATAGAGATATTTAAAATGTGTTCAGGTTTGGACAAGTTAGATGTATATAATTTTTTCTCACTAGAGACAGATGGGATAACTCATGGACATGAGAAAATTAGAAAACAGCCTTGTAGACTTGATCTAAAAAAATACTATGTGCAGGTTCTGTAAGCTGGTAAGCTGCAGAACCTATGCCCAGGTTCAGGAGCCACTTCATACTATTAGCTCATAACTTGGATAACCTCAATAGGCCCTGGTGGCTTCATGTTTTCCAAATGAAATATAATGTAATCTTGCTTCATATATATTATATATATATATATATATATATAATATATAATATATATATATATATATTAGGGTGTCCCAGCCTCACATGTGAAAATAAAAATTTGCAAGTCAAATCACACATCCCTTTAATTAATTACACTTGAAGAAAGGAAAAAATGGGCAAAATTTCATTGGCCTATTAGGAGGGGAAGGGTCCCCTCATTGACCTTGTTTATTCGACCCTATATGAACAAACGTAAATGCTCAGCATTAATCATTCTAGAATGGAAGAATGAAATGTAAATTCTTTCTAATGACTAAATTAAAGGAAATGGAAATTCTTCCTAATGGCACATTTCATTTCGGGGGACAGAGGATCTTTTTGTCTGCTGAGGGGAACTGCTGGCGGTGGTATTCGACGACTTGGTACACGAGCTGCCGTTCCTCCTCATTTTTTGTCAGGCCCTCGTTGAAATCTTCCGCCAGTTTCACCGCCCGTTCTGCCGCGTCGTTCACAGACTACATCCTTCGAGATCTTTGGGGGTTTTTGGAACTGGCAGCTTCAGGCAATGAAAAAGGTTTTGAGTCCTTTTCGTGACCAAGGTGCTCAAATCCAACCGTCTCACGGTCAAGACACTCTTTCCCTCCAGCTGACGCAGATCTTTTGGGTTTTCGGTCTTCTTGTGCAGGTTTTGGAGCATGGCCGTCTTCTCTGCATCGGTGGCTTTGGAGGAGAACATAGCGAGTCTGGCTAAATCTTCGCTTAGGTACCAGAGGTGGCCCCGGAATTTCATCAATGCGGCAGTACCTACATCATGATCCACCGCCTTGTACCGCTCTAGGTCCTCCAACAGCTCCAGGTCATTGACAGGCGCGTCCGCCGTCAATGGAGCCTCGAACCACCTCTGGAGGTAGATGGTGATGGCAAAGACGTTTATCCTGCGTAGTGACCGGACCTCGTGAGCGGTCAGGTGGAATTGGCTTCGGAAGATGAACATCTTAAGACAGTAAATGCCTTTGGCCATCCACCTGGCCCGGTTGTATGCTCCAGGACGATTGTACCGGAGATCTCGTTTGCCATGACCATCGAGGAAGACCAGAGCGAGGATCAGGAACTCCCGGTAATCGTCTCTTGGGTGGCCAACTTCAAGCTGGTCTTCAATGAAGTGGACAATCTGCTCTCTTTTCAACGCCACCCATTCCGAAAGGATGTCGCTTGGGCCATCGCCGTTGAACGGAGAAGCCTGCTTCTGGTCAATGAATTCCCATTGGGATTTGAAGCGAGCGAACAGCGCAATTTCGGGGCCAGAAGACCTGAAGAACAGGTCAAAGACAGGTGATTACCAATTCCATCATGTGGTGTCTGCAAGCCAGGGAAAGAACGCGGCGGTCCATTTGGTCCTGGATAATCATACAAGCGCCTCTGTGAATACCGGTATTCGCCGCTGTTGTGTCGAAGCAGAGACCGGCAATCCATGGTTGAACTTGCGGCCAATCGTCCAGCACCTTCAGAACAGCTCCAGCCATCCGCTGTCCCGTGCTGTCAGGGATTTTTGGGATCGCCAACAACTTCTCAAGATTCTTCCCACTGACCAGCACTGGTACGATCCGATTTCCCTCCATCCGAATCAGGGAGGAGTTTGCCATCAAAGTGGACGACAAGCGGCGTATCAGGATTGAACTCGGTCTTGATTCCAGCTGCCAAGTTCTTCCTGGACTTCTGCGTGAATGGTGAAGACTTGATTTGGACAAGGTGACCGAGGATAACTCAACTCCCGCGGCAGCGAGTGCTGGAGCCACAATGTGCATCACTTGGTGTACTGAGGTTCCAGTTCGATCCAGGGCTGCATCAAAATTGGGATATTGGATGATCCTCCTTGCCGACACTTGGCCATCCTTGGGAGTGGATCGAGGAGCCGAAGGACCAGGAGAGGAATAGTGGACATCATCATTGGATGCTTCGGCCATGGACTCCGAAGAAGAAGACCCACTTTTCACCGTTCCTTTTGCTTGCAGTGAGTCCATCTCTTCGCGGCTTTTCTTCTTCCTCTTCTCTTCAGCTGCTCGGCGTTTCTCCCGCTCCGCTGCCTGCGAGCAAACTCCAGGTCCTCTCCTCCGATGTACATCTTCTGCACGGTTCGCTGGTCATTCAGAAAGTCTCGATCTTCGGAGACTTTGATGAGTTTCATGGCGTTGGCATGAGCTGTTTCGAACAGTGTATTCAGGTTGGCTTGGAATCCCTTTTCCCGCTCCAGTTGCTTCTCTCCCCCACGGTTTCGGTTTCTGCCAACCTTCTCGTAGTCCGTGGAGAGGGCCTTGATCCTCTCGACGCACTTGGGCTTGTGGGAGGTCGGAATAGATGCCCGAGCCCACACCGCCATAACCTCATCAGCTACCACATTGGCAGCTTCCGCCGTGGACGTTTTTTTCTTCCGGGTGAAGAACAACAGACGTCGAAGAACATCTCCCACTGTCGGGAGTTGACACAGCGTTTCCAGGGGTTCATTTCGCAACACCCCCACCAACCACACAGTCTCCTGCTTTCTTGTATCCATAACCTGAAAAGAAATATGCTACAATTAGTATAAGGTAGAGTAGCCATTCAGCAATAGTAACACATGGTTTGAGGGGACCCTTAAAATTAAAGAACACGAATGAAATTCATCTTGCTGGCATGTTTTCACGAGTGGAAGAAATTAGGGGGTGTGCATGACAAACTTCAGGAACAAAAAAAATTGGGACACACTAATATATATATATATATATATATATATATATATATATATATATATATATATATATATATGAGAAATTACTGTATTAATTACCCTTAAGTATTTTCTTTCATATACTTAATAAAATTTATCATTAGTAATTTAATATATATCATATTGGTTTGCAAATGAAACATCCAGTTACCCAATTGCACACACCCTGCACCAGGTATCCCTGTCTCAGTGAATGTTATTACACCAAACCATGCACTGAATCTTGGCGCAAATCATAAAATTACACCAGACTTGTCAGGCATAATATGTACAGTATATTTCCTAGTTGGGACATCGAGCATGAGTAGGACCTATAGAGTTATTGCAGTTAAAAACTCAGCTATTATGCAGCTAAGGGGCATCATGGCTTTATAAACATACACACTACCCTCTTCAACTTTAGAAATATATGTACATCACACTACAATTAATTATATACTGGGGAAATATCATTTTATGGTGAAGTTTAAGGAAATTATGTTACAAAAAATTTGAATTTGTCACTATCACTACCATGATAAACATAGCGGACATCAACAAACCACCAAGCAACAAATGCTCTCTTAACATTATCCAGCCAATCAAATTTCAACTTGGCTCTATCCCAGGTTCAAAACCACGCCATTTCTCAGTCTAAATTCCAACATGGTGTGCAAAACTTGCAATCTTAATTATATCGAAGTTCATCATTATTTTTTTTAATGGCAATTTAGCCTCAGACCTTTTCAGAGACCATGGCATTATTCGAAAATCCTGTAATTGTTGTCAGTGCAGTAAAAACTGCGCTATTCAGAGATAAAGCATTATTTTCAGTGCAACATTAAAATAGTGAATCCAAGAAATAAGCTTGTAACGTTGTAATTTTAAAGCTTCAGTTTATAAAGGCACATGGTTAGAACACTCATGATTGCGGGAGCTTTTCCAAAATTTGGACTGTTTCCAATTTTTTTTGAAAAGAAGATATTTAATGTAGATGTTTACACTGATTTCAAAAATGTACGTCGTTTTTTGGAGAAATGAGCAGTTCAAAAGTTATGTTTGTTATTATAATTTTGTATTAGGTCAAAAACTATATAACAATACGTACAACTGAAAACTAATACAAGAGTTATTGTATTCTTTAGTAATATTGGCTTAGAACATAAGAACCTAAGAAATTTTTATAGTAGGCATACTAGGGGCCACTTTGGCCCATTTAGGTGGCTCCACTATATAAAAACTGCCTGTACATTGGCAACAACCAGTTTTTACAAAACTAATTAATTATCAATTTAAAACTAAAGATAGAATCTCTGGATCCAGAGGATCAAAGTCATAATAGGCTACTATCCACAAATATGTTACACTCTATGTCTATTTATAACTGACATGCAAATAAGAATCCAGTCAATTTCATTACGGTATCCATCAATACCAGTACCTCGCCAACCAAAAATAAGTCACAGTCCATATCAATTGCGGACCAAGTCACAATTTACAACTATATACATTACAATATATATACTTAGGAAGAAAAGTGTAGGTGTGGCTGTAAAGACTGTACAGTAATGTAGAAATGTGTGTGCACCCATTTTGGGTCTCCCATTTAAAGGTGTTTGTGGGGCAAGTGAAGATCATGAGTTTTTCAATACCTCACAGTACTATGGGGGGCACTGCAATCTCTCTAAATGGGGTGTGTAAGGACAGAGAGTATCCCCTAACCCAAGATACTGCCTCCCTATATCCCACAGCACCTGTGTTGAGCTGTGGGATCTATCACCCAAATGCACAAAATATATATGAAATAAACTAGTACCATTCATGCAATAAAAATGGGCTTAAACACCATCACCAGATGTCCCTTGCAGACATCAAACTAACCAACCTTCTTTTGAAAGAATCAAGTGTATCTGAAGTCACCACTTCTTCTGTCGGACTGTTCCAAAACTTAATTACCTCTAGTCTGGTTATTGTGATCTTTAATGAAGAGAGACTCAAAATCTATCTTATCCAACCCTTTTATCATTTTATACACCTCTATCATATCACCCCTTGACCTCCTCCTTTTTAATAAGAACATGCTTAGATACACCAGTCTTTCCTTATATGTCAATTGTCTTAGAGATAGGATCATTCTTGTTGCTTGTTTCTGTACTTTTTCCAGTTTTTCAATATCTTGTATCAAATAGGGACTATTAAATTGAATACAGTATTCAAGGAGGGGTCTCACATATGAAATGTATAGTTGCTTTATAATATTGGGTGATTTGTATTCAATGTGTGTGTGTGCATGAGATTGAGTCTAGCATTTGCCCATGTACATATTAAATTTATTGAAATTTTAGTATGCCCACCAATCTTTCACTATTAGGTGGGGCAATGTACTATCCGAGTGTTTTGGCTCCTCTTGCAGGGTGAGACAAGGTTCCTTGCTCTCCCCTATGCTGTTTAATGTGTATATCGACGGATTAATTGCTTCACTTAATGAGGCAACAGTGGGATGTTGTATAGATAACGCAAGGATAAATAACTTAGTTTATGCCGATGATATGGTGTTAATAAGTCCTTCTGTTAAAGGTCTGGATCGGCTACTAAATGTCTGCGAAGTGTATTCGCAGAAACATATTCTTTTTAATGTTACAAAAACTAAGGTTATGCAATTTCATCCGAAAAGCTGTAATCAGCCAGCTGATATAAGGTTTAAAATGAATGGTGAAGTAATTGAGGAAGTACAAGAGTTTAAGTATTTGGGTCAAACTATTACCAGCTCCTTGAGTGATGACTCAGATATAAGAAAACAATCTCGAAGCCTGTGTGCTAAAGCGAATATGACCATAAGGAACTTTCGTTTCTGTACAAGTGAAGCTAAAGACACACTCTCATACTTTCTGCAGTAATATATACGGTCAGCAACTCTGGGTGAATTATAAAAAAGGTTCTGGCAGAACCCTAAATTTGCTGTATAACAGGTCTTTTAGACTCTTACATAAATTACCCCCGAGATGCTCAGCTTCGCAAATGTTTGCTACCCGCAATGTCCCGAGCTTCCCGGAGGTAACAAGACGTGCTCAACACAGTCTAATGCAAAGAATTAAAAAATCAACCCACCCGATCATCCAAGCTATCCATGAGTCCTGCCATTTATCCTCTAAGCTATGGACTTCTTGGTACGAAAACATCTGTCTGTAGCTCCACTTAACTTCGACAGTGCAGTATTATTTCTAATCAATTGTATATTTTCTATCATTAGTGTATGAACTGACATACTTCGACAGTGCAGTATTATTTCTAATCAATTGTATATTTTCTATCATTAGTGTATGAACTGTCATTGTACAGTGGTACCTCAGATCACGAGCATAATCCATTCCAGAAAAGTGCTCGAGTTGTGAAAAGCTCGAGTTCCAAGATGAATTTTCCCATAAGAAATAATGTAAAAGCAATTAATCCGTTCCTGACATCAAAAAATATTTTTAAAAATTCATATTTCTGGTCATATTAATGGTTTTACACACAAAAATAAATTAACATTCAATATATAAGACAAATAAATAGAATAAATGAGCATTTAACTTCACATTACCTTTGTAGAGGACTTTTGTTGGCGTATGAAAGACGGTGAGGGGGAGGGAGAATGAGAGGTGTTACTTTTTGGAAGGGGAGTCCCCCTCCATGAAGACTTCAGGAAGCAAGTCTTCCTCTGGGGTTTGTTCCCTTCTCCTCCTTTTAGAGGCACTTAAAGTTCCACTAGACTCATTGGATGCTTTTCTTATCAAAAACCTATCCAGAGAGGTTTGTTTTTGCCTGCGTTTTAAGATCTTTCTAAAATGAGCGATAGCATTGTCATTGAACATGTTTATCACTCGGCCTGCTACAGCTTTGTCAGGGTGATGTGTCTCTATAAAGCTCTGTACCTCTTCCCATTTTGCACACATTTCTTTAATGGTTGAAGAAGGAACATCCTCCCCTCTCTCCTCCTCCTTCCCTGAAGCAATCTCTTCTGCTACCACCTGTTGCTGCTCCTCCTGAAGGACTTGGAGTTCCTCAGTGGTGAGTTCTTCCCTATGGTCCTCCACCAACTCCTCGACATCACCATCAGACACATCCAACCCCAAGGACTTCCCAAGAGACACAATGGTCTCAACCACAGGCACTGGCTCAGCCTCAAAGTCTTTTACTAGGTAGCATTCTGGCCACAATTTCTTCCAGGCCGAGTTCATGGTCCTAAAAGTCACTTCCATCCAGGCTTTGTCTATTAGGTTCGGCAGAGATGCTCACAACTCAAGATACACATGCTAACTGATGCTAACTGACTCAAGAACCCTTTGTCCGGGTTCGTTCGTTCGTTCGCGACCCGAGCGGATGCTCGAGTTCCGATGGCATTTTTCGCTCTGGAAAACACTCGAATGCCGAAAAACTTGAGTTCCGAGGTGCTCGACAACCGAGGTTCCACTGTATTAATAATATTTGTCATATGGACTATAGTCTGCCAATAAACCTTTTCATTTTCATTTAATTTCTGATTACCATATAGTGATTTGAGGGTTTAAGTTCATTAGTCACAGTGACACCCAAGTCTTTCTCTTTATCATCATTTTTCATCCAAATTCCTTTCATATTCTATTCAAATTCTTGATTTTTTGGCCCAATATGCATAATCTTGCACTTATCAACATTAAATTTCATCTCCCACTTATCTGCCCAGGCTGTTACTTTAAGTGTAATAGTAAAGTGTCATAGTAAAGAAATACCAAATATGTAGCTATACTGTATAAGGTAAGGTGGGGTAAGATTGACACATCTTTGCAATTTCATCTTTATTTTTATCAAAATGTAATAATCTCAGCATATTTTGATTTTATTTTGATCTATAACAATTTAGTTAATTAATCATAGTCATCCCTGCATAAAAAATCTTTAAGAAGTATAGCCATTCATAATTTTTTAAAAAGTGACAAAATGTCAATGTTACCCCACGGGTGGGGTAACATTGACGGTACATTGTTTCCCCATTATATGCCACAATTCCCCTTTTCAGGGGTAACATTGGCACCCAACTATGTTTTTAAGAAATAGTAACGAACAGTAAGCATAGTCTATTGAATAATCTAGAGGTATAAGTTATGGAATAGGATCACCGAGTTTCTTCAGGATATCAGATTCAGGGTAGTCCAGTTGGTCCACTTTTGTAGGCCATTTCCAGTGACATCCACTACGGATCATCACACTGACAGTTGCACAACTCTGAATGAGATGAATCTTCTCAATGACTCCAGGGAATCTCTCATCATCATAGTCAACCTTCACATGTTACCAATTTTGAGATCTCTGACTTTCACAAATGTCTCTTCTTGATCATCACATGATAAATTCACATCTTCATTTTCTTGGTCATTTTCAGAGTCAGAACTTTGAGCCTTTACCATAATTCCCATAGTTCTCATTTTTTCTTTCATAGTTTCTTGGCATTGTTTCTCTAAGTTATCTAAAACAGAAAAACAAATTTAAGGAACATAAATATATATTATAACAGAATAAAATAGTGCAGCAAACAAATTTTAATATATATTGCCTAAACAGAGCTATATAAATGTCAAACCTTTGCCCAAACATAGTATTCATGCATATGGGGTAACTTTGACATTTTGTCAATGTTACCCCATAAATAAATATTGTGAATATTTCCTACCAGTACATGGGCTTTATTTTATTAAATTTTTAATTTTACATTTTAACTAATAGTCTTACCCAATATATATATCTGATTTATGCAGTTAAGAGTAATGTCCTTACCAAAGTTTTCTAAATTCAAAAAATTGCCAAAATAGTTCTCAATAAAAACAAAACTAAAATAAATAAAATATTTCACTACTATAGTTTTAAAGCAGGTTTAAAATATATAATAATGATATACATTTTTCCTTAATTTGTTTTTATGTCAATAATGTTCTTATAAAAGGTGTCAGTAAAGTGTAATAATCATACCGTATGTCAATGTTACCCCACTGTCAATGTTACCCTGTGTTACCTTACATTGAGAGGGTATTTAGTTACCTAGTAGAGTAGACCAGTAGAAAATAAAAAAGAATGATCCTAACAAGTTAAACTGAAATTAATTATTTCATGGTGATTAAAAAAT
This sequence comes from Bathynomus jamesi, assembly GCA_023014485.1. Lineage (NCBI taxonomy): Eukaryota > Metazoa > Arthropoda > Malacostraca > Isopoda > Cirolanidae > Bathynomus > Bathynomus jamesi. The sequence continues at coordinate 301,168 of JAJOZX010000795.1, forward strand.
GAAGTTTAGCAAGTTATATTTATTTAGGAAATTGGGATCTTGTGGGTTATAACCCATCATTTCTTCTTTCTTGGTTAGGTCAACTGTACACCCTTGACAATTGGTTAGGTTAAGTTGCGAGGTCTGCATTAAGTGGATTGAAAATCAAAAACCAATTGGAGGAGTAGGCTACGGTATGTCATTGAAATCAATGAAAGCAAATTTGAAAAAAGGAAATATCACCGCGGATGTACAGTGGATAGTGAGTGGTGGTATTGATAGAAACACTAAGAAACACTTCGTTGTGCCCATTGAAAAATGCACTGTTAAAACATTAATTCTGCTGTATAAAAAATTCATTCTCCCTAGTTCCATAATCTAGAGTGACTGCTGGAAGGCATATGATACAGTAAATACTCAATAAGTCGGACTATATAGGGCTCTAGCCAGTCCAACTCATTGAAAAGTCTGACTCATCGCAAATTACCTTAATTACAGCCCCCTATTTACCCCTAAAGAGGCACAAATACTCTCTAACCTTTTAAGTTTGATTAGCAAGAGTCTAATACAATGTTCAAAATAAACATTAAAAAACAAAAACTGGTACCTAAATATTTGGCTGGACACAGGGGCTACATTTATCAAAATTACATTTTTCTAGTGTAATTTTCTCTGCTTTGCTCGAATCTGATACCCATTTCTTATGCAAATGAATAGAAATTTTTTTTTTTTTTCATTCCAAAATATGGAGTATTTCTACTCATTTGCACAAGAAATGTGTGTCAAATTCCAACAAAGCAGAGAAAACTACACCAGGAAAATGTAATTCTGATAAAAAACTAGCTAACCTAACTAAATTAACTAACCTAACCAACCTAACCTAACATTTTGGGCATTGCACACAAGCAAGCAGAACTCCGTGGCATTTAAAACAATCCACCACTGCTTCGTTATTTTCAAAATATTTAGAAATGGTGCAGTAATACTCAATCTTGCAATCGTCACATTCAAAACCTTCACTAGCTTCAGCCATTGTCCTCAAACTGCGTGAAGCAAAGGAAATTCCTATGGTGCACGTCGCAAAAAGTGTCTAATTGGCCAAATCCAGCCATGTGACAATCTGAAAACAAGTGATACATCCACAAAACGCATTACCATACATACAAACACACGGAGCACTAACATACATACATAGTCTCCATGTAAAAATTACATATTAAATGAATTTTATAACCGCGCACTAGCACAAAAAATTATTAGTACCATCGTAAAGAGCATGAAAAATAGTGCTAGTGAAACACAACCTCTCATTTCTTGTTAGCCCCCGTGTCCAGCCAAATATTAACCCAAAAACTTTTTCACTCACCATTGCTAGAATTATTTTGAGCATGAAACAAAAAAATTTATTGTTTACCTGTTCGTACGATACAGTATTAAAAAAACACTTCACTTAGTAAAAGAAAAAATAATAATGGCACTTGACAATTTGACATAGGAAATAAAACATTTCTCTCAGTAAAATAAACAAAAGAATAATAGCACTTGACAGAATACAAGTCCAACTCATCCCAAATTCTGACTCATCGAGTATTTACTGTTCATTAGTGAACACAGATACATGCATCATACTATAAATCCTAGCATAAACTTTGTGGATCCAGAGACATTCATTCATACTAATAATATGTTGAACACTTGTGGAAGGATGTAGAAGAGCTGGATTTTATGAGCCAGTAACAAGGAGCAGCACTACGAACAATACAGTACTTTGCAAGATATTGGATAATATGAGTTTCATCGCACTCAGAATATCAAAAGCAAATATAATTATAAAATATTAAAATAATTTTCTCATCATTTTCATATAAGTCACTATGCTCACAGATGCGTCCTTACCAAATTATGTAGATTTGAATATTATGACATTTTTGCGGCATTTTTTTCCCACCCTTCCAATATTTGATTGGTGGTCATGAGAACATATATAGACATCTGGGATGAAAAAAAACATAGGGTATGTTGGGGTGAAAAGAAACAGGCCCCTTAAAATAATTTTCAATATAAAAAAAATTTAAGAAATTTATTTCAGGTAGCCCACTATATCCTTCAAAAGTATTGGTAAAATGATGTCTTTATGTTTGTTCATTTCCAAGAAATGAGCACCAGAAAAAAAAGTCAAAAATATGTAAAGAAAACTTTTTTGCATTTATTTTTTATTTGCTTGGCACTGAATTATTTTTCACTGTAGAATATTTATACTTACATTGAAAAGTGTGAAGATGTGTATCTTGTAATGCATGAGGAGAAATAAAACAGTCTGTGGCATAAGCCTTGTGAAGCTATGTTTTTTTTAACCCCATGCAGTTGAAGCCTCTTTGGAGTTAAAAAGAACCTGTTTTATGTAGTAGTATGGGCGAAAAATGGGAGTGTGCAGGAATGTTGGAATGCAATTGCAAATGTTCAGCATTGCAAAGGGGTTATGCAACAAATGGAGGGGGTATGGGATATGCAATGCAGGGGGGTAAGAGTATACAATGAAGGGGTTATGCAACATCAATGTTGCAAATGGGGGGAGGGTTATGCAACAAATCAATGCTGCAAAGGGGGAGAGAGTTAAAAAGAACATATGTTTTGTATTAGTATGGTCGCAAAATGGGAGTGCAGGAATGTTGAAATGCAACTGCAAATGTTGTTCAATGTTGCAAAGGGGTTATGCAACAAAGGGTTTATTATATCTCTGTAATTCCATTGACACCAATATTGTATGTTTTGAGGACCATATACCAGAGTTAATGCTATATTTTTTTTCACCCCAAGCACGGTTCATTTTCACCCCTTTCCATGGGGTGAAAAATTTTATTTTTTTTTATTTTACCAATTAAATATTTTGCAGGAAAAAAAATTCTATTGCCATGTTATGATGACACCTGGCCTTTATAATGTGAACATACAAGTTTGTGTCCATCCCTAATAATAAAGTCTGTAGGCCTAAGTTAAGGCAAATTGTTTTTTTTTTCACCCCAGATGACTATATGAGCTAGGCTTTTTAAGTTACTAGTTCCACTTCTGTTAGTTTTTCATAGATGTTGGTCGTGATGACATGTGAAGTGTGTGAATATTATTTTGAGGATTTAATATACGAAGTGCATTCTAATGACTCCCGAGCAATAGAAATATTTACAAAACACAATATTTTACCATTGACCTGTAAGTGTGAATTGTGCAGAAATGAGTGCTCATTAGTAGAATCTTGCCATAGATTTAAGTGCAACGCGTATTCGAAAATTGCGAAAACTAAAAGACACCAGCCTTGTGGATTTACCGTCTCAATTCAAACAAACCCAGTTGGATAACGTTCATCTTTCAAAGTTTCACCAAATGTTATTCTTAGATTCATAAATGTGTTTTTAAGACAGGTCTTTTCCCAGGAGTATTGCGAGGTTCATTTGTGGCTCTCAGCCCATGCAGTCGTTGACTGGAAAAGCTTTTGCCTCGAGGTGTGTGAACATTGGGTTAATAACCAAGAACCAATAGGTGGTAATGGTGTGGGCATTGAAATAGACGAGAGCAAATTTGGCAAGCGGAAATACCAGCGTGGGCGTGTTGTTGAAGGCGTGGGGGTTTTTGGTGGAACTGATCATGTGTTCAAAAAAAAATTTTTAGTGAAGGTGCCAAATCGAACTGTTGAGACATTGATTCCCTTAATTCAGAAATTTATTAGACCTGGCAGCATTATTTACTCAGATATATGGAAGGCATATGCTGACATTTCTGCTCTTCCACAAAACTATACCCACCATACTGTCAATCATTCACGTAATTTTGTGGACCTGGACAATTGCCAAATCCATACACAAAACATTGAACACCTTTGGAAAACAGTAAAGGATTGGATTCTTCAGCCTGGAAACCTTGACGCATCCTACGAGAAGTACCTCTCTGCTTCCTTTTTCTTGCTTTCCATCCAGACCACGGAACAGTTTTGCACCATTTTCTCATCACTATTTCTCGTCTATATCCACCACCTAATCCATAATAAGGTAATACTCTAGGTCAGGTTAGGTTAGGTTAGGTTAGGTTAGGTTAGGTTAATACCAAAATATATTTTTCTAGTAATATTTGATATGTTTTGCTTAGATTTTGACCTCCATTTCCCTTGAAAATGAGCCAAACTTCAAAGTACTATAACTTTGTTAGATCTCATTTCCGAGGGAAATGGAGGTCAGATTTGAACAAATCACATCAAATACTACTAGAAAAATGTATTTTGGTATGTAAAATGACTGAGTTACTCTTCATACATAATTACCAAGATATTTATTGGCACACCAACACCCAGACCACCTTACCATTCTCCATCACTTCCTTAGAATAATTGATATACTTTATCCACCTCCAAAGTAAAGGTAAGAATTAGCCTTATTGGTTTGATTAAGGTTAGATTGCTTTAATTAGTGGTAATTATTATTTTTCTGCATCATTTGATAATAATTCTTAGTTTTTCTACTACTTTTTTGTGCTTTGTGCAGTGGTACTTGTCTATCCAAAACACCTTAAAACTATGTTTCCTCATAATTCCACAACTATTGAATATCTACTACACAAAGCATGAAAAACCATGCAGAAAGAGAAAAATTATCACCCAACTCGGTGATACCCCTTAGCTGCATAATTACCAAAAACTCTGGCCGGATACCAGAGTTTTATGAAAAAATCTCTACACAACACGTGGGAAAATTCGAGCAGATTTTGCAGTCTGAGTAGAAATAAAGTCAGTAACATTAGCCTACCCACTCCTTCATACCAAAAATAATTGTTTGAAATTCAAAGATATCATGCAAAAATGGGTTAATATTCGTTTTTTGACCCAGTCACACCTAGCTATAACAGCAATATATATTGAATAACCAATCAAAACTGAATAAGAAAATATATATATTATCTTATGCAAATTTGTATAAAATGTACTTTTTTATAAAAAAAATATTTTCTACTTTCTAATATGTATGTATAGAAATTTTGGTTAATTTGTTTATTTTGGCTACCTTTTTTGCTATATTTGGTGATTCTGGCTACTTCTTTGTAATTCAATTTGTCCTGTTTTACAAGTAAATCATTTTTAGCAATTTTTCATCTGTTCAGTTTGGTTTTTTTGTGATGAAGTATGACGTGTCAGTTATGCATACAGGAATACCCCGCTTTACGATGCTTCGTTTTACGAAACCCCGGGTTTACGAAATTGTATTTGCGCTAAATAAAAAATTAAATGAAGAAATATAAAAGACAAAAATAAAATGCGTACGTCGCGCATACCACAATCTAATATTCTGCATTACAGCAATGCTTAGTTAGCTCGATTTTAAGACAAAAATAATATGCTTACGTCGCACATACCATACTGTACTGTACTCTATTACGTATTCTGCATTACAGCGGTGCCAAGTTAGCTCGCTTTTAGCTCACTTTGCACTGTGGCAACGCAGTTATTGTCAGTTTATATGTGCGCTTTGACAAGAGAGTTTGTGCTTTATTTACTCTCGCGCACGCTAAGTGTTTCACTAATATTCTTTTCGTACATTGCAATTACAGTACCCATCATCAATTATGCCAAAACGAAAGTGTGATAGTAAAGACTGGCGTTAATCAGAAGAAACGAATCCAAAAGCATGTCTACTGACGCATCTATTAATGAAAACTAAATTTGCATATGTAATGTTTTGTACTATTTCTTTGTTCATTACTTACATTTTTATTGTATTTCTTTGTTCATTACTTTCGTTTGTATTATTTCTTTGTTCATTGCTTTCATTTCTATGTTAATAAATATTTTTTTCTGCAAAATTTGCTGTTTTATAACCTTTTTCTTTCGATTTTTTAAGAAAAAAACGTAACCCAAAATATAACATTATATGTATGAGAAATAATGCTCTGCTTTACGAACACCTGCTTTACGAACGGGCGCTAGGAACGGAATAATTCGTAAAGTGAGGTATTCCTATATTTGATTTTTAAGACATGATCCGCCATATTGCCCTCGATGAAGACAAGAGTTTAGACCTTTTTTCCATCACAGAATAATTAAGACATCCGTGACCTGCCCTAAATGCAATAGTGCTTGTATTTTAACAAAAGACCAGAAGGTCTTTAAGTACCGTAAAAAAATCGTAAAAATAACCGTGTCTCATTTCAGTTTAAGGGCACGCGAAATTTAGCAAACTACCCATGCAAGGTTGGCATATGTTATTACATTATCATTTGTATAATTTAGGTCTCGGGGGCACGGGGGTAGAGCCCCCATAAAGATCACACATCACAAATTGATCGGTCCTAATGTTTTGCGGACAGTTCAGTACGTTACACCAATTAGGTCAACTGTACACCCTTGATGATTGGTTACGTTGTCATGATATTTTCGTTTAAATTCATTAGTTTAAACGAAAATGATGAGTGCAAACTTTTCTGGTTAATTTTGGTGTTTTGTACGAAACTGCCATCCATTTCCTGTGCAAATGCATAGTTTTCAAGATAACGATATCTCGAAAACTACGCATTTGCACAGGAAACGGATGGCAGATTCGTGCAGAACACCTCAAAATTGACCAGAAACGTTTGCTCTTATTATAAAAAGAGACTGGGTCAAAAAATGAATAATTACCCAAAAACGTTTATTGAACATCTGCTGCTTGTTCTTTGAAATCAAGGGCAAGTTAGGCCGCTAACTGAAACCAAGGATTTTGTCAAAGATAATATACACAAAATGTAAAACTAATGCTATTTTTCATTACAATACACTGCATTTCATTAACCATTTTAATAATAATAATAAAATCTTGCAAAACGTCAATCTCAAGTCACCTAATTAATGTACAAATATTTACTACCACCAACGTAGCTACATAAGTTAAGAATGTACACTACAGTATATACAATCTACTATCAACACACTATTATCTTTCACTCATGAAACTGATAAAAGTGTCTAAATTTTTCTTAAAATTAACTGACGAGCTACTGTTTATCACATCATATTTCAAATCATTCCAAAAACCTACTACTGTACGAGGCTGACAGTATGACTGAAAAAGTATTTATCGCGTTATCTCACAAAATTAATGATAGGTGCTCGTCACCTAACGGACGGAGTGAGAATTAAGCTTTGAATAAGGGCATACTCCGATTGTTAAATATATTACCAAAAAATTAATCTTACCGGGTTGGGTTCCCAAGGTTATAATGTTATAATGTTTCAGACCAACAAAGACCCTAGGATCCACTCATGGCTGGTCTACACCGTCTACCTAACTGTGTTCGTAATCGTGTATTGTGTATGTCCTCCGTGGTGGCGGAGGGGACCTACAATTTTACGTGGGTTCCGAACCACAAAACATAAGAAATTTATGTAAAAACTGCCGGTAAATTGGCGACGACCAATTTTTACGAAACTAAATAATTATCAATTTAAAACTAATTAATTAATTATCGATTTAAAACTAAAGATAGAATCTCTGGATCCAGAGGATCAAGTCATAATAGACTACTATCCACAAATGCTACACTCTACATCTATTTATAACGGACATGCAAATATATCAGATCCAAAGAATCCAGTCAATTTCATTACGGTATCCATCAAGTCACGGTCCATATCGATTGCGGACCAAGTCAAAATTTACAACCATATACATTACAATATATATACTTACGAGGAAAAGTGTAGGTGTGGCTGTAAAGACTGTACAGAATGTAGAAATGTGTGTGCACCCATTAGGGGTCTCCCATTTAAAGGTGTTTGTGGGGCAAGTGAAGATCATGAGTTTTTCAATACCTCACAGTACTATGGGGGGGCACCGCTCGGCAGAGGAATCTCTTTAAATGGGGTGTGTAAGGACAGAGAGTATCCCCTAACCCAAGACGCTGCCTCCCTATATCCCACAACATTTGTGTTGAGCTGTGGGATCTATCCCCACAAAGCCTTAATTTTACTACCTTAAACTATACCCTTTCTATCAACATGCGCGTCTAATCGATTTTTAAACATGTTTATAGACGTGCTACTAATTACTTCTACCGGCAAACTATTCCAGCTATTTACTATTCTACGCGTGAAAAAGTTTTTCGCAACTGCTGTCTCGAACCTTCTACTTGTCAACTTACACCCGTTATTTCTAGTCCTATTATATTGAGATATTTCGAAAAAGCTATCTCTATCTACGTTATCAAACCCATTCATAATTTTGAAAACCTGGATTAAATCACCCCTTAACCTCCTAGTCTCGAGAGTAGTTAATTTTAACTCCTTAAGCCTATCCTCGTACGACTTTGACCTAAGAGACGGAATCATCTTAGTTGCTCGTCTTTGAACTCTCGATTTTGTCTATATCTTTGCGCATATGCGGATTCCAAAATTGGACCGCGTACTCCAAATGGGGTCTAACTAATGATTTGTAAAGAGGAACTATAATATCACGCGATTTGTACTCAAAATTTCGAGCTATAAAACCTAACACTTTGTTCGCCTTATTGACCGCTGCTGTACTTTGTTTCGCTACTTTTAAATCACCAGTGACTATAACTCCTAAATCTTTTTCCTGCTCTACGCTTGTTAAATCTTTCCCTGACATACTATACGCAAAATTACCGTTACGCGAACCTATATGCAAAATTTTGCACTTATCCACGTTAAATCTCATTTGCCATGTGACTGACCAATCAACAATTTTATTCAGATCTTCCTGAATTTTACCTCTATCTTCGTCATTAATCGCCCTACCATCCAGCTTCGTGTCATCCGCAAACTTTGAAACTGTACTGACTAGGCCGACATCTAAATCGTTAATATATATAAGAAAAAGCAAGGGGCCCAATACAGAACCCTGAGGAACACCACTCGCTACATTAGCCCAACACGACTCCGCTCCATCAACGACCACCCTCTGTTTCCTGCCTCGCAACCACTCTTCTAGCCAATTTATTACTACACCCCTGATTCCATGAGCCTTAGTTTTTTCAATGAGTCTTTTGTGCGGCACGGTGTCAAACGCTTTTTGAAAATCTAAATACACTACATCAACCGCCCGATGTATATCTTAAACGTCAACCACGCTTTGGAAAAATTCTAAAAGATTAGTTAAGCAAGATTTGTTTCGCCTAAAACCGTGCTGCGTATTTCTAACCAGATTATGCACTTCTAAGTGTTCGACTATACGATCCCTAATTATTGATTCCAGTAGCTTACCTACAACAGACGTTAAACTGATTGGCCTATAATTTCCCGCCGCACCTTTATCGCCTTTCTTAAAGATAGGTGTTACGTTTGCTAACTTGAAATTATCTGGTACGCACCCCTCAGAAATAGACGCATTAAAAATCTTTGTTAGCGGCACAACAATGCTATCTTTTAATTCTTTTAGTTGTATGGGATATATGGAATCCGGACCCGGTGATTTACGCGTTTTCATTTTATCAATATAGCGCATTACTTTCCCTTCACTAACGACAATATTATCCAAAATATTACCATTATCAAAAGGTATTATGTCTATGACCGTAGGGATATTCGTTACATCTTCTATAGTAAAAACTGACGTAAAAAATTCGTTTAGCAAGGTAGCCATTTCCTTGTTTTCAGACTAGATCTCCATTTACATTTTTCAATGGACCCAAGACACTTTTTACTGGATTTCTATTATTGACGTATTCAAAGAATCGCGTGGGGTTTTCTTTACCGTCACGAGCTATGGAGATTTCAAATTCGCGCTTGAACTTTTTTATTACACTTTTCGCTTCACGCCTCAGAGATATGTAGTTGTTTCGTAACAACAAATTGTCTTTATCGCACTTATGTTGCCTATAAGCCCTATCTCTACTCTTTATAATGTCTCGTACTCTAGAAGTAAACCACAAGGGCTTGTTGTTTATTTTCGCACGCTTAATTTTGTACGGTACACATTCCTCATTTATAGTCCAGGGAACCCCAAACTGCCAACACGCCAGCTCATTTTGTTTATGTGGCACAAAAAGAAAGTCAGAGCGTAGTTTACAGCTGGAAAGTGTGTTGTGAGGCGAAGGTGTTTACTTCTTAGAAGTTATAGAGATGCTGGCCTAGATGTGTTGCCATAGCGAATTTAAAGGTAGGTAAAGAAGATGAGCATACAACAATGGAAGGTAAATCACTACTGTCATTACCCTCAGGAACAGTTGCAACCATTACAACCGTATGGCACCTTCGCAGCCCAGTGCTCCTCCAATTCCTCCGGTGTTCCCCGTCCACCCTTTCCAGTGCATCTGTGCCGATTATTTCCACTACAAAGGTACCAACTACCTGGTGATCGTCGACAGGTACTCAAACTGGCCGATTGTGGAGAGGACCACGGATGGCGCCAGAGGCCTCATCAATAGCCTGCGCAGGGTGTTCGTGACTTATGGCATTTGTGACGAACTGTCATCTGACGGCGGCCCTGAGTTCACATCCACGGCTACTCGTCACTTCCTGAGGAACTGAGGCGTACACCACCGTCTGGCTTCGGTAGCTTTTCCACATTTAAACTGCAGAGCCGAAGTTGGCGTGAAAACAGCGAAGCGACTGATCACAGACAACACAGGACCGAACGGTGAGCTCGATACAGACGCTTTTCAGCGAGCCATGCTACAATACCGCAACACGCCTGACGAAGATACCAAGCTGTCTCCCGCTGTGTGTGTGTTCGGCACCGATCAAAGATTTCAGCCCGATCGTGCCCGGCAGGTACAAGCCACATACCTGACTCGGGACGTTGGCGGCGAGGGAAGATGCCTTGCGGAACAGGCACATCAGAGCCACTGAATACTGGTCCGAGCACACCAGACGGTTAGCACCACTCGTGGTCGGAGACAGGGTCAGAATCCAGAACCAGATCGGCCCCAACCCCAGGAAATGGGACAAGACTGGCCTGGTAATAGAAGTGCGACAGTTCGATCAATACGTGGTGAAGGTTGACGGTTCAGGCAGAGTGACTCTGCGAAACAGAAAATTTCTGAGGAAATACGTGCCCGTCCAACCGCAAGACGCCGCCTCACTATCGGGAACGACTCCCACCTTCACCTCTCCAGCCCTGCGCCCGGATCGAGGCAGTGCGTGACCTCACCCCCAAAACCACGCTCCCCGTCCGCAGTCGAGCGATCATCCCCTACCGCCCACGAACCGGCTGGCAACGTAACCTCACCGACCAGCCCCACATCACTTCCACTGCACACCCCACCACGAGGCCTGCCCTCCAGACCAGCTGCGCACCCTCAGCAGTGCCCACCAACACCGTCCCTGGCACCCATTGAGCGCTTCTAGCAACGAGATTCCTCGCAACCTGCTGCTCCAGGTGCTGCGTCCAGGTGTCCCGCTTCTCCAACCGATGCCCCTGCCGTCAGACGTTCCGGACGCAATAGGAAGACACCTTCATAGCAGAGCGATTACGATATGACGAACACGCTACATACTATGGGGCTCCAATAAACCTTAGGCCCCCCGCCCATGGCCTAAACCATTAGAAGTACAGTAAAACTAAACATACCTTACAAAAGAGAATTTAATTCTGCATTTAATGAGAAACAATTAAAACTTGGTGTTCTCGCCATTGGCTTCCAAGACAGCCTGAATTCGCTTTGGGTAGCTTGCCAAAAGTGACGTGAATAGATCTTCATCTTACGCAAATTTGCTAAAACAGTTTCAATCTGTTGCGTCATTGTATCCTTCGAAAATCGATTTGCTGCAGGTTCTTGAAACAAGAGACATTCAACCTTGTCCTTTATAACTGATCCAATATGTTCACAGACGTTCAAGTCAGGAGAATTTCCTGGCCATTCTTCATTTCCAAAGAAATCGATCTCATGGTTCCGCAACTGTTGAGTGGCTAATACCTTAAAGCAGGGGGCCTTATCGTGCAGAAGTATGACCTGATCGACATCCATAACATTGTTTGGGTTTCTTAGAAAAGGAATGACCTGCTGGGATAGAATAATATCACGAAAATACTGTCTATCCCAACTCTGACCATTTGGCTTCAGCACCCACATGAGCTGCTTTGCAGTAAACAAAACAAACACACCAACACAGTCTGGACTTTTTAATAATTCGCGATAATGTTCATTGTCATCGATTTCATCTGGTGTTGTGGCCCACACTCGATCATTTTGGTAGTTAGGCCGACGTGTTACGTAAACAAAAAATTTATCGGAGACGGCTAAATGCATGAAATCATCCACATCCCAATATTCAAGATAATGGGCAAACCACATTCTGTCATCGATGTTAAGTTGAGTTTTTCTTGGCTTTGGAAGTTCATGCCAAGGCTTTAAACCTTGCCTATGAAGGTACAGTCGAATGATCTCACCACTAACGATTTTTCCTCTCAACACTTCGATCTCTCTAGAAAGTTTAGCACAGCTGTTTTTCCGCTTACACGTACCGCTTTCAATGATGTCCTTTGTTTCCTGAGAGAGTGGCAAATTTGGGCGCCCAAATTTGGTTGTATCCATTTCACATTCATCCAAAGTTTTATTCCAATTTCTTTTGACGAAGTCCTCACTTCTCCACAACTTTTGGCAACCCATGAACGTGTTATAAAGGTGGCTCCAACATCACGAGCTTCCCGAAATGTTACTGCTCGTATGCGATCTATCACACGTTGGCTCTCCGAATCACCAATTAATTGAGAAGCCATTATATTATTACTTTATCAGCTAGAGTAATTTTAATACCTGCAATAAATAAAGAATTTTATATATTTTTATAATTACTAAAAACTATTTCGATATAAGTAAACATGTAAGCTGCAAATGGGGGGGGGGGGCTAAGGTTTTTTGGAACCCCTTACATGAACAACCCCCTCTCGCCATCGACACCCATACTCTGTACCACACTACTACATATATAACAGTCTTTGTTCCCCTTTTCTTCACTATACTATGTCAAAGACTCGGGGGGAGATAGAGAATATTCATTATTATTGATTAGTCTCTTCATGTTGATGCCTTTATTTTTCATGTATGTGTTTATGTTTTGTTTGTATGTTTCATAGTTCCATCATTGTTTAGTGTTATGGATATTGGTCAATAAACATAACAAAAAGTGGAATCTTATTTACCATATAGGAATGACTCTCATCGAGAAAAAACTTCCACGGAACTCATGTTCACACGGAAGGTAAAATATCTTAAATGGATGTCCCCTAGTATTCTGTTGTGGTGGTTCTTGAAACAAGTCAGAAGGACTAATCGGAGAATGGTTATGAAATATTTTCGAACATTGTCTCAGATGTATCAGATCTGCTCTGAGTAGCCTGCCCTGGATAGAGAAAAGCTGCAACCTATTATCACAATCTTCAAAAAATACAACCTATACTCTTAATTTACTAACTGCTCCAATATCTGAGTACATATTAAACCATAGGCGTATGGGATGGCACTTTATTTGGGGGCGGAAATAATTTGCCCTAAAAATTTTCAGGGTGCCCTGATTTCCGCATAAGCACTATGTGTAGCATAAAATAACATAAAGGTTAGATAGAGTATGAGTCACATATATTAAAGCCTTTTTTATATGAAAAACATTACAATTTACAAAAATGAGATAAAATTTTGCTACAACATTTCTAAATGACAAGCAAAACTACGGCATTGCAGTTGATATAGAATTCACTAAATTCTCAACCTACGTTTTAATTATTAACTACAAGTATAGTAACAAGTAATTAATTCACCTCAAGAAGTTAAAAAAAATAAAGCAATGTCAAGAAAAAGCTGCCCTGAAAATGCTCAAAACTCCCTCGTCCTGGGGGGATCCCGCCCCCTAAGACGAGGGCCTATGTACTGAACTGTATGATGATAAATCTTAAAATATAATTTAAGTTAATGACGTTTACAAAACTTGCCCCAGGACTTAAAAATTTGTCATACAAAGAGAGGTGCCAAAGATTAGGAATAACAACCTTGAAACAAAGATGCCTTCCTTGAGGCATATAAGATCCTGCGTGGATTTGGAGGGGTTGACAGGAACAATTATTTTAAAGTAAGAACAGGCTCAACTAGAACAAACAAGTAGAAGATTGAGAAGCCAGCGCATTGGAGAACCCAACGAAGAGCCGAGTGGTTCAGCATTGGGGTCATAAACCCATGGAACTCCCTTCCAGCTAGTCTGGTGGATACCTCATGTACAAATTTTAAGTTTTGCTATCTGCAGATCTACAGAAGTTTAGGATGAAGACCCTAAGATCCACTCTAAGGTTAGCCCGAGAGAAAGAAGAGAGTAGGGAGTTAAAAGATAATGATGATTCGGTTTGCTTAACCTCCTTCGCAATATCTAAGGTCGTATGACGGAGGGGACCTACGGCTTTACGTGGGATCTGAACCACGGGTTGCTACATAGTCTGGACGCGGTGGACGAACTCCCATCCAACTACTATCCGACGTAGTCTGGAGGTTAAAAGAAGAGAATAAGGGGTTAAGTAGCAAAACCTATCATTCATGGGTTAACATTCATTCAGAAAAAGCGAGAAAAAGACTCGCCATCATCATCCGCCGGCCACTGCTGACAAGTCGGAAAAATAATCGAAGAGCATAGGAAAGGGGTGAAAGATGAAAAGAAGTAAAATAAGAACGCTTACAAACCATGCAAACACAGTCTTAACTCAACGAAACACTGTCATACCATGCAAACTACAGACATGCAAGTAAAGAGAGGATGAGAAAAGTATGAAGAGTATAACAAAAAGTGAGTTAATTTATGCTACGAGCTACAATCTAAGTTCGTTTTAGTCTAATTTTTTTTATATATATATTTTTTTTTAATAATATAAATTTAACGCTGGCGTATCATGTAACAGGATGGATAGTTACATGAATGACATGTAAATTCCACCAAAATGCGAGAAAAAGGTGGGGAAAATAACAAGAAACGTTAATCTCTCATTCCCCCACTAAAACGATTTAGGTAAGCACACCTAGCTGGGCGGCGTCGGATATAACATAATTCAAAACTCCACCTACTTTTGCGTTTGGTTTCGTTCTCTTTTGCTATCTGGTGTTTGGAAGGAAACCTAAATTACCAATGAAAAAAGTTACAATATGGTTTAATATGTAATGGAATGTAGGATCATTTAATAAATTGACCATACGTTTGTATTTTTTGAAGAGTAATGTAATAATATTTAGGTTTTGGTAACATACTTCTAAATCATGCAAGTATGTCCTTGTGTGAAGCTAGGTTCTTTCTCCATATCCTACAGAGTGGCCACAAAGTCCCTTTGCAGTGAAATTACAACATAACTATGTTAGCGTGTAGCGTCATTGGCAAAGTGTAACGGATCAAGAGGCACATTTCAGGTTTCGTACAATTGACCTCCCTAAATTCAAAAATGAAAACAAAATTTTTTTGTGACAAATGCAACACCTCCTTTTTCGCATGTGAAAATCGTGAAAATTGCTAGTTACCCATAACTTTTGGACACTTGCTTTCCTAGGGTTTGAGCTATCATTTGACCCCTTACAATGTACTGCTTTTCAGGAAAAATAGAAAAATTTATTTTTGGAATAAACATATACACTGTAGGTAGGTAGGTAGGTAGGTAGACTAGATAGTTTTATTTAGTAAATGATACATTAAAATCTTGTTTAGTTTTGAATGACGGCATAAAGTCACGGGATTTAAGTACTGCTCTAATGTAACCATCTCTTGAATCCTTTCCATGCACTGCCCCAGACGCTTCAGTTACCATCCTAACACAGCGTTCTACACCTTGGGAGTGACATGGTATCCGGACAACAAGGGGCTCTTCACTGATCTTATCGAGTTGTTCGACAGAGAACTGCTTCGTGAGTGGTGGTTCCATTATGCACTCCTCCACTGGTGGAAATAAATCTTTCAAATTCTGAGCACTTTGTTTGATCTTTGGTGGCCGAAATTCTCTGACTTGCTGTTGAGCAGGTTTGGGAGCTCGTCGAATGGTCTTGATTACATCGATGGCCAATTTCCGGTTTGCTTGATCTGCATCTGCAAGCATTGCCAGTAGAACATTTTCAGGGTGAGCCCAATATGCATTTCTTTGGATCACAGGCCATGTGACAGTCTTGCTATATTGGTACAATGATTGTTAATCATGCGGACGATCTAGTTCTTATTTCTCCATCTGTAAAAGGGCTCAGCACACTTTTGAAGGTGTGTGAAAAGTATGGGAAGGATAACGACATAAAATATAATCCTGCTAAAAGTCGTTATGATTATGAGGACTAAGGCCTACAAATATATAAGATTTTCTGAATTCCAATTGAATGGTACCTATGGTGCTGTCAGAAGTGACCCAGCCTAAGTATCTTGGTCACATAGTAACTGATAGTCTTTCAGATGACTGTGATATTCTAAGGAAGGCAATGTAGACAATTATATGCTCAGGGAAATACTTTGGTTATAAAATTTCATATGTGTACATTAGATGTTAAGTTGATTTTGTTCAAAACTTTTTGTACTCCAGTGTACTATACAGCTCATTTGTAGTGGAACTACAGGATGTATAAGTTGAGAAAATTATATGTTGCATATAATAATATTTTTAGGAGTTTATTAAGGACTCCAAGATTTGTAAATGGTGCTCCTTCTAGTGTCAGTATGCTGTTTTTAGTCAATAAGGTGCCTAACTGTGCCAGTGTCATTCGCAATTTTGTATTTAGATTTATCACTAGGCTTGGTGAGTCAGTCAATAAAATAATAGAAGCCATGGTTAGTGGACTGGTCTCCAATATATTTTATAAATCTCAAATCTGGAAGCATTGGCGTAGGCAATTGTATGTTCATTATACAGAGTGATTCACTGGCCTACTTAGTCAGTGATCCAGACAACTATCTCTTAATCTTCTATGGACCTCTTGTATAATGTTTGTACCTGTTGAGTCTGAAATAAAGTGTTTTTTTTGTTGTTGATATTTAACCCTCCTCCTTCTACCCCCAACGTCTCATACAGTTTCTGTGTTATAAGTTTAATACGCGTTTAAGACTTGTTCAGCTTCAAACGTCTCTCGGCCTGGGAATCAGTCAGAGTTGCCAGAAATATCAAATTTCTTAATCTATCCATACTTGTTTGAAAATAAATTGTCGCATAAAAAAAAATTATGCTCACACAGTTTTTTCTTGTAATTTTATTATATTTGGTACTTTGGGTGCTTATTTGGTAGTATAGTACTTTTTAAACAAATATTTGGTAATATTTGATAAAATAGATTGGCAACGCCAATGCTGGAATTAGGTGCTACTGGTATACTTCCACGATAACAATTTCGTTATTGCAGTGATTCGTGAAGGATTTTCATAACTCTCGGGACACTTTGTGTATTGTGTACACCTTCCTTTCTTACTACAAAATAAGTGACACTGAAATTAGCTATGGATAAGTGGATCATAAAAAAAAAAACGTAAAGTTGACTCTGATGTTGAAAGGCCTGCGTCAAGTTCATGTTCGGTATCCATAAATGAAGAAAGAAATATTCATGAACACATTAAACACACTGATGCAAACATCGCAAAACCAAACCCCAATGCCTCTGTACCCAATTATGACACGACTGTTGGTTCTCTGATCAGTTCAAAGAAAAATTGCGTGAATATGAGTGGCTTTACACAAGACAAGGTAAACTTGGTTGTCGTGTGTGTATATGAATATTTCAATGTTAGGTGCTGACAAAATGTAAGGCTTAGGTTTACAATCTGCTATGAATGGCAAGAGGGTAGTGTGGAAACTATGGTGAAACAACATGGACAACAACAACAACAGTAGTTAAGGAATAAAATATTCAAACACAAGAACCTTACTGTACACAAAAACCACAAGAAATTGCATATGTAGCTTTTTTTTTTTATATTTAATAACCTTTATTAATAATAAAATGAGTACATTCGTTTTACAATTTACAATGACATGAATAATTGTGAAGTTCGATTATTTATTTTATTTAATTTGGCCCTTAAGCTTTAGGCTTTAACCTTCCAAAAAAACACTGGAAAACATGGTAGCCAAACAGAATTTGTCGTGCTTAGAATTTACTTGGGTATTTCGAACTGTTTACAATATTTGCAGGGCTAATCTTGCAGATCTTCAAGTGGTTAATGGAATTGACATGGGACATGTTTTACAGTGATCATTCTTGTGCAGACATTAGTGCTCATATTGCTAATGCTATGAGAGAGAAATTAGATTGAAAGAGTAAGCCAAAAACTCAAAATTGGTATAATGATTGATGAATCATCATCAGAAAGTAAAAACACAGGGATCAATGAAAGAAAGCCACACCCAGCCTCCTTTAGTTAGCTCTATAAGGCTAACTAATAGGCCGGGTCGAAATTTTTTATTTCTTACGTACATAGTGTGAGGTGGTTTAATCAATCATAGTAACCTGGTAAAATGTTTTTTAATTCTGAGGACCCCTACCCACCCCCTACCAGTTTGTTTTTTCAGAAAATTTGGAAAATGAAATAATTTGGGATTTATTTTGAAATTTTTTTATTATTACAAAAGTTTGCTTATAAAATACTTATATTTATTTTTTAATTAAAAAAATGTAAAAATGCATGAAAAAAAAATTTAATACATAAGTTTTTAGCTATTATTGGTAGAAATTTAGAAATTAAGAGACAGAAATTCAATAAAATTTTTGACAAAACTAATTTTTTTTTTTTATTCCTTCCATTGACCTTTCTACTCAAAAGTAGGCAGTTCGGTAATTATTCATTTTAGTGCTTTTCCTCCTTTCTGAACCAAAACACATTTTCTTGGTGTTTTGTGGTGTGATTTGGGTAATTATTCGTTTTAGTGCTTTTCCTCCTTTCTGAACCAAAACATATTTTCCTGGTGTTTTGTGGTGTGATTTGTTCAAATCTGAACTTCGTTTCTTTGGGAAATGAGCCATTTTTGAGAAATTTTAAAATTTAAAATTTCTCAAAAATGGCTCATTTCCCAAAGAAACGAAGTTCAGATTTGAGCAAATCACACCAAAAAACGTGTTTTGGTTCAGACCTAACCTAACCTAAACTGACCTAACCTAAACTGACCTAACCTAACCTAACCTAAACTAAACTAACCTAAACTGATTGGGTTTTGTTGCCAGACCGTAATATCCAGCTTTTCACATCTTTCCAACAACGCTCAATATTTTGAATGTGAATGGTGTCTTCCACGAACCGCTGTTTTGAATGTGAACGGTGTCTTCCACGAACCGCTGTGAATGGTTGACTGTCTGGTGAATGTAGCCTAGATTTCCAAGTTGAGAATACGCACACCACTCGTCGGAATAGATTGTAGTCCCAGGCCTAATATGTTGCTGGATCAGGCGAACAAGAGTTGTTGCGTCTCTCTGAGGAACCGCAAACAATAGTAGTTTTTTGGAACTGCGTTCCAAGGTACCAAAAACCCACGCAATCACAACCTCCGCAAACCATAATGAAAACCAGACTGAAAAAGCATTCTTGAATGAGTATGCATTATGAGAGATTCAAAGTGTACGTCTCTGATTGGTCGGATAAGGTCACGTGAAACAAAAACGATTTTTAATTGGTTGTTTTGACCTATGTTTCCTAATTTTGCCACGAGATGTCTCCCCATAAAACTGGAGAGGGCGACGTTCGTTAAAATTTTAACAGCGTTAAAAGCTAAATACTCGGTCAATGGCCTATAATGGCTACTTTTTACGTCTAAATTTTTTTTTTTCCATAAAAAATAATTATTACATTTCCTTGATTTTTATCAGTTTCCCTGAGGTTTCAAGGTGTCCTGAATATGAATTTATATGTTAAATTGTCATAGAATGTCTCCTTCTATCAAAAACGAACAAAGCATTAAAACGAATATTAACCGTGATTTGTTCAAATCTGAACTTAGTTTCTTTGGGAAATGAGCCATTTTTGAGAAATTTTAAAATTGAAAATTTCTCAAAAACGGCTCATTTCCCAAAGAAACAAAGTTCAGATTTGAGCAAAAAACACCAGAAAAATGTGTTTTGGTTCAGACCTAAACAGACCTAACCTAAACAGACCTAACCTAACCTAAACTGATTGGGTTTTGTTGCCAGACCGTAATATCCAGCTTTTCACATCTTTCCAACAACGCTCAATATTTTGAATGTGAATGGTGTCTTCCACGAACCGCTGTGAATGGTTGACTGTCCGGTGAATGTAGCCTAGATTTCCAAGTTGAGAATACGCACGCCACTCATCGGAATAGATTGTAGTCCCAGGCCTAATATGTTGCTGGATCAGGCGAACAAGAGTTGTTGCGTCTCTCTGAGGAACCGCAAACAACAGTAGTTTTTTGGAACTGCGTTCCAAGGTACCAAAAACCCAGGCAATCACAACCTCCGCAAACCATAATGAAAACCAGACTGAAAAAGCATTCTTGAATGAGTATGCATTATGAGAGATTCAAAATGTACGTCTCTGATTGGTCGGATAAGGTCACGTGAAACAAAAACGATTTTTAATTGGTTGTTTTGACCTATGTTTCCTAATTTTGCTTGCCACGAGATGTCTCCCCATAAAACTGGAGAGGGCGACGTTCGTTAAAATTTTAACAGCGTTAAAAGCTAAATACTCGGTCAATGGCCTATAATGGCTGCTTTTTACGTCTAAATTTAAAAAAAAATTTTTTTTTCCATAAAAAATAATTATTATATTTCCTTGATTTTTATCAGTTTCCCCGAGGTTTCAAGGTGTCCTGAATATGAATTTATATGTTAAATTGTCATAGAATGTCTCCTATCGAAAACGAACAAAGCATTAAAACGAATATTAACTGGCAGTTCTTTTTTAGACTCTAAAGTATTTAAAATAAATTTATGCCAATTAATATAACCAATTCTTTCCTGGCTAGATTTAGTTACTAAGTTCACACCCTGTTCAACGCTTTGGCTATGACATGGAAAATCTAGTATTTCTAGAGGTTTAGTTCTAATCTGAAGCAATTGCTCTTGGTAAAATTACTTAGCAAAGGTGGAGGAGTGATTATCTGCTCATTCCAATTAATCGAATTAATATAATCATTTGTTAGAAAATTTATAGATCTTGGTAGCTCAAAATTTCTGGTGCAAAAGGCTGCATTGTGGCTTCTTTTTTTAGTAGCCATAATTTAATTTAATAAGATTTTAACTATATTTTATTTATTACTGATATTTTAAAATTAAATAACATATTTTAATACAAACCTTTAACATTCTAGGTACCTAAATAGGAATCTGGAAAAAAAGAAAAAAAATGTAATATTAGGTCTTATATCCAGTGCTATGAGTCAGCACTGGATTTAAGACCCTACCCCCTACCCCCCAATCTCAAAAAAAGTTGGTGAATGGTCTATTCTGATTTAATTCGTGCTGGGGAACCCAATTTTGGCCATTCCAAAAGCAAAAAAATTAATATTTAGGGTTGATTTTTAAGATTTTAGATTTTTGGCCTATTTCCCATACAAATTCATATGGAAAAAAGTGTGTATCAGTAGGGGGGGTAGCGAAGGTCCCACAGCCTTGATTTTTGGTATGGATATTACTATTACAAAATGATCAACCTCACAATATGTACCTAAGCAAAATCTTGACCTTGACCCCTCTTCAACCCGGCCTACTAACTAATGAAAATATCATGACAACCTAACCAAATTAGATATTTTTTTACAAGCTTACATTACAGGCTTTTGAGGAATTTTGGAATTTTAAGTTAGGTTAGGTTATATATTAAAACTGTTTTTTCTGACTGTTTTTGATGTTGTTTGAATGAAATTAACCTTAATTCAAACTGCATCAAAAACCATTGGAAAAACAATTGGTGGTAAATTTTTACAAGTGTATATTACATATACACTTGTAAAAATTTACCACCAATCGTTAGGTCAACTGTATGCCCTTGATGATTGGTTAGGTTAGGTCATTATATTTTCATTAGCCTTATAAAGCTAATTAAAGAAGGCTGGGGATGGCTTTCTTTCATTGATCCAAAAACAGCTTTAGATATTTGCATGAGAGTGCAGTCTCCAGGAGCAGATGCAGCCACAAGTATGTTTTCATATCTTGCTTAGTTTCAAATAATAACTGCTGCAGAAATTGTATGAACTCTGCTGATGAGACAAAGTAATCTTGGTTTTACAATAGAGTATTTATCTTTTTATTAGGTGTTGTTCGCTTGTGATGGTGTATCAAATATGTTAGACAAAAAAGATGATATTGCAATCAAATTGTTAGAAATGTTTTTGTGTCCAATTGTGTGGCACTGCAAATTTTCTATAGTTACTAGAGATAAAATTATCATGATACCGAAAATGACACATGATAATCGTCATTTTTAGGTGTTTTTCCACTTTCCTGTGTTAAATTAATTTACAGTTAATTGAATGCCTGGTTAAGTGAACTGTATGCTCTTCTACAGAAGCTAAGGCTAACAAAGACCCTAAAATCCACCTTAAGGTTAGCTTGAGAGAAAGAAGAGAGTAGGGGGTTAAAAGAAGAGAATAAGGGGGTTAAGTAAGTAGGAAAACCTATCATTTGTGGGTTAAAATTCATTCAGAGAGAGAGAGAGAGAGAGTTACAAGGAGTTACAAGGAAAAGAAGTATCTCAAAAGGCCTTGCGGCCCATACCGAGGAGGTACCAATGGCAACGGGTGCCAGGGAAAATTTTGTAAAAGTTTATTTTCTTTTCTAACTATCCTAGCAGCAGTAGTAGAAAACTGGATAGAAAGTAGAAGGCTTCTCTTCCCCAACCTCCGCTCCCTGCCAGAGGCAGGTACGGAAAAAGGTTGAAAAAAAATACCTTGACCCTGGAAAAGTAGCCAAGGAAATTTTACAGGAAAGTGGAGAATATATAAATAGCTCTATATTTAGCTTGCTCACAGAGACACCGGTGCAAGCGATCTCCTGCAGAGTTTTTCATATGTTTTAGTCTTAAACTATGAGAGTATTCAAGTACTTTGTCTAGCCTATTTTTAAACACATTTAACACTTTGACTGGAAACAACCTCTGAGGGAAGTTGGTTCCAGATATTAACTATTTTATAGGAAAAGAAATTTCCGCAGACTGAGGTCCTAAATGTCTTACACACACAAATAGTTGTGCAAGATTTCGTCTACCCTTTTCTGAACTGATCCACAGAGGAACTGTCCACAACTTCCGAAGGTAACCTGTTCCATGTGTCACAGATCTTATACGTAAAGTAATCCCACACAAACTAGTCCTAAACCGTTTCAAATCCAACTTCAACCATTGTTGCGAGTTGGGTTATCATTAAACTAAACATACTTCTAAAATCGACATCGTTGAACCGCGTAAGAGCTTGAAAACCTCAATCAGTTGACCATGCAGCCTCCGAGTTTCAAGCGAAAACAAGTTCAGGGCGCGTAACTGCGATTGTAGCCCATATGCCTAATGGAAGGGATTAACTTTGTGGCCCTCACCTGCACTCCAGCCTCTCAATATCTTCCTGAGGGTGGGCGACCAGAATGCACCAGCATACTCCAGGTGCGGCGAACAAGGGAATTGTACAGTGAGAGCACAATCTCCTTGTTCCGAAACTGGAAATTGCCTCCTGATATAACCCAATAGTTTCGGGTTCTTTTCCACCACTACACACTGTTTCGTAAACTTAAGGTCGCTGCTAATTAGCACACCCAAGTCCTTTTCTAAATCAGTCACCTCGATATTACTACCCAACATCGAGTAGTCCGACTTGGGATTGGCGTAGCCAATGTGCATCACTTTGCATTTACCCAAGTTAAACGGCATTTGCCATTTTTCGGACCACTCTCCTATCCTACCTAGGTCTGCATGCAGTTCCTCGATCGCTTCGGGCGTCCCAACATTGGCCCCAAGCTTGGTGTCATCAGCGAATTTGGCGATCCGACTGACGATGCCACCGTCGATATCATTTATGTACATGATAAACAACAGCGGCCCCAAAACGGAACCCTGAGGAACCCCACTAGTGACCGAGGCCCAACCCAAACTAGCCCCTTTAATTACCACCCTCTGCCGCCTATTCCTCAGCCAGTTTTCAATCCACCTACCTATTTCCCCACCGATACCCAGTGCGCGCACTTTCGCCATTAGCCGGTGGTGAGGTACCTTATCAAAGGCTTTCTGAAAGTCGAGATAAAGTATATCAATAGCCCTACTCTTATCGTACTCACTCAACATGACATGGAAAAACTCGAGCAAGTTGGTGAGACACGACCTATGCCGTCTAAACCCATGTTGGGAGTCCCCAAGCAGCTTGTAGGAATCCAGATGGTCAATGATCCTATCAGCTATTATCCCTTCCAATAATTTACCTACAACTGAAGTGAGACTAATGGGACGATAGTTCCCTGGACTTTCGTGATCCCCTTTCTTAAAGATAGGGGTCACGTTTGCTTCCCTCCAGTCACCAGGCACCTGGCCCATCATCAACGATTTGTTGAAGACTGTAGCCAGGTGGGGAGCCACCTGGTCGCGCATTTCTTGCAACACTCTGGGGAGAGAGAGAGAGAGAGAGAGAGAGAGAGAGAGAGAGAGAGAGAGAGAGAGAGAGAGAGAGAGAGAGACCATCATCATCCACTGGCCACTGCTGACAAGTCAAAAAAATAGTCAAAGAGAATAGGAAAGGGGTGAAAGATGAAAAGTACAGTAGTAAAATAAGAATGCTTACAAGTTACAAACCATGCAAATGGTTAAGTTGTGATGTTTTTGTTAGTTTTAACAAAAAATATCACAACTTAACCTAACCAATTGTCAAGAGCATACAGTTGACCTAACCAGGCATTCAATTAACTGTAAATTAATTTAATGTAGGAAAGTGAAAGAACACCCATTTTTATACCTGGTAATTGATTATCATGATTCTCACCCAACTTTAATTCCAATCTTCTTAAGTTGGGGTTAAGCTTGGTTGCCCTACATTGCACACCTTCAAGAATATCAATAGCATGTCTAAGGTGAGGGGACCAAGCTTGAATGAAGTATTCTAAGTGAGGCCTAACAAGAATCATATAATTTACAGATGATTTCCTTAATCTTGTAACTAACATTCCTCATAATAATACCTAATATTTTATTTGCTTTATTTCATCTCTAAGCACTGCTTTGAAAATTTTAGATCACTACCAACTATAATGCCAAGATCTTTTTCTTTTCTAACATTCTCTAACCACTTGCTTGTCTTTTAGCATCATGTTAATAACAAAAATTTGTTTATTAAACCTTATATCATACCTAATTTTAGTGTGCAGTGATAACCAATTTGCGCAGTAATAATTTCAATTTATGGTGATAAATTGAAAATCTGTGCAGTGATACATTAGGTTCTATATTGGATATAGACCCAATGTCCCATGAGCTTTTAATTTATATAGAAGTCTCCTATGTGGAACTTTGTCAAATGCTTTAGGGTCATTCCATGACAAATCATGCAGTGGTCAAAACCACACCCTCATAGATTTTGCTTAAATTTGGTTTATAGAATGGGCTATGCTATTAAGTACCAAATTTCAAATATCAGCTCAATCAGAGTTATGGTTCAAAAGTTATGCTCCCCCCTTTTTTGAGGAGGGGGATGAAAACTGTAAATATTCAAACCACTATAATTCAGTCCCTAACATACATAGAACAGTGATTTAAAGTGTTTATGAAAAGTAATTGCACACACAACAAATTAGCATAAGTAGAGAAAATGGCTAAAATAAACAGAAAAAAGTTACGACACTTTATTCCATTTGAAGGGGTGCTGCCCCCCTTAAATTACAGATTTTTTAAAATTTTCATATATACAAAAAATGAGTTTCAACCTTGTTCTATCAATATATGAAAAGAAATATATGTGTATTTGCATATAAAATAGGTACTGTATTTACAGATTTCAAAATGGCAACTTTTACTTAAAAGACTAATTTTTACAAATTCATGTAAGCTGTTAGGTAATTAATACATTGCAATTTACACAATACACATGGTGCAGTAATTCTTAATGCTAATAATCTATACGGTACCTACCTAAGCTTATATATAGTTAATTTTCAACAGATTTTTATCCTAATTTTGGTTCCAAACTCCCACCAAGTTCTTGAACTTGCTTTGGATTGAAGGAGTAAATAATCTTAACACCAGGCTTGATATTTGGTATCATCATGATAGAAATCATATCACTTTGTCTTATCCAGCAAACATCCTCTTTCATCGGAAAATAATACTGAGTGGTAGATCCTGATGAGGTGAGGAAACTGATTTTATAACCACCGTACTCTTCTGAAGTGTCTAAAATAATTCCAAACCAAACTTTATCATCATATTTACAGGCAACATACTGGTCAATTTGATACTCCTCTTTTTCAACGAGTTGACTGTCTCTATCTGGTTCAGCCCCAGTACTTATTCTAAACAATTTACAGTTATTAGAATTAGATGTCTGATAAGCTTGTATTAGGTTTTCTGACTCTAGTACAAACCTGTGAAAACCCTGTGTACCTTTAACAGGTAAAGCTTCATTAAACCTACTAGAAAGATTGAATTTATCCGCATGAACCTCCTCCTTTGCAACATACAAACAAATAATTGAATTAAAGTGTTCAGTGCAAAAATCATAGAAAGCTCTTGGTGTTAGAATATGACCAGTATCAGTACGTTGCAAACTAGCCTTTGCTACAACTCTTTTAATAGTTCCTCCAATAACATCACAAGCATTTTTCCCATGACTCATGGCAAAGAAATTCCACTCAGCCTTCACACCAAAACCCTGTTCATGATAGCATAGATTGCTGAAATTATATTTGTTTTTGTATTGGCCTCCACACCCATCAGAAAAATAAATTACTTTTTGTATGTTGGGGAATTTCTGTTTAATATCCTTCATTAAATAATGCTGAAAAGTGTGAACTGCTGATGTTGAGTGCTCAAGACAATCGCTAATAATGCAGTAACTAGTATGAATTAATTCCTTATCCTTCATGTGATACACCACAAATGGATGGAAGGTCACCTGGTCATTTGTCCAGTGAAAACTTTGTGGTTCATCTGGAGTGATGAATGAATAGTTTTCTGCAAAATCCCCTAGCACAAGTATTTCATCATAGTGAAGATTCTGTTTCATAGTTTTCAAATACTGACTCTGGTTTTTTGCAATGTAGTGGTGCCTAGTAAGAGAAAAAATGTTTTCTGAAAGGTGTTCAATAAATTCATCTGGAGAAGCTATGCAAGTTTCCAATGTTGATCTATCTGTATTAGTCCACTGAACATATTCGACAGAATCTGCTTGTCAAGGAAGGTATATATAGTATTTAAGAAATTAAATATACCTATGCTACCAGGACATTCTCAACATCCATGTAGCATGCATGTAGAAGAATTTATATCACAAACACTTTTTTCCATAAGTGTGTAATAGTTTAAGTTTTTCTCTGCAATTGCTGATACCATGAGTTTAGGATTCTGGTGGTGGGTGCAAACACAAACTGAGTGGGTTCCTTTGCCTCCAGCAATTACACACCATTTAGGCCTCAGACTGGCAAAGGTAGAAAACCCTATGCTATTATCATTGTTTTCTTTAGATTTTGAATATAATTCTTTTAAATTTCCTAGTAATAGACGTTTTTGCTTGTACTCCTTTTCACTATCTTTATTTCTTATGCTAACACAATCAGATTTCCCTGCACACAAACGACTGACTTCATCATCTTTGTAGAATTCCTTTATTTCAGAGATTATATCTTCAGTTAGTTTTCTTCCTTTACTGTAGATAGGAATCTGTGGCACAATACCAAATGTATGTTTCAAATGTCTGGCTTTGTCAACCATGTATCTGGTTGCACCAAACAAATCCATTGTCCTAGAATGATGTGGATTTGAAGTAAAGTCTTGTACGAGATCACTCATGAGGTTTTCGTACCTATAAAAAAAAGCATAACCCCAAATTACTGTACAATATTAAGGATGTAAGTACATGATTTATATTATTCAAGAATTAAGGAAGTACAGTACTGTACTTCATGAATTTGAACATATACGTACCAGTATATTTAGTATATGGGATGATGTCACATTTTAGGAAATATAACTAATGTCTACATATATATTCAAACATGACAACCTATAATACTGTACTTATATACAGGTATTTACTTACATACATTAATAGTTCAAAGTCATCTCATTAATTATTTTTAGTTTCTTACCTCTCCAAATCTGCTTCTTTGATATGCTGTTTACTCAGTGGCTCACCATCTTGAACTTCAGTGGCAAATGCAGTTTCCAACTTCTCTTGAGGGAGGTTGAAGCTTTTTTGTATTTTTGTGAAACTGCCTTTGATCTGCTTCCACTGCTCAGGGCATCTGAAAAATATTTGAAATACAATTAATTAATAAATATAAGTATGACATATCTAGTGGCAACAATCTGAATTTCTGAACTGAAGTATATTTTTTAGATAATTTCACATATATGTATTAGGCATAAGACAACTCTATCTGAATTAAATTTCAGCTGACAGTATAAAAATGCATTATCTACACACATTAATAGCTAGTTACTTATGTAATTTCACTGGGGTAACATGAAGTTGCTCCAAAGTTGCATTAAGATCTTGTTGAATATCTTTATCCGTTTCAGTAGTACATCTTCTTGGAATTTTTCTGGGGATATGTCGGGTGAAGTAGTCATACTTTCAGTACTACTAGTTATTGCTTCTGGCAGTCTGAATAATTCTTCAGGTTTTGTGTGTTTATTAATTAATTTCAGACAATTTATACAAACTTTTGATTCATCACTGAAATTATATTTAGGGTCACTATTTTCAACAACAAGCTTTGGAAGTGCCTCAAGTTTCGCAGAATAGGCTTTTTGTCAGACATGGGCAGTAATATATTTGAAAATACTTAAATACATGTATTTATAAATACTTTTTGGAGAGTATATTTAATTATGTATTTAAATACTTTCAAAAAGTATTTAGTATTTCTAAGTACAATACCTATTTTTAAATACATTTTTAAAATACTTTTTTCGTGAACTGTTCAATTTTGCAAGGATGTACAGTACTAACCACCCAGTATTTAACTGGTACCACAGAACACAGTAAAACATTTTTCAAGGTGCTTGTGCTTCCAGAAAGTTCCAGGCTCAGCAGGCTGGAACTTTCTGGAAGCACCTTGAAAAATGGAACTTCCAGCCTGCTCTAGTGGTGATTGTCACAGACTCACAGCTGCAGTGCGGCAGCCAGCAGTCTATCCTGAAGCATCATCAGATGTGGTGGTGTAAAATTCAGCACTAACTGTGCAATTAGCCTTAGCCTATTGATCATATTAGACAAGGACAACACTTGTAACATGGCTGCAGCAAGTGGAAGTGGTGGAAAAGAAGGTGGTAAAATAGAAGTTGTTGATGTGGAAGTGAAAATAAAAATAGCAAATCACACCTACACCCACTTTTTGATGGAAAATATTTCCGAATAATTTCCAAAGATGGTAGTAAAGTGAAGACTTTGTCTTCTGTGCCACAAAACAATTGCAGCATCTACTTCTGTGACTTCTCAATTTTATTTGACTCTAAGCTGATGTTAGGGATTTTATATGCTTTTTGAAAAGTATCTAAATTGTATTTGAAATGTATTTAAATACATTTTAGGAGTAGTTAATGTATTTAGTATTTAAATACTTTCTGAAAATCTGTATTTTATTTAGTATTTAATTACTTTTATTTTCAAGTAATTTATTTATTATTTAAATACATTTAAAGTATTTACTGCCCATGTCTGCTTTTTGTGCAGTTCAAAAGGGTTGCAACAGCGCTTGTTATAGCTTTTATGTGTAGACATTTTCATCACACTTTTATTTATTTAAAACACTATGCGTACATGTATATAAATCTGTTCAAAATGAAAAAAAATATATACATTAAATGAGAACACAGTGAATGCGTTGCGCATCACAGAAAACAAAATAAAGATCTCTCTAGTTAAGCAATAGTTATCGTGGGTACAATTGCCACTTTTTTAATGCTCACATGGTTTTTTTTTTTTGTTCAACCAATTTACCCAACAATTGAATGGGGGAAGATATTTTATGGTAGGTACTAGTGTTTTATGTTTAGTTTTTAGAATACTAGTTTAACATATATGTATTTACATTTTTAACAAGTACACCAATCTATATACCAGAAGTCAATGAGAATGTTGAAGAGTTTGTTAGAAATTATCGTCTCAAGTGAAAGTAGTCATTTTTAAATCTGTAAATACCTATTTTATATGCAAATACACATATATTTCTTTTCATATATTGATAGAATAAGGTTGAAACTCATTTTTTGCATATATGAAAATTTTAAAAAATCTGTAATTTAGGGGGGCAAGACCCCTTCAAATGGAATAAAGTGTTGTAACTTTTTTCTGTTAATTTTAGCCATTTTTTCTGTTTATGCTAATTTGTTGTGTGTGCAATTACCTTCCATGTACACACTTTAAATCACTGTTCTATGTCAATTAGGGACTGAGTTATGGTAGTTTGAAAATTTCCAGTTTTCACCCCCCCCCCCCCCCCCCCCCCCCCCCCTCAATAAAGGGGTGTATGAAAATTTCCTCAATAAAGGGGGGAGCATAACTTTTGAACCATAACTGAGCTGATATTTGAAATTTGGTACTTACTAACATAGACCATTCTATAAACCAAATTTAAGCAAAATCTATGAGGGTATGGTGCACTTCTTTTTTTTTTTTTGCATGATTTGTCATGGAATGAGCCTTTACTGAAATCCAAATAAATAACATGTACATAATTTCCATTATCTACCTGATCAGTTACACATTCTAAAAAGTCTAAGAGATTAGACAAACAAGACCATCCTGATTTAAAGCCATTATGAACTTGAATAAGATTAAAATTTTCCAAATGATCTCTAATATGAATACAGTAGAACCTCGACTTACGAATTTAATTCGTTCCGAGACCCTGTTCGCACCTCGAATTGGTCGTAAATCGAATCCATTTTTTCCATTGAAATTAATGTAAATTTAATTAATCCGTTCCAGCGCCCCAGATAATTGTACTTTTAATGCTTTGTAAGAGTTTATAAAGAGAAAATATAAGAGAAAAAAATTATACTAAATTTAATAAGCTGTATAATTTTACTGTACCTTTGTGGAGGATAATCGCTGGCATGAGTGGATGGTGATGAGGAAAGGAAGGGGGAGGGAAGTTACTGTTTGGAAGGAGAGTCCCCTTCCATAAGAACACTGGGCACCTCTCCTTCAGGGGTTTTGTCTCTTTTCTGTCTCTTTAATTCAATGGTTATTTTAAGTTTTCTTTTTTCACTGCCACTATCACTCTTCACTTTCTTGGGAGCCATAATGAAGGGCTTATTAAAGCAATAAACGAAAAATCACAGAGCAAATATGCGAGAGAAAGCAATAAACGAAAAATCACGGAGCAAATATGCGAGAGAGAAAGCAATAAACGAAAAATCACGGAGCAAATATGCGAGAGATAAAGCAATAAACGAAAAATCACGGAGCAAATATGCGAGAGATAAAGCAATAAACGAAAAATCATGGAGCAAATATGCGAGAGATAAAGCAATAAACGAAAAATCATGGAGCAAATATGCGAGAGATCCACTCGCAATCGAAGCGCCGGGCGTATGTTCGTATGTCGATTTGGTCGTAAATAGAGGCGTTCGTAAGTCGAGGTTCCACTGTATTATTCTTTATAATCTTTTCTAGTATCTTATCTGCCATTGATGTTAAACTAACAGGCCTATAATTTCCTACCTCCTCCTTACAACCCTTTTTGTAAATGGGTACTATATTTGCTTTTTTCTATTCATCTGGTACTTATGCATAATTAATAGACCTTGCAAACAAAATAGTTAGTGCCTCAGATAAACTTTTCTCCCATTCTTTGAAAATCCAAGCAAATATATGATCAGCTCCAGCAGCTTTGACTTCAATTTATGAATCACATGCCAAACATCATCCTTCCTTATAT
The DNA here is from genome assembly GCA_023014485.1 of Bathynomus jamesi. Lineage (NCBI taxonomy): Eukaryota > Metazoa > Arthropoda > Malacostraca > Isopoda > Cirolanidae > Bathynomus > Bathynomus jamesi. The sequence continues at coordinate 333,130 of JAJOZX010000795.1, forward strand.
GAATATGATCAAGAATGCCTGAATTTACAGGATCTAAAGAATTAAAATCAAAGTTATTTAAATTTTCTTTAGTAAAAACAGAGCTAACATAATCATTAAAAATATCAACAATATCCTGATCTTTTTCAAACATCCTATCATCAATTACTCCCCAATTACCTCCTTCTGAAAAGTCCCAGTCTATAAGAGGCAGGTTGAAATCTCCAATAATTAAATATTTTATCATTACATCCTTTTTGGGTCATTCCAGCTCGGTACAGGGGTGGTCGGGTGACCATCTCCAATTTTCTTCAAATTTTCAGGGTTGATTCATACACCATTCAATAGCTTAAATCTAAAATTTTAGCTTCCTCAGTCAAAAACTTTTAATTTTATGGTCGCTTAAATGGCCCCCACCTTCGACAAAAAATTTTCATGTTGGGCTTGATCAGCCAACGCCTTCATTTTGAGAGGCCTTGAAAAGTGTCTTCTAATAGGAGTAGAAGCTTCAAATTTGTTATGTCAATACAACTTCTGGTGGGCTTTTCAATTGTGCAAGCTAAAAGGCTGTGGAACAAATAGTTTCTGAGTTACAAGGGCTTAAACATGGCTCCATTTTGAAGCTTGCATCAATTCCTCCCACTTTTACGACTACCATTTTCAAAAGTTTTAGTTCACAGCTGTTTTAATACTCCTAATAGTCTCTATGGGTTGTAAATTTATGAGTGAAATGAAAAAATAACCAAAAAAGGATTTATTTTTATTTTTAAAAATTTCCAAAAGTTATTTTCACAAAATTTGCAAAATTAACATCAATTTTGAGGCTTAATATAAAGGTGTCCGAAATTAGTCAGGAAGTTGATACTTCTACTAAAGAAAGACATATGTGTACAAAAACATATATTAAGGAATAGATCTCAACTCAACTCCTTCATATAGTTTTGGCTATTCAAAGAAAAGTACTTTGTGAAAAATTCTGAATTTTTTCAAAATTTTGAAATGTTTAAATTTCTTTTTACAACATTGAATTGTAATTTTACTTCCATTTTATTACTTGGTAAGTTAATTCACAAATGTTAAATTATCTAAATAAGTTTTACTCATAAAAAAAGACAATATATACCTAGATTATTACTACATTTGCAGTTAACACAACAGATGGACCAGCTTGTAGGCTCAATACTTGGATCTACCTAAGTAAATCATGTAGAGCCGTGTTCTACTGCTCTTTAAGCACTTCCTAGTAATTTAAATTATGCAGTTAGTACAGATAAACTAGCAGTAACCACCATTTTCAGTACAAAACCTTAAATTTAAGTAGCTTTGTTGTATTACTTCCCTTAATACAAGTGTACAGTACTTAGCTATATACAATAATGAATTCCTGAGTTTTTAAGCATGTGAATTATTGGCTATAAGTTCATATTCTTTTTTTAATATGTGTTGTTTTATGTAAATTCGTATGTAAACTTATATATAGTTAATAACTCTTTTATGTTTAGACCAGAGCTTTCCAAACTGTGTGTCGCGACACATTAGTATTTTTTGTATTTTTAAAATTTTGATTTTTCTATCAACAAAATCGGCTACAAGATAAACCATCTACTGAAAAATTATCTGATATTTGATAACAAAAATTAATTAATGGCATGAAAATTTTTATGCTTAAATAGTGTCTCGCCAACGTGAAAAGTTTGGAAAGCTCTGGTTTAGACACTGGCTCAGGAATTTATTATTGTACTCAGGCTTTAAGTCTGATTGTCTTCAACACTCCATGGCCTCACAGCCATAAATTGGCAATTTATTATTCAGCTTGATACAGGTCTGTAGTTACTTAGGCTTTTTTTAAAATACTCTTCAATTTTAGATAAACAATCATTTGATAACTTGTACTGTCTCCCCATTTTCCCAGTAACTGTAGGTGGTTCAATTGAACACAAAACATGTTGGAATGGAATCCAGCAAATGTCCTCTTGTTCAGGCCATTTAAAAGGATTCTTTTTCATGAAATTTACTAATAGATCCTTCTCAGTATCACACACTTCAACTATGTTTCCAACAAACCAGTCACCTTCATAGAAACAGGCCACATATATACCAGGTTTATATTGGTAAGCCACATTTTCTTGTGTAGCATTGAGGAAGGAAAGTTGTACGTTAAAGAAATTTTCATCACTAGAAATTTTGTACAGTTTAATGCCTGTTGATGAAGGTCTAAAGCAGTGATATGAACGGGTTCCCAGGATTGTCTTAATTAAGGAATACCTTTTTTCTAACTCAAATAAATTAGCATTTTCCTCAATTTTAGCTGAATCAATGTACAGAAATTGTATACCATTAATATTAGATTTGCACCAATCGAACATCTCTTTTGGATTGGTGATGTGACCTTTACTTGTTGCTTGTAGACTTGCCCGGGCAACTAACCTTTTGACGGTGCCACCAACACCATCACAGCGGCTCTTTCTGAGAGGTGGCAAAAAAGTTCCATTCACATGTTAGTTGGAAATCTTTTTAATGTAACACTGAATTAATGATGTTTTTATAGTTTTTATATTGACTTGCTGCGCCATCGCTAAAGTAACAAATGTGTTTTAGTTTAGGATTCTGACTTTTAAGTAATTTCAAGGCTTCACATAAAAAAGAATGAACTGCAGTTGTGTTGTGTGTAAGTGAATCTGATATTACACAAAAATTTGTAACTTTTAGTTCACCATCAACTTTTTGATAGCAGACTACCGGATGCAAGGTAGCCTGGGTATTGTCCCAGTGATGCCCTTGTACGGCATCCTGAATTATAAAACTAGTTTTCAGAGAAGTCAACAAGCACTAATGCTGTAGAATCATTGAGGTTTTCTTTACAGTTGGACAAATATTTTGATTGGGATTTTGCTATGAAATGGTGTACTTTCAACTTTTTTGCACTTTCACATATGTCTTCTACTACATTCGAAACACTTTTTGTCATTGTGACCAGTTGGGTATAGTCTGTATGAAGCCACTGCTTAAAGGAAACCTCATCATCCATGTCATAATCATTGTTTTCAAAAATGGTAAGAAGCCAATCCCGTAATTCATTTAAACCAGGACATGTTTTGCAGTTATTAATCATGCAGTTTCTGGTTTCAGATAATTTAACATTTGTGAATTAACTTACCAAGTAATAAAATAGAAGTAAAATTACAATTCAATATTGTAAAAAGAAATTTAAGCATTTCAAAATTTTGAAAAAATTCAGAATTTTTCACAAAAAGTACTTTTCTTTGAATAGCCAAAACTATATGAAGGAGTCAAGTTGAGATTTATTTCTTAATATATGTTTTTGTACACATATGTATCTTTCTTTACTAGAAGTATCAACTCCCTGACTAATTTCGGACACCTTTATATTAAGCCCCAAAGTTGATGTTAATTTTGCAAATTTTATGAAAATATCAACTTTTGGAAATTTTTAAAAATAAAAATAAATCCTTTTTTGGTTATTTTTTTATTTCACTCATAAATTTACAACCCATAGAGACTATTAGGAGTATTAAAACAGCTGTGAACTAAAACTTTTGAAAATGGTAGTCGTAAAAGTGGGAGGAATTGATGCAAGCTTCAAAATGGAGCCATGTTTAAGCCCTTGTAACTCAGAAACTATTTGTTCCACAGCCTTTTAGCTTGCACAATTGAAAAGCCCACCAGAAGTTGTATTGGCATAACAAATTTGAAGCTTCTACTCCTATTAGAAGACACTTTTCAAGGCCTCTCAAAATGAAGGCATTGGCCGATCAAGCCCAACATGGGCATTTTTTGTTGAAGGTGGGGGCCATTTAAGCGACCATAAAATTAAATGTTTTTGACTGAGGAAGCTAAAATTTTAGATTTAAGCTATTGAATGGTGTATGAATCAACCCTGAAAATTTGAAGAAAATTAGAGATGGTCACCCGACCAACTTTCTGAAATCTGTACCAGTTGAGCTGGAATGACCCTTTTTTCAGTTCCTGAACATACTATCATCAAGTTTGTGTTTGGTTTGGAGGTCTGTAAAATGCATCTATCCAAATGTACTCTTTACTGGACACATATCAACCTATACTGATTCTACCCTGTGTCTGATTTAGTTCTATCAGTCTGAACTGAAGTTAATGCATTCTTAATATACAGTATAAGACCAAACTATCTCCTTGCCTATCCAAATGTATATTGTATAGCCATTTAACTTATACTCTGCTCTAGTATTACTAAATGCTGCTTCACTAATCCACGCCTTATTAATACAAATAATATCTATATTTTCACTAATCATATACTGTAGTTCAATCTTCTTATTCTTAACACTATACCTTTATGTAAAAATACTTCAACCCCTCCATTTTAACTTTCACTACTTTTGGCTTGGTTTTTGATATGCCTATTCCAGTCAAAATTTGACTTTAGAACCCCCAATATTGTTAATGTTTGGGGAGGGCTACCATAATGGCCCAATTACAAAATGGCTCACAGATAAAGGTAAAACCAACTACAGTAGATAATGAGTATATAGGAAATGTTAATTGATCATGTAATTTTTTAACTGTATAAAACCAATTATATTATTTCATAGGTACTTGTTTAGTTAGGTTAGGTCAGGACCCTATCTTATTTGCAATATTGTGATTATTAAATATAATACATGGTCTGTTGGCTGTTATTGACCTGCCATGGGACATTATGGCCATGCCATGGCCATCAATGTTAATACCCTCTGTTAATCAAACATTATCTTTCAAAACCCCAAAGAACTTGCTTTGTCTTCTAAAAGTCTGCCATATAAAGCAGTTCACATCCTTCTCAAATGCAAACCACCATCACTAAAAAGATCTTTCTTATCACCAAGACAGTATTAGAGAAAATGGAACGGATTATGGATTTTAAGGGGAATTCTTAAATTTATTGCATCACTTAATTTTTATAATTATTATTAGGGTAATCAGTCTGGCTTTAAAAATTAAAATGATTGGCTGGTAAAGATTACTTCATAGTAATGCTTTAGTAGCAAATATTAATGAGCTAAGTTTTGATTAGACCCACACTTCAAAATGTGCTTGGATTTTTTTAATTCATTGCAAGAGGTTTTATTCTACAAAACTCATGTTTGATGCACTGGACAAGAGTTCTAACTAAAATTACCTGCACTCACCCTGTAACAACAACATATATATATATATATATATATATATATATATATATATATATATATATATATATATATATATATATATATACACACAGGGTGGGCCGTAAGTTTCCATACATAGGAAAAATAAACATTTTGTTATGGACAACCATTTTTATTTATATAATATGCTCTACATGGTTGCCATTGTTTTGAAAACACATTTCAATACGTGTTCCCCACTGTTGATGAACACGCATTAGCACAGTTGACGTTATGCTTGTAATGGCGTTGGTGATACATTCCTTTAGATGATTTATGTCTCGTATCTTTTCCTGATACACCATGGCCTTCAAGTGCCCCCAAAGATAGAAATCAAGGGGGGTGAGATCTGAGGATCTGGGAGGCCACTCCACAGGACCACGCCGACCAATCCAAGCATCCGGAAACTGCTGATCCAAATACCGACGCACGTGAAGACCATAATGAGGTGGAGCTCCATCTTGCTGGAAGTAAACTGGGAAGTTACCTTCCTCGTTTAGCAGGGATGGGAAAATCTCTTCTTGCAACATGTTAAGATACCTTTCGGCATTAAGATTTCCACTGACAAAAATTGGTCCAATAATTCTGTCACCCCATATCCCGGCCCACACCATCACTTTACTGGCACCTTGCATCTTCGTCGGACTCAGCCAGTTAGGGTTAGCATTACTCCAATAACGTATGTTTTGCCGATTAACCTCTCCATTGATGTAAAAATTTGCTTCATCAGTAAACAAGATCTTACGTCAAACGCATATTCTTAGGGTATCTGAAACATAAAAACAAACGTTTAATTTTTCCTATGTATGGAAACTTACGGCCCACCCTGTATATATATATATATATACCTTATGAACCTTATGTTGTTTCGTGCATTAGTCTGTCTTCACACGGAGATCAAGCTGGTGGCCCTGCCTCTATAACACACTCACTCATTCACCAGTCATTTCAGTTGGTGATACAGTTGGACCTGCTATAATCCACATTCAGTTACATAATTTATTTTTTAATACCATGAAAATGTTTTTACACGCAGTGGTGTATTAAGAATTTTTGGGCCCTGGGAACAAAATATTCTTGGCTCAAGACAAATCTTCGTCACAAATTAATAAAACCATTTCTAAATAAAACCACTTATTTTTAAATCAAATAATGTAAGTTTTACATATATATACACACACACCAAGCTGCTACAATTACACCAAACCAATTACACGACTACCAGTCCACTACTAATCTACAAAAGTTGATCACAAAATCATCCACCACCAGTCTACAAAAGTTTTTTGCGTGGCTTCATATCATTAAATTTTCCAGTCACAAGCTCTGTATTTAAATTCTGCAAAATATCATTTTCTATGCATAACAGTGACAGACTTTGCAATTTCTTTTGGGTCAGCATTTGACATTCAGCATTTTTAATCATGCTCAAATGAGAAAAAGAACATACCACAGTTGCATTTGACATCATCAAACACAAATAAATGCGATAAGCAATGAAAGCATTTGGGAAAACTTTGTTTCTATGCATATTTTACCTCAGTGGTAAAAAAAAAAAGTTGATCTTAATTTTGACCTTTGACCTTGTGTAGGTCATTTGATGTCACAACCAATTTTTTTCTCCTTTCACTCAATTTTGGGTACACATATCTACCTTAACCTAGAACAAGAGTTTTAGTGTTGATTAAGTTAGTATAGACACTACAGCCATTTCAGTGGACCATACCTACCTCCATTTTGACCAAGTACCTTTTTCCACCAAACTTTGGAGTACCATTTCTTTGGAAATATTTGAGCTAGAGTGTTGAGAAAAGTACCATTATATTTGTCTCACTGAGATCTATAGTGTCTGCTATTTTTAAGACAATTTGCCTTTTAATGTGTATATTAAAATAACCTATTCCTTTATTTTTACCAATTGAGTTATAAGAACTGATTTTTTCTTTACCACCTACCATCCTTTTACAGAAACATAGTCTTTCAACCCTGGCATTTGTCTACTCACATCTGGCGAATGATAGAAGTCAATTACTTTGGCAGCAGTTTCACTATTCAGGCGTTTCCCCAAACGCGGATTAGGAGTTGAAAGCACTCCCTTCTCCCTCACCAAACTCTCTGCTTGCCTAGCCATGTAATCTGAGCACTTAAATTCTTCTCTGATCTTTACTTGTGTCCATCTTTTTGGAAGGATAGTAAGAATTGTCAGTTTTTCACTTCGACTTGTCACTTGATTAAATTTCTCTTTTAGTTGTTGAAGAATCTCCAGTTCTGTATCATCTGAGTCACTGCATGAAATTGGTTGTTTAGTTGCAAGTTCAAGCTTTCTTTTCACAACTACTACTACTTTCCTCAACTTTCTCTCTGCATAACCAGTGCTGTCAGAGAGTTTACATGGTTTTATTGGGGTCTCATCAAGTGTGGCCAATGAAGCATTGAATTTACTGAGCTCACTGCATTTCAACTACATCTCCAATGGTTTCTAGCTCAGATGGGGCACTTGATGAGGTGGATGGTGATTTTTCAAGTGGTTCACATTCAGGCATTGGGGATGGACGATTTGCTAGTATATTTTGACAGGTTGCACATGTTTTATGATTATTTGTTAGTTTCAATTAAGGATTTTGATCAATCAAATTTTTAGTCAATGCACGAATGCCTTTTTTCACTTTTCCTTTGTGTTTTTTAAATGGGTCACAACAGAACCTGCCCATATTCAAACTGCTGAAATCCATGTTTATCTAAAAAGAAAAAAAAAATATGTAGCTTGAAAGCCAGGGTTGGGTTCAATTACACAAAATGGAAACAATTACAATTTTCTTTATTTTTCTTCAAATTAATTAGTTAGTATTTTACTTCACAATTTCAAGATCAATTGCAATTACAATTAATTTTGTCTGAATCAATTACAATTACACAAATATAACTATCTATTCTATATATATAAATATATATCTAAAATAAATATATATATCTAAGTATAACTAAATAAACTATCAAAGGTTTATTTTCATTGGATGATGTATGACTGCCAGATCTAGGGGTATAATTTTAACAACTGACATTAGTTGATCAATTACATCAGTTATAGCTCAAAAATCAATTACCTTTATTTTTATTTTATTTTGAATCAATTACAATTAATGGAAATTAGGATCAATTAATTAAAAATACAATTATAATTATTCATTGTATCCAACCCTGTTAAAAGCTATTTTTGCTTAAATGGCACAAATAAAATTTGGGACCTACTGATCTTGTTTCAGAGGTCTACAACAAGAAAAAATGTGCAGTTTGAGTTACAGATTGGAATAAATACAGATGCCAAAAAAATCCTTGCTCCAAGGTTTAAATAAGCTTATTTTCACATGGGTACATACTGTTGTACACAATGAATAAATACACAAAGTTAAGTAATTCTATTAAAACTCATCTAACTCTTAAAACTGAACTTATTCTATAGGGTAGTACCTATAGCCTAGTATAAGATACTTATATACGTACATAGCTTTACCTTTAAACAGGATAGCAGGTTTGAAGTTCTTCACACTTTTGAATGTCCATATAAATTAATTAATTATGTAATTTAAATTATCTATATTATTATTATCTCTGAAATATACAAAAAAAAAAAAAAAAAAAAATTTATAATAGGGCCAGATACTTATTCAACCAAATAACTGGGTTAGGTTAGATAATTACCAATTTTTTTTTTTAAGTTAGCAGACATTATATATCTCAATAAGAAAAATCTAATGGTATTTTTCTCAATACTCTAACTCAAACAGTTCCAAAGTTTGGTGGAAAGAGGTATTTGGTCAAAATGGAGGTGGGTATGGTCCACTAAAATGGCTGTAGTGTCTATACTAACTTAACCTAAAACAAGATTTTTAGTGTTAAGGTAGACATGTGTACCCAAAATTGGGTGAAAGGAGAAAAAAATCGGTTGTGACATCAAATGACCTACACAAGGTCAAAGGTCAAAAGTAAGATCAACTTTTTTTTTTATCACTGAGGTAAAATATGAATAGAAACAAAGTTGTAGATCTGCTTAAAAGCTTTAAAATAGTGTTTAAATGGTCTTTCTAAGTGCAATAGGAGCCGAGATATTGCATGTTTAAATATGGTATGACCTTGGAAATTGACCCTTTTTTACAAAATTCGAAGGGCCATATCTCCGGAACCATATGACCTAGAGTGTTGAAACAAGCATCATTCTGTTTTACTCAGAGATCTATAAGTGTGCCAATTTTAAAAAACCGGTGATGGTTACATTTTTTTTGCCATTGAACTGACATGGAATGACCCTTAATTTGCCTGTAGCTATTATAAATAAAAATTAATTTTATTTTAATTCTTTTATTTTGCAGATTAATAAATACTATGAGTTTAACAGCAGCTGTAAGGCAGGATTCACAGGAACGAATGGCAGAAAGAAATTCAAGAACTTTATTTTTAAAGTTTTCTGATGATGCATGTATTAAAAGTGAAGAAGCTATTTACCACATTGTTCCCAAGGCTACATGTATTAGAATCCCAGGCTACTGCTCAAGGAATACATATTTGTATGTTTTACTACTGATATATGATTAAATCTATTCTAATCAATACATCAGTAATAAAAAAGTGAATCAATTGGGGATAAACACAACAATAAAATACTTAGTTCATTTTAAGCCAACTGAAAGTTGAGACAAATTATTATTATTCATTATTGTTGTTTTCAAACTTTTTCATCGTAAAGTGTACTAAATATTTCATCTACCATTCTAATTTGTTCATTTTAAAAATATTGTGTAGTACAAACTGTAGTTAGTATGCAAATTACTTTAAAAACTGATGTTGATGTAGGATTATTTTTTTGCATTTTAAACTTTTTTCCAGTGCAGATGTTTGAGACTGTTTTGTGCATTAGGGTGATCAAAAGTGAAGTATAGAAGTACTGTATACAAATTGTAAAACATACCAGTGTAATTTTTACATTTAACAAAAATTATTGATAAAGAACTTGTGCACAAATTCCTACAGAAGTTGAAGGTGATGCATTTTTGGCCTTTTTAGTTTTTTCACATTTTTTTCTTTTGTATTGGGGTTAAGACTGAAGTAGGTCAGTTGGAATTTTAAATTTTACTGACCCATTTACCCGCCTCACAAACTGCTTCTATTCCTATTTCTTTCTCATTAATGCTTGTGCCACATTTAGTTATACATTTACAAATTACAGTCTTTCTTTACTTTTCACACCTATACACAATTTTACTATATTTTTTGAGAATAACTCTGTTCTTCACTTGCTGCTTATTCAAGTTCTTCCCCCGAGTCATCTTCAAAATTTTTTTTAGCACTTATCCAACATTCTTTGTACAACTCATTACATCTTTTTTTATCAGTAAATTAAATTTCTAACATTCTTTTCCAGACTTGCTTCCTTTTTTTACCACATTCTTTATTTACCTCATCATTCCACTAAGTAGCTCTCTTTCTCTTCACTCCATTTTGTCTCTACTTACATCAGATAGTGTCACCACTAAACATTTCTTACACAGAGTCCACATATTTTGTACCTTCATTAGTTTATTTCTCTCTCCAAGGACTTGGTCTGCACTAACTCCCAATTTCCCTTCACATGTCATTCATTACACTCACTGTATACTGTATATGTCCTACGCTTCCAACCATATCACTAAGCATATTCCAAAAAATCATCATCCTTTTTTACACACGTGTCATCACATGCTGCTACAATTACTGCTACTTCCACCCTTAAACTTAAATTTAGCATACAGACATTTATAATTATCTCATTTATATAACCTCATGTTCATGCTATTCATCTGCCATCAGCAAAGCAACATCCCTCATTACTCTTCCTCGTCCATCCATACTCTACTTCACACCTTTCATCCTTTTCTATTGAACATCACCATTCCCTTTCAGCTTAGTTTCACATAAACTTTTGAAGTCAAAACATCACCCTCAACAAATCTTGGCCATTTGTACCCTTTTTGTATCCACATTTTATATCCAATATTTCATACTGCCACAAGAGTATGCAAATAATTACGCTTTCAAACAAGTTCTTACTTACATCACATCTCTCATACTTCATAACTAGAACATTTCACGAATGTACCTGCATTGTAATTATGAATTTGAGGTAAATTTAAAAGGAAATTTTTTTTTTTTTGTTTTGTTTTTTAGTAAACATGCATTTGTTGAGTTTACATCAAAGGAAGAGGCAGATGAACAGCATACCATCCTTAAAACTTTTCGGCTTCCACTGGGCACAGTTTCTGCAGATATTTTAAATGAAAAGCCACAGCTAGACCTTGAAGTTGATCCTCTCAGGTAATGTGTAATAGGCTGTTATTGCTTGAATTTAGATGTAGCATTTCTTATAGTATTGTTTTACCATAATGTTGATTTGGCTATAATTCCATAAATTGTAATACTGATTTAAAATCACTAAGTAGGTAAAAAACTGAAGTATTTTGAGTAGTTTCCCAGTTGTGAAGGGCTGTTAATAGGCCTTATGCTACTTATCCTAATCCGAGTTAGCTTCAGTTTCTTCATATAACTACTAATATTTAGTGAAACAGGCCAAACAATCACTAATGCAAAATTAATTCGCTATTACTGAAATTTTCATAATTAAGTGTGGATATCTATCATATTGTAATGAGATGTTGCCTCATAGGTTATAATAGTCATAGACTTGCTTGGGTTTTCAGTTTCATAGTAGATATCCAAACATTACATGCGGGTTACTGAAACCTCTGTTCTGCTGGGAAAAGAAAAAAAAAATCACATTAGTTTAGTAATTGATGATGATTTAAAAAATTCTTTTGAAGGTTGTACGTAACTGGTATACCCAAAGAAGCAACAGTTTCTCAGCTTCAAAATTTATTTCCCAAAGCTTTCATTAGCAGAAATGATTCGTCGAAATTTCGAAATAGAGCAGATTTTAAAACGTAAGTTAATTTAATCTTTTGCAATGGATTTTCATACCAGATTTATTTTTGCCATAGTTATTGTCACTAAAATTTCATCTCATTAATACTGTTGTAAAGAAACATTACTGTATATTCTTTTCCAGGTACGCTTATGTGACTTTTAAAAGTGAAAAAGCAGCTAGAAATGCGTTTTGGGCCGGTAAAAATATGGAAATTAGTAAACAAAAATTGCTCGTTTTATATGCCAATAAAAAGGCTGGATTAAATTTAAAAATGGCTTTTAAGATTAAGAAAAAGGTAAGGTTTGCCCCTCACCAAATGTTTACATTTTCAGGTTTTCACTACTTTTGCAAATGGACAGTGCTACATTTTTTTTTTTTAATTAATCTTTTATATGCCTTCCTTTGTTTGAAGCCAGTTTCAAATAAAAATTGTATAACCTGCTATTCGTATACAGTACTGGTACAAGTTATACAGATAAGTTTAACATTGTTAGGTCAGTTTTAAAATTTATGGGACTTTTATCGAATGTACTAAGTATGCTCTACTCCTCAAACGGATTTACAGTACTTTTTTTCTGCAATTTTATTTTTGGCCGTACGTATGTACAGTTTCGGAAGAAGTTTCCCCAACAAACACTTCTTTGAAAGCATAAAATAATTACAGTAATTGGTAATGATTGGGTTTTAATTTGGGAAATTCATTACTGTCACCAAAAAATAAAGTACTTGAAGGAAAACAGAATATTACTCTTCTTCTTCCTCAGCATAATTAATCCCATTTTTATATGGGGTCGCTGTTTAAGGTGAGTCACCTCCATCTTGGTCTGTCGTTTACCATATCCTCCTCCAAATTCTTCTCTCGTAAGTCTGCTCTAACACAATCTTTCCAGCTCTTCTTCACCCACCCGGCAACTCCATCACCATCATTCTACGTCCGACACAATCTTCATCTCCCCTCATCACGTGCCCATACCATCTCATTCTTGCCTCCTGTATCTTCTTTGATGCCTCTGCCACCTTCACAGTTCCTCTAATATACTCATTCCTGATCCTATCCTCTCTTGTCACACCGCACATCCATCGCAACATCCTCATCTCTGTCTGCTACATCCATTTTGTTCTCATTTGTCTTCTTCATAGGTAGTGCCTCCGTTCCATACAACATTGCTGGTCTCACCACAGTTTTATATACCTTTTCTCAACTTCACTGGCACCTTTCTATCGCCCAAAACACCCGACATTTCTCTCCAATTCTTCCACCCAGCTTGCACTCTTATTAATTTCTTTCTCCACATCTTCCTCATCCGTTAACGAGCCCAAGTACTTAAATCGGTCTACTCTTTTAATCACTTCTCCATTCATTACCATCTCATCTTCCTGATCCTCATGTAAGCCACACCGTAAGTATTCAGTTTTCCTTCTGCTTATTTTCATCCCTCTATCTTCCAACGCTCCTCTCCAACTCTTGTTCCATCTCCTCCTTTGTCTCTGGACACAATGCTATATCGTCTGCGTAAAGCATTCTCTCTCTCTCTCTCTCTCTGCTGATGGCCCAAAGAAACCGAAGGATGTAGCTACCTGTCGGGGTGGGTCGGGTGGTGTAACTGCGTGTATGGGTGGCGACGGGTTTCGAAAGGTCTCGGGCAAGAAGGCTGCGAAGCCGAAGCCTGAGACCCCAGTTGCCCCTGTCAAGACCTCTAACCGCTTTAGTCTCCTGTGCTCGAAGGAGGAAGAGACCGTTTTGATTGGGGACTCGCAGATCAGGGGCCAGGAGAAGTACTTTGCTTCAGCAAACCGGGATGGGAGGAAGGTAAGGTGCTTACCTGGGCGGGGAACGGCGCACTTAAGGAAGGAGGTAGAGAAGGTGCGCGTGGCTAGTCGGAGGACTGCGATCGTTGTCCACGCTGGTGGCAATGACCTGTTCCTCAAAGGCGGTGGGGTAGGTCTTACTGAAGGGATCATCACCGAGATCATGTCTCTTGCGGATGATCTAAAACTGAAGACAGACAGGGGAATGTTAATGGGTATTTTACCGCGAATGAATGTCAGTGACCACGCGCTCAGTAAGGTCATTGGCATCAACGAGAGGGTACAAGACTTGTGCGTTCCGCTGGGCGTGAAGTTTATTGACCCCTTCGATGCATTTTCGGGTAGGTGGGACCTTTACCAGAGGGATGGTGTCCACCTCAATAACAAGGGTAAAGGTGTGCTAGGCGCGCTGCTCGACCGGCACCTATACAGAATGGTGAGGTCGAGTCCGGGGAGAGATGATGGGCCCCCACCGGGGAGAGATGAGGATGAGCCGGTGCGGACATACCTTCGACTGAAGGGTGCGTCGAAGTACAGGTGGGTGACCCTCCTCCTACGTTGGAGGGGGCTCAGTCTCCTGCGGAAGTTGCCCCCTCGTTAGTGAGGGGCTCTTCAACTCCCGACAGCCCTGGCTGTTCGGGAAACGGGTCGTGCTAGGGGCGGTCAGAATAGGGAAGGCTCCCTCCGTGCAATGCTTTTTAATGCTAGGTCAATTAGGAACAAGTTTCGCGAGCTACGGGCGCTCTTAGCATCAGAATACCAGGATATCGTTGCTATCACCGAGTCCTGGATTCATACTGATCGTAGGGACTACGTTGGGGAGTTCGAAATTCCCGGGTATAGAATGTTTCGCAAAGACCGCACCCGTGGGGAGGGGGGTGGGGTACTAATATACGTGAGGGACACGTTGAGTCCGGTTGACTGCCAGTTCCGGTCGGAACGGGAGCTGCTTGGCGTCGATCTGAACGTGGGAGGGACGAACTATAGGTTAATCTTGGTGTACAGACCTCCGCATCTCCTCCTCGAGGAGGATACAGCCCTGTACACCGAACTCAGTAGCCTGCTAGGGGATAGGGTGTGTGTAGTTTTAGGAGACTTCAACTGTCGCGGCATAAAGTGGGAAAACAGGACTGCCGATGCTGAAGGGAGGAGGCTAGTTGACTTTGCTGATGAGAACTTCCTCACTCAGTGGGTCAACGAGCCTACACGAGGCGAAAGCGTTCTGGACTTAGTGTTCACGACCGAAGACAACCTCGTCACTGGCCTCACCGTTGACGAATCGTTGGGCGGGAGTGATCACGTCTTATTAGGTTCCGTGTGTGCGTCCCTCGGGTGAAGCGTAGTAACTCGAGAGGCAGTAAGCTCGATCTCCGGCGGGCGAACTTTGTTAGCCTCAGGGATAGCGTAGGAGATATGGGGTTAGATGGCGGCGGCGATGTTGAGGGAGTGTGGAGTGCATTCCGGGACGAGTTTATGGTGCTGCAGTCTGCTGCCATACCCTCAAAACCGGTCACCCCTGCTTCAACGCAGCCTAAGTGGTTCAATCGTGACATCGCTTCGGCTCTCCGAAATAGGAAAGTAGCGTATAGGAGGGCGAAGGCCAATCGTTCCCATGAGAACACTTTAGCGTATGTCCGCCTGTGTAGGGAAGTGAAGGCGAAGGTTAGGCTAGCGAAACGTAACGAAGAACTACGGGTGGCAAGCCTCTGCAAGGGAAACCCTAAGGAGTTCTTCAGTTATGTTAATAGTAGAAAGCCCATTAGAAGCATGATAGGTCCTTTAAAGGACGGAAGCGGCGTTCTGCGGACCTCCGACGCGGACATCGCTAATGTGCTTAATGAGTACTTTGCGGGAGTGTTCACCAGGGAGGATACCCGCGTCATCCCCGAGCCAGCTGTGAGGCACGAAGGTGCTGGCCTGGATAGTGTTAGATGTACCGCGATAGTCGTTGCTCATAGAATAGACAAACTGAGCGCGTTTAAGGCTCCTGGGCCAGACCAGTTTCTCCCCAGTGTTTTGCGAGAAGTGCGCGACCAGGTGGCTCCCCACCTGGCTACAGTCTTCAACAAATCGTTGGTGATGGGCCAGGTGCCTGGTGACTGGAGGGAGGCCAACGTGACCCTTATCTTTAAGAAAGGGGATCACGAAAGTCCAGGGAACTATCGTCCTATTAGTCTCACTTCAGTTGTAGGTAAATTATTAGAAAGGATAATAGCTGATAGAATCGTTGACCATTTGGATTCCTACAAGCTGCTTGGGGACTCCCAACATGGGTTTAGACGGCATAGGTCGTGTCTCACCAACTTGCTCGAGTTTTTCCACGTCATGTTGAGTGAGTACGATAAGAGTAGGGCGATTGATATACTTTATCTCGACTTTCAGAAAGCCTTTGATAAGGTACCTCACCGCCGGCTAATGGCGAAAGTGCGCGCGCTGGGTATCGGTGGGAAATAGGTAGGTGGATTGAAAACTGGCTGATGAATAGGCGGCAGAGGGTGGTAATTAAAGGGGCTAGTTCGGGTTGGGCCTCGGTCACTAGTGGGGTTCCTCAGGGTTCCGTTTTGGGGCCGCTGTTGTTTACCATTTACATAAATGATATCGACGGTGGCATCGTCAGTCGGATCGCCAAATTCGCTGATGACACCAAGCTTGGGGCCAATGTTGGGACGCCCGAAGCGATCGAGGAACTGCGTGCGGACCTAGGTAGGATAGGAGAGTGGTCCGAAAAATGGCAAATGCCGTTTAACTTGGGTAAATGCAAAGTGATGCACATTGGCTACGCCAATCCCAAGTCGGACTACTCGATGTTGGGCAGTAATATCGAGGTGACTGATTTAGAAAAGGACTTGGGTGTGCTAATTAGCAGCGACCTTAAGTTTACGAAACAGTGTGTAGAGGTGGAAAAGAAAGCCCAGAAACTATTGGGTTATATCAGGAGGCAATTTCAGTTTCGGAACAAGGAGATTGTGCTCTCACTGTACAATTCCCTTGTTCGGCCGTACCTGGAGTATGCTGTGCAGTTCTGGTCGCCCACCCTCAGGAAAGATATTGAGAGGCTGGAGCGAGTGCAGGCGAGGGCCACAAAGTTAATCCCTTCCGTTAGGCATATGGGCTACAATCGACGGTTACGCGCCCTGAACTTGTTTTCGCTTGAAACTCGGAGGCTGCGCGGTCAACTGATCGAGGTTTTCAAGCTCTTATGAGGGTTCAACGATGTCGATTTTTGAAGTATGTTTAGTTTAAATGATAACCCAACTCGCAACAATGGTTGGAAGTTGGATTTGAAACGGTTTAGGACTAGTGTGTGTGGGAATTACTTTACGTATAAGATCTGTGACACATGGAACAGGTTACCTTCGGAAGTTGTGAACAGTTCCTCTGTGGATCAGTTCAAGAAAAGGGTAGACGAAATCTTGCACACTATTTGAGTGTGTAAAGACATTTAGGACCTCAGTCTGCGGAAATTTCTTTTCCTATAAAATAGTTAATATCTGGAACCAACTTCCCTCAGAGGTTGTTTCCAGTCAGTGTAAATCTGTTTAAAAATAGGCTAGACAAAGTATTGAACACACTCATAGTTTAAGATTAAAACCTCAGAAAACTCTGCAGGAGTTCGCTTGCTCGGTGTCTCTGTGAGCAAGCTAAATATAGAGCTATTTATATATTCTCCACTTTCCTGTAAAATTTCCTTGGCTACTTTTCCAGGGTCAAGGTATTTTCTTCAACCTTTTTCCGTACCTGCCTCTGGCAGGGAGGGTGGGGAGAGAGCCTTCTACTTTTCTATCCAGTTTTCTACTACTGCTAGGATAGTTGAAAGACAAAATTTTCCCTGGCACCCGTTGCTATTGGTACCTCCTCGGTATGGGCCGCAAGGCCTTTTGAGGTCTCTCTCGAGGCTCTCTCTCTCTCGAAGAACTACGGGTGGCAAGCCTCTGCAAGGGGAACCCTAAGGAGTTCTTCAGTTATGTTAATAGTAGAAAGCCCATTAGAAGCATGATAGGTCCTTTAAAGGATGGAAGCGGCGTTCTGCGGACCTCCGACGCGGACATCGCTAATGTGCTTAATGAGTACTTTGCGGGAGTGTTCACCAGGGAGGATACCCGCGTCATCCCCGAGCCAGCTGTGAGGCACGAAGGTGCTGGCCTGGATAGTGTTAGGTGTACCGCGACAGTCGTTGCTCATAGAATAGACAAACTGAGGCGCGTTTAAGGCTCCTGGGCCAGACCAGTTTCTCCCCAGTGTTTTGCGAGAAGTGCGCGACCAGGTGGCTCCCCACCTGGCTACAGTCTTCAACAAATCGTTGGTGATGGGCCAGGTGCCTGGTGACTGGAGGGAGGCCAACGTGACCCCTATCTTTAAGAAAGGGGATCACGAAAGTCCAGGGAACTATCGTCCTATTAGTCTCACTTCAGTTGTAGGTAAATTATTAGAAAGGATAATAGCTGATAGAATCGTTGACCATTTGGATTCCTACAAGCTGCTTGGGGACTCCCAACATGGGTTTAGACGGCATAGGTCGTGTCTCACCAACTTGCTCGAGTTTTTCCACGTCATGTTGAGTGAGTACGATAAGAGTAGGGCGATTGATATACTTTATCTCGACTTTCAGAAAGCCTTTGATAAGGTTCCTCACCGCCGGCTAATGGCGAAAGTGCGCGCGCTGGGTATCGGTGGGGAAATAGGTAGGTGGATTGAAAACTGGCTGAAGAATAGGCGGCAGAGGGTTGTAATTAAAGGTGCTAGTTCGGGTTGGGCCTCGGTCACTAGTGGGGTTCCTCAGGGTTCCGTTTTGGGGCCGCTGTTGTTTATCATTTACATAAATGATATCGACGGTGGCATCGTCAGTCGGATCGCCAAATTCGCTGATGACACCAAGCTTGGGGCCAATGTTGGGACGCCCGAAGCGATCGAGCAACTGCGTGCGGACCTAGGTAGGATAGGAGAGTGGTCCGAAAAATGGCAAATGCCGTTTAACTTCGGTAAATGCAAAGTGATGCACATTGCTACGCCAATCCCAAGTCGGACTACTCGATGTTGGGTAGTAATATCGAGGTGACTGATTTAGAAAAGGACTTGGGTGTGCTAATTAGCAGCGACCTTAAGTTTACGAAACAGTGTGTAGAGGTGGAAAAGAAAGCCCAGAAACTATTGGGTTATATCAGGAGGCAATTTCAGTTTCGGAACAAGGAGATTGTGCTCTCACTGTACAATTCCCTTGTTCGGCCGCACCTGGAGTATGCTGTGCAGTTCTGGTCGCCCACCCTCAGGAAAGATATTGAGAGGCTGGAGCGAGTGCAGGCGAGGGCCACAAAGTTAATCCCTTCCGTTAGGCATATGGGCTACAATCGACGGTTACGCGCCCTGAACTTGTTTTCGCTTGAAACTCGGAGGCTGCGCGGTCAACTGATCGAAGTTTTCAAGCTCTTACGCGGGTTCAACGATGTCGATTTTAGAAGTATGTTTAGTTTAAATGATAACCCAACTCGCAACAATGGTTGGAAGTTGGATTTGAAACGGTTTAGGACTAGTGTGTGTGGGAATTACTTTACGTATAAGATCTGTGACACATGGAACAGGTTACCTTCGGAAGTTGTGAACAGTTCCTCTGTGGATCAGTTCAAGAAAAGGGTAGACCAAATCTTGCACACTATTTGAGTGTGTAAAGACATTTCGGACCTCAGTCTGCGGAAATTTCTTTTCCTATAAAATAGTTAATATCTGGAACCAACTTCCCTCAGAGGTTGTTTCCAGTGAAAGTGTAAATCTGTTTACAAATAGGCTAGACAAAGTACTGAACACACTCATAGTTTAAGATTAAAACCTCAGAAAACTCTGCAGGAGTTCGCTTGCTCGGTGTCTCTGTGAGCAAGCTAAATATAGAGCTATTTATATATTCTCCACTTTCCTCTAAAATTTCCTTGGCTACTTTTCCAGGGTCAAGGTATTTTCTTCAACCTTTTTCCGTACCTGCCTCTGGCAGGGAGGGAGCGGAGGGTGGGGAGAGAGCCTTCTACTTTTCTATCCAGTTTTCTACTACTGCTAGGATAGTTGAAAGACAAAATTTTCCCTGGCACCCGTTGCCATTGGTACCTCCTCGGTATGGGCCGCAAGGCCTTTTGAGGTACTTCTTTTCCTTGTAACTCACTCTCTCACACAGATCCCCTGATGCAACCCAACTCTTACTTCAAAACTGTCCATCTGTCCCAGACAGCTACTAACCGTCGCATGTACAATTTAAGGGGTGTCGAAACATGTCAAAAATCGAGTTTCTCCAATTCCACAGTATGCAAGTAGTTGGAAATAATGATCTCATCAAGTATATGCGACCCCCCCTTACCCCTTCCATAGCATCCCCCCACTACTCTCTCCACAGATATAAACCCCAAATGTGACAATCATGCATCATATTAAGTCTTATTAAGTAGATTAGATTAATTTGGATAGATTGAATAGATTACATAGATTAATTTAGATAGATTAGATGAATTATATAAATTATTGTCACTTTTTTGTTTAGTTTCAGATTGTTTATGATTTAATTCCTGAATGAGTTATATTAAATTCAGATTGAATGATTCAATTGCTAGAATTTAACAATTAGTTTCTTGTTATTAATGCTACTAGGCCTAAATAAGTGAAATCATGGCGACAAGAAGCAAAACGCACAATTCAACATTTGGTCATTTTGCAGAATTTCCACCTTCAATGACTCCTTCAAAGGCTGACATATTTAGGCATTATTTATTGGTAAGAAAGCGAGAAGAACTGATTTCGAAAGGTTCTAGAACAACAAAAGAATGTTACAGAATTGTCACTAAAGATGTGGAAGCCATTTGGGAGAAGTTTTCCTTTCCACATAGAGGATTTGAAGGAATAGCTACAATAGTTGAACGATTGATAGAATCTGCAGCAAAGCTAAATAAAGTACCATTAAAACAAAGAAACTGTTTTCAGCAGAAGGTGGAGACATTCGATGAAATGTTTGATATTTGCACTTGTACTTGTTACGATAAAAAAATCAGTCGAACGGATTGCAGATGTGATATTAGAATTTCCAATAATTGAGTAAAAGTTTTTTGTGAAACAGAAACAAAGAAAAAACCAACTAGGACCAATCGACAGAGTAACGACTTCCGCAAGAAAAAGGACTCACGATAGAGTTAAAGGATTAGAAAGAAGAGCCAAGATAAGCCTAGATATGACTGTCGCCTCAACCAGCAAACTGGACCCTTTACATATTATGGAAGATGAGAGCATGGAAATTGATGATGACAGCGACGATATTGACTTTGTTCTGGATTTTGAGCTGAAAGAAAACCATCAGAACAGAATTATTTATGATAACTTAACAATAACAGCAGATAGATACCGTGTAAGTTACAGAGCTACTGCACTGCTATAGTAAATGCAGCTTTGAAGGATAAGGGAATATTAGACAAAACCAATATGTTGGATAGGAAAAAAGTGGAAATAGAAAGAATACGTGTGAGTAAAAAGAACACAATCAAAGTGAAATCAGAGAACACACAGATTGAAGGCATCGGATTTGATGGTAGAAAAGATCAAACTAAGACAAAGAAGGGAATGGAGTACGAAGAACATTATGTAATAGTCAAAGAATCTGGTGATGTTTACATGGATCATATAGCTCCAGATAACGGAACTGCTTGTTGTATTGCAGATGAAATAATAACTTTCATAGTTGATTCTAATAGCAAAGAATCCCTCAAAGCTTTGCTATGCGATGGCACCCCAGTGAACACTGGCAGGATTGGCGGAGTGCTAAAATTGATTGAATTATATCTGGACAGGCCGGTACAATGGCTGATTTGTCTTTTGCATGCAAACGAACTGCCCTTCAGGCACGTATTTGAAGCAATTGATGGAAAAACTTCGGGACCAAACACCTTCAAAGGTTCTCTTAGAAATAAACTCCGAGAGGATTTGACCAAACTGGATATAGTTGATTATACCCCTGTAGAGGGCAACATTAAAGAAGTTTCGGCCGATATTGTTAAAAGTTTCAGCAGTGACCAAAAATATATGTATGAAATGTGCATTAGCATACAATCTGGACGCATCTCACAAGCGTTAGCCACCAGATCCCCAAATGCCCTCCATCATGCAAGATGGCTAACACGAGGAAACAGGATCCTGTGCTTATGTCTCTACACGAAATCCAGACAAAAACATCCAAGACCTAGTAAACATTATAATGCTGGTTTTGGATAAAGTCTCATCCAAAGGTATATGAGGGAGCATCTAATTTTTGGTATATCATGCACTTGCTTAAAGGCTTAGATAAAAAGCATCGGATGATTATGGAGCGTGTCCTCAGAAATAACGCCTATTTTGCCCACCCAGAGAATATCTTGCTCTCAATGATAACAGACACAAGAAGAGAGGTCAGAGAGCTGGCTCTTCAGCACATCATTCGAGCAAGAACTAGGAGCACCAATTATGCGAGAAATTTTGAGCTGCCAAAAACACTGAACTTTGAAGCAGACGATTATCCTAACATGATCGACTGGGACAACGAAACCATCACCCCCACCTATTTTACAGAATTTGACAAATGATGATGATCTTGAAGTTTGAAATGAACCACTTCAGCTTATTCCTTTTCCCTGTCACAGCCAGGGAGTAGAACATGCTGTAAATGTGGTAACAGAAGCATCACAAGATAGAATTGGTTACGAAAACAGACAAATTTATTTTGAATGTACTGGAGTCGAGAAAAAAGCTACCTGTGTTCCAATGGAAAGGCCAGTGGTGTCAGTAATTTACGATTTTAAATTTCTTAAGTTGAATATTTTGG
This sequence comes from Bathynomus jamesi, assembly GCA_023014485.1. Classification (NCBI taxonomy): domain Eukaryota; kingdom Metazoa; phylum Arthropoda; class Malacostraca; order Isopoda; family Cirolanidae; genus Bathynomus; species Bathynomus jamesi. Next base: position 355,871 of record JAJOZX010000795.1, read on the forward strand.
TTTTAATATGCTTCAATTGATTCTTTAAGTAATATACGGAGAAAGATTTCTTATTATATATATAAAAAAACACTAACTTTACTTATATCATTATTTACTTTAAATCTTTGTCATTTATCAGGTTTTTTATTCAAAGAATTGGTTTCAATTTAAAAAAAAGGGGGGGGGGGCATAGCGGTGTGATTACAGTATGTTGTTTAGGGGCCCAAAGGAAACTCCGAGCAGTGTGTAGAATAAGAATACAAAATTTCGCCCCCCCAAAATTGTACATCTCTATACATTTCTTGTACCAGTCTGACATATTTTTCCAGTACCATCTTCTGTCTAAGGCTTCTCCACAGAATATTACCGATTGATTAATAATTCTTTATGCTTTTTAAAACTGTTTACAGGTTTTAGACCTTTTTTCGAAACTACAGCCTACACTTGTATAAACTTCTCCCATAAATCAATCCCAGTAAATGCTCGCATGGATCAGGATGGATTTAATTGAGGGATGTAAACGCAACCTTAAACTGATAATTAAGTTGCATAAACATTAATGTCCTCGTATTTATGCATGAAGAGGCTTAGGAACAATTAAATTTTGAATTCATCTATTTGTATCAAGCGTGAAATCAAAATAACACACCACTCTCTTCCTTTTTTTTTAGTATGAACTGTGTTGCATTCAAACTGATCTAATATTTTCTTGTTAGATAAATCTTTAAACTTTGTTATACCAACATTCATAGTTTGCATTTGTAATTTTCTTCAGTATAGAGGCCACCAGTCCAATATTTAAATTAAGAATGTTTCTTTAAATCACTGGTGCCCCAACTTAATTTGAAAGAGGACCACATAGCTTACACGTACTACCTATGCGGGTTGGAGATAAGAAGTTGGTACTTAAAAGTTTTTCAGTGATTAAGTAATTATCACACGCGAGAAGTCGAGAGAGGTACAGCAGCAAACAAAGCAGCTACGATTTCGTATTAAAGAAAAATTTATTTGTGCTGTATCCAAGAAGTGTCTTGGTGGGCCATATGTGGACACCAGTGCTATAAAGAATATATTCTAAAATTTTTGCTTTTGCATGAATATTTGAATTATCAGTATAATTATATGATGAAACCTGGAACATTTAAAAATGTTTAGCTATAGTATTAGTCAATTTAATTTTTATGCTTCCTGACGACTCAAAGGTATTAGTGAGTACAATGTACAATTCTTTTAATTGGAATTACCTTAATCCTAAGAACTATTGTACGTAATTGTTATTTCTCAATATAGGAAAAACGACAAAAACGGTCTACCAAACCTATGGCTGGAACCACTACGAGTAAAAAACGAAAATTGTCATCTACAGATTCTTGAAGACTTCGTAATAAAACCTAAACTATAATTGCTTTTAATTTTACTCCCTTTTAAATAAGTGAAAGAGTAAAACTGGAGAATGACTTTGTGGAAAAGTGTACGAGTAAAGATGTTCATGTAGATTCAATTAAGAGAGGCAGTCCAAAATATGCAGTTTCCAAGACCTACTTAAGGACCCCTAGTTTCTCTTCATATGCAAATTAGTAATGGGGAACTGTTAATCTACTGATGTAAGTAAATTTCAAGTCCGGATGATTTTCTCCGCGACCCACCTGTTGAGAACCAATGGTTTGCACTTTGTAAGGGCCATTGATATCTGATCGACGTTGTCACAGCAAAAAGGGTTGGCCAAAGTGGAGTAAACAATAAGCAACGGAAATTTTATTCACAAATTAACTCTTAAAAAGAATGAATAAGAATTACTGGTTGAAGAAGATATAAAAACTAAGTAGTAGTAAATTTGACGGAAGGCTGCTTAAGCAATGCCATCATATGACGTTTCGACTTTATAAACGGCACATACTGTACATTTATACGAAGATGCATATAACTAACATTCATAATACATAAAATTCAATGTGCCAAATGACCTTTATGCAAGATGGCTGACACATTCATATTTTTTAGTGCGTTATCAAACTGTCTTCGCAGGTATTTTTGCAATAATATATTTTTTTCATTTTTTTTAATGCAGGAAGGAGGGGCCAAGGACAAATATCCGCAAAAGCGTCCCCCCCCACCCCAATAGAAGAAGAAAAGCCAAAATCAAGGTCAAGGGTTTCCGAGATCCCTAGACACTGCGTTTGAAAAATTGGAGGTTATAGACAGGGGGAAAGATGGAGTGAAGAAGATTGTTCCAGAGTTCACCGATTGAGTAGATGAAAGATTGAAAATATCCATTAACCTTTGCGTTAGAGAGTTGGACAGAAAAGGATTGAGAAAGTATCGAAAGTCTGGTGCTGCGTGCTCTCCTCAAAGGAGGAGGCATGCAGTTAGAGAGTTCAGAAGAGCAATGTCCGCTATAATAGCGATAGTAAAGAGAGAGAGAGAGAGAGAGAGAGAGGCAACAGTCGCATACATGAGACGCATACTCAATACAGGGGCGGACAAGACTCCTGTACCGAGACAGCAACTGAGTGGGAGTGAAGAAACTGCGGAGGCGGTACAGCACACCTAACCTCTTGAAGCTGTTTTGGAAAGAGAGCATACGTGATCTTTCCAGGAAAGATCACGAGAAAAGGAAACGCCAAGAATGTTAGAGAAGAGAAAGGATCGAGTTGTGTGTTGTTGAAGGGAAGGGGATAGTTGTGTGGAAGATTGTGACGAGTAGACAGAGGGAGGAACTGAGTTTTTGAATAAAAAGACCATTTAAACATAGGTCGAGAAACCCGTAGGCACACGACATAAAAATTAAACGCAAAGATTTTTTTCCATTTTATGCAAATACAGGGAGAGATAGTTAAAGGGGGAAAATGAGTATGAACAAGTGAGGGAATGGTGGTTCGCAGTAGTTTACGATGATTTCCCCCCTTTAACTATCTTTCCTATCCTATTTCGCGACGTGCTGACGCATGCATTCAAGAAGTAGGAAAGAATTTCGAACAATTATTTCAATGAAGCAAATGTATCACACTGTGTATTTGCATAAAATGTAAAAAATATTTAAGAGTAATTTTTCTGCCGTGTGCTATAGCTCGAAACCTACGTGTTTCTCGACCTGTGTTTATGTGGTCTTTTTACTTTTGTCTCAAGAATGCTGCCTGCAATTTATGAAACACATTTATGCATCACTGTATATACCTACATTGCAGTACAAAAAAATGCAAATTCAAGAAATGGGCCTGTTGTTTACACGAAGGTTCAGAACTACAATTATTCAACTTTCAAGGCCAACAAACTAAAGTTACTGAAATTAAATGAACACAACTGATTCACCATAGACATACAGAGTAAATAACTGTTCAAAAGCAAAAAGAGATTGCTCACGAAGCAAATGCTTCAAGTTACAGTATAAAAAGCCAAAATCGAACTTGCAATACGAAAGTGAGCTTGGCGGATGTCGTAACAACGCTTCCCGTTGATTAGCGACATTGGGTCTGGATAGTAGTTAGAGGGGGAACTGTCATTTGCTTCCAGATTATGGTGTAGCGAGTGACCTTGAGGTGGAAAGAGTACCAGTACGATTAAGAGTACCGTATTTTTTAAATGGTCGAGTATGGTTTCTTTAGTGTTCGAGTACGAGTACGCGTGTGAGGTTTCAAACTTTAACTGGTGTTTGGCTACAAGTTGTAGCGAAGCACCAGTTAAAGTTTGAAACCACACGCGTACTTTTGTCATTTTTCAAGACCCCTACATATAAGGGCGAACACAGGATTTCCTAAAGAGCGGAGCACAAAGGTGATTCGACAGCGGATGAGTAAAAAATAACACCTATTAGGAACTGATGCCTATGATAATGATGTGTGTGTGAGGAAAACATGCATCATTAAATATTGTATTACTCTTAAGCTGTCATTGTCAACGAAGGTTTGGATGACAAACGATCTCAGTCGTGCCTTATACCAACTTAAAGAAGAGAGCCTTCTGTTCTTTTGAGAGACCAGCTCAAGAACGCTTGCTGGGTTTAGACTCGTCTAAAATATGTTCTTATCGTTGTGTGTGGTTGTGCGGATTCAGTGTTCGACGTCTTAAAAAAGCGGGTAATGGTTCAGAAAACGGGCGCCACTTAATTAAGCAAAATTTTGAAACATACCATAGAGAGAATGTTGTTTCTCTCATTAAAATACGTTGATTGCATGTGTCGCATAGTCAAACAAATGAAGTGAGAAAATTACGAAAAAATATTTATAGCTATGAACCTAGGAAATTTTGAGTTGGCAACCTAACCATCGTTCATTCACTTCAGTTTGAAAATGGCTTCGGTCTGTGATGGGTGTGCGGTGACGCTAATAGAGCTCGCGGCCGTGTTGAGAACTTGATTCGTCATGTGCCCTAGATGAAGACTAAAAAAGTGCATAACTTAACATGTTATTTACATTATCATTTGTATAATTTAGGTCTCGTGGGTACGGGGGCGGAGCCCCTGTAAAGATCACGCATCACAAACTGATCGGTATAGGGTTCAGGGTATAAGGGTTTTTTCCACCAAAACATGCTAAAACCATTGGTTTCCTGTTGTTTAGGATAAATCTGACCATCGCTATTACAGTAAATTATTGCCTGTGCTGTGTTCCCCCACCCAAAACCCCCGGTTCCCACGGTGCTCCCCCCAGATTGTAGGAGGGGTTGGGGGGTGAAATCACTTCAAGCAATAATTTACTGTAATGGCGATGGTCACATTCATCCTAAACAACAGAAAACCAATGGTTTTAGCATGTTTTGGTGGAAAAAACGCAAAAATTGAGGTGGCGCCCCTATTCTGAACCGTTACCAAAAAGCGGTCCAAGGGACCACAATGTCACTTCATTCCGGTACGAAAAAAAACAAAAAAAACGATGGCCTGATTTTTGGGGAGTAAAAAGTAGAGGCTTACTTCCACCGACCGTGTGTCACCGAGAATAACGTGCGAAATTCAAACGAAGACTGCCAGGTCGCTTTGGTTACGTTATCGCCAAAATTTATGGGTAATTGTCAAATATTGATAATGCTTAATAATAACAAAAAAAGTCACAAAATTATTGCAACTTTTACATTCTTGAGGTTCACATTTTCGAAATCTTTTCACCATTAACTCTTCATAATAAGAAAATAAAAGTGGAAATGGGGCGCGGGCCCCGTGTGCCCCCCTTATGTACGCCCCTGCCTACATCTTGAGCTAAATTCGCTGCTCCCAATGCGGGAATGGGGTCGCCATACTGGATTAAGCTAGGATTCAAATTTTAACCTAAAATCTACGATAATGACAATTTTCTGAGATTATCAAAATCTCATTGTTATGAAGATGCTAGGGTAAAAATTCAAGCCTACTAGCCTAATACAATTTGTTCCGTTTTGAATTAAAGATGAATTAAAAAAAATGTACTACTACAGAGGGTAGTCAATAATATAATATAATTACCAAGTCTACTCATCTCATTCATAAGACGTCATACTAGAGTGAAATCCACAACCTAGCTTACCATTTACGATGGACAAAAGAAAACGGGCAAACCAAGAAAATTGATACACATTCCCACACTTTTTTAAGCCATACTCTACACAGCGTTTCATATCTCGGAAAATAATGACAAGTTATAGTGTCCTTATTTCTTTGGATGATATTACAACCGCAAGAAGCACAGTATGTAAAAAATCCTGTCCGTAATCCGAAATTGGCATCCATTCTGGACTAACGTCCACCCACCTCATCTATAGAACGAACACTGTTGAATGAGATTTATAGTTTGTATTGCTTACATGGGAGGGCGCTGCGCGAGTCAATTTTAGCATGAAGGTTTATGAATGAAATAAAATTTCATGAGGAGACTTGATAATTATATTAGATGAGCTCATAGTTTAACATAATTACCAAGTTATCTTAACAAATGAGCGGTCATACTAAAATGAATATACGATACAGTAATCTACAACTTTCGCTTACTGTTTACGATTACCATACTCAACACAACATTTTTACCTCTCAGAAAGTAATAAAAATTTATACATGTTATAGAATGGCGAACTTTTCCTGCCTAAATCACGTGCTTGTTTACGAAGCGCCTTATATGGCAAAGAGCTAAGTCTCCCTTTCCCGCTTAAATGGCACCGTCTGTTCACAGAGCACCTTGCATGGCATGAATGCCAAGCCCTCGAACGCGTGGGTCCAATGCGCATGCGCGAGGTTCAGGATGTTATAAAAGACCGAGTTGAGCCGCACTCGAGACTTTTACTTACTCCATGCCGTCAGGTATAAATAGTGCCCCGTCAGGCCAGTTCATTTATTCTCATATATCATCCTTAATAAATATGTAAGCCTCAGACTCTGTACTGAACGGACGCATTTCCTGAGCTCTCTGATATTGCCTCTACTTTTGCATATTGCTAATAATTTTACTTTAGGAAAGCTTTGAATTTTATATACTTGTGTTTATATTTACATTGTTATAGTTAAGTAATTGAATATTAGTGGTTTTACGGCTTAATTTAACTTAAATTTGTGACGGTTATAAACTAATTTTAACTGCGTGATGCAGTCGCAGAAAGCGTCGTGTGTTAGGTGTGGGGTAAACCGGTGGTATTCAAATTTTAAAGATTATAACGGCGATTACCGAGAGATCGGTTTGTTTCTTTTGCGAGTTAATGGAGGAAATAGTTGACATAAAACGCGGTGTACGTGAGGTAACTGAAATACTTGCAACGCTTGATGAGGGCAGGGGTAGGGCTACGTTTGACGAAAGCCGAACCAATACTAACGTTGAAGACGTTAGTAATTTGAAGGGTGAGGTTCGTAACCTAGTTTCTAGTTTAGGTAGCTCATCGGGAAGGTTGGATAGAGTTGAGGAAGGGGTCCGAGATTAGTAGATGGGGAGGGATTTAGAGAAGTTAAGGGTGGAGCTAGGCCGCGTACGTTAGGTGATAGGAATAACCCCGCTATCGAGGTTTCGAACCCTTTCGCCCATTTGGAAAGGGACGTGAATGAGGGGGAAACTATTTTAATTGGGGACTCTTTAGTGCGCCATATGGATACAGAGTTCGTTGAACGGCATCCAACCAAGAGGAGGAGAGTCTGTCTTCCAGAGGCCAGGGTTGACAGCGTTAGACGAAGTGGATAGGATTGACGTTGCCTCCCGTCACTCGATGTTGGTGACGATGGTAGGGGGCAACGACTCGTATAGGCCCGATACGAGAGTGCCTGATCTTTTGGAGAGATATAGGAAATCAATTAGGTCAGATAGGTCTTTAATTCTAGGTATTATCCCGAGGCACGGTTTGGGTCTTAGGATTACGTCTAAAACGATATTTTTTAATACTAAATTAGGAGAGATTTGTGCTGAGGAAAATGTACCCTTCGTAAAGCTGTGGTCAGAATTCAGTGATCTTTTATAAAAGATGGGGTGTATTTTAATGAAATAGGTAATGCTAGGCAAGGTTGGTTAATTGACGAAAACGTACGAAAGCGTTGTGGGTCCGGGGAACGTGGGCCCCGACGTGAAAAATAGTTCAAAACGTCGGCCCGTGGTAAAAAGTAACTTAAACGTCTTTTATTGTAACGCGCGTAGTATCAGAAATAAATTAAACCAATTTAAGGCGATAATTTATTCCAGCAACTACGATATAGTTGCTATCACTGAAACGTGGTTAAATACCGTGACTCGGGACAACTCGATATTCCGGGTTTTAAACTCTTTACTAATGATAGGTTACATAGGATTGGTGGCGGCGTTTTGCTGTACATTCGTAATTCCCTTAGGGCTATCGAGGTTAAGATAGATTTTTCTTCCGGCAGCAATTAATGCGATGTGTGTTGAAGTTAGGGCGCGTAGTATTAGTTTTAATTTTGTTGTTGTTTATAGACCTCCCGTTCAACCCCTCGATACCGATACTAGATTTTTCTCACTTCTTGGTAACTTTATTGACAATCGGAATAGTATAATTGTCGGAGACTTTAACTGCCCTAATATTAATTACGAGACTTTTACTGGTAATGAGGAGGGTGGTTTGAGAGAGTTCATGAAGATAATTTTTTACGACAGATGGTTACCGAACCAACGCGCGGTGACAATATTTTAGATTTGGTGATGACGAACGGCGAAAATACAGTCGAAGGTTTAGAAGTAGGCGAAAGTTTAGGATGTAGCGATCATCAAATTCTTAGGTTTAAGTTATTGATAGAAAACACTAAGAATAGTAATGTAATAGAAGTCCCTGATTTTCGTAGGGCTAATTTTGATAGTTTTGCGGATAGGATGAGAGTAGTGGACTGGGATAACTTATTTATGAATAATGACACAAATTTGCATTGGGAGGCGTTTAAAGAAAGTTTTATGAATAATGAAAGGGAGTTTATTCCTCGTAGGCCAAAGCGCGCTAGAAATCATGGTAGGCCCAAATGGTGGACTAGGGAAATAGGATAGTTTATAAACGAGCGTAACAGAGCGTATGGACTTAATAAGGGCAATGGCACGGCAGCTAATTTTAATAGATATATCGAGCTTAGACGTCAGGTTAAAAGATCACTTAGGAATGCTAAGCGTAATTTAGAGATACTTATAGCTGCGGATAGTAAACATAATCCAAAAAAGTTTTTTTGAATACGTCAATAATCGTAAGTCGATAAAAGATAACATAGGCTCTCTAGTGGATGTTAACGGCGCTTTGGCTTCTGACGCTCAGGCGATGGCGGTATCTTCAAATAACTTTTTTGCGACAGTTTTTACCGTAGAAGACGTAAATAATGTCCCCGACGTGGACGATATCGTTCCATTTAGTAGCGAGACTATTTTGGATGAAATAACCGTTTACGAGGGTGAGATTGTGCATTATATCGATAGGCTAAAAGTTAGCAAGGCTCCAGGCCCTGACGCTTTTTTATCCCAGACATTTGAAAGACGTTATTGTAGGCCCTTTAACGAGGATTTTTAATCAGTCACTCGAAACGGGGATTATTCCTGAATACTTCAAATTAGCTAACGTCACGCCCATTTTTAAAAAAGGTGACCGCACAGTACCTAGTAATTATAGGCCGATTAGCTTAACGTCAATTGTTGGTAAACTATTGGAATCTGTCGTTAGGGATCGTATCATGGATCACTTAGAAAGTCGAGATTTGATTAATAGTAGTTAGCATGGGTTTCGACGCCATAGATCTTGTTTAACTAATTTGTCAGAATTTTATAACGAAATAGTGCACGAATATGATAGGCATAGAACGGCTGACATTACTTACTTTGATTTGAAAAAGGCGTTCGATACAGCTCCGCATAGAAGATTAATTGCAAAGGTTAAAGCGCACGGTATACGCGGTCAGGTAGCTAACTGGTTAGAGGAATGGCTTCGTGCAAGGAGACAGAGGGTCGTTGTTAATGGTAGTGAATCGGGGTGGTTGGATGTAGGTAGCGGTGTCCCACAGGGTTCAGTGTTAGGCCCATTGCTATTCGTAATTTACATTAACGACATAGATGTAGGATTGACTAGTAACGTGTCAAAATTCGCCGACGATACTAAAATAGGCGGTAAGGTTGTTAACGAGGACGATAGAAATAGGCTCCAAGACGATGTAAATAGGATTATGGAGTGGACGGATAAGTAGCAGATGCAATTTAACGTAAACAAATGTAAAGTTTTGCATATAGGTTCTCGTAACAATAATTACACGTACACGATGGATGATAGAGAGTTAGCGAGCGTTGACGAGGAAGTAGATTTAGGCGTACGCGTATCTAAGGATTTAAAAGTTCGAAACCAGTGCCTGCAGTCTTGCGCAAAAGCTAATAGGATGTTAGGCTTTATAGCGCGTAATTTCGAATTTAAATCGAAGGATATTATATTGTCCCTTTACAAGTCCCTAGTCAGGCCTCATTTAAAATATGCCGTTCAGTTTTGGTGCCCGTATTTGCGTGAGGATATTGATAAGTTAGAAAGGGTTCAGCGTCTTGCCACGAAACTAATTCCGTCATTGCGCAACAGGCCTTATGAAGATAGGATTAAAGAGTTAAACTTGCATTCACTCGAAACTAGGAGATTAATGGGGGGAGTTTATTGAAGTTTTCAAAATCGTCAATAACATCGATAACGTAAATTTTGACAAACTGTTCACTTTCGTTAACAGCAATACTCGTCATAACGGATTTAAGTTGCATGGCAGACGTTTCATTACTAATATCGCTAAAAACCTCTTTACGTTTAAAGTAAGCACACCGGACAAAAAATTAGTCACCCCTAACAATTGCTCCAAGAAACCAATGAGGTGCTCCAGCGACCAATTTCCGAACGGACATTGCGACGAGAACTGCATGCGATGGACATCTGGAGCAGGGTACCACGGAAGAGGCCGCTGTTAACAGCGTCACAAATTGGCACGTTATAAATGGGCTCAGAGGCACAAAAACTGGACTGCGGCAGATTGGAAACGTGTAATTTGGTCCGATGAGTCCCGTTTTTGTTTGTTCTCCAATGATGGGAGGCGACGAGTACATCGCAGGTCCAATGAAGCCTTTAATCCTGAATGCGTCGAAGGTGTTGTTCAGGCTGGAAACAGAAAGTGAAGCGCAGGAATAGACACCCACGGACTCTGGCGGAACTTCGGGACCGGTTGATGAACGAGTGGCAGCAAATCGATGTTCAGAACATGCACAACCTCGTAGAGTCTCTGCCTCGCCGGATTCGTGCGGTTATCAAGGCCAGAGGCGCCGTCACACGTTATTAGGTACATTCTGAGAGGGGTGACTAATTTTTTGTCCGGTGTGCTTAATTGATAAATGGAATAATCTTCCCGCGCCCGTCGTGAACTCTACCAGCGTTAATGTGTTTAAAAACTGTCTAGATAGACACTTTAAAAATATTAACGTTGTTTAAAATGAAAAAACATTTGGCAACAGGAGCTCTGGGGGTCGTAATCGGGGATGAGTCTGTTGACGTCTAATGCCAGCTTGTGACATGCCAGCAAAAAAAAAAAAAAAAACACGAACTTAGTTGTAGCTTGTTGAGTAAATTAACCCACTTTTTGTTATTCTTTATACTTATTTTTCTTCTCTCTTTATTACATGTGGGCTGCATTCTCTACCTCCCTATGGAGTGGAGGATCGGTCTGCAACAGTTGGAAGAATGTGTTGCTTTGAGTTAAGAATGTGTTGTATGGCTTGTAAGCGTTCTTATTTTACTTCTTTTCATCTTTTTCCGGCAGAGTGGGCTCTACCTCCCAATGGAGTAGAGGACCGTTCTGCAATCTTTCCTATTCTCTCCGACTATTTTTCTGACTTGTCGGCAGTGGCCGGCGGATGATGATGGTGAGTCTTTTTTTCTCTTTTTCTGAATGAATGTTAACCCATGAGTGATAGGTACTGCTACTTACTTAACCCCTTATTCTCTTCTCTTAATCCCCTACTCTTTCCTTTCTCTCGGGCTAACCTTGGAGTGGATTTTAGGGTCTTTGTTAGCCTTAGCTTCTGTAGATTCTCATCATTCACCCCCTTCATCGGCTTACTCCCAAAGTGCACCGACGCCATCCTGATGTCAAAGATTTAGAGGGCCACATCCAAACTCCCCCAAGATACCAATGGTATCAAACCACGCCATCGAAGGCCACGCCACGTCGACTCCAACACACGAGGCGGCGCCAACAACAAATAAATACACCACAATATATATATAGGGGCTAGCTATTGACAATAACCTCAAATTAGAATGAACACTTAGAAATTGGCAAATTATGAATAAATGCATGAGTAGCTAATAATACTTAATACTGTACCATAACTTAAATGAATCTATGAAACCATGTCATTGTCGAGAGAACTTACATGTACACTTCTTGCGAGGACACGTAAACTTACATTTATCACCAGTTTTATACAATTACATTTTATATTACACTTACCCGTTTTCAATATTTTTTAACTGAAAATATTCTCTCTCTCTCTCTCTCTCTCTCTCTCTCTCTCTCTCTCTCTCTCTCTCTCTCTCTCTCTCTCTCTCTCTCTCTCTCTCTCTCTCTCTCTCTCTCTCTCTCTCTCTCTCTCTCTCTCTCTCTCTCTCTCTCTCTCTCCTCTCTCTCTCTCTCTCTCTCTCTCTCTCTCTCTCTCTCTCTCTCTCTCTCTCTCTCTCTCTCTCTCTCTCTCTCTCTCTCTCTCTCTCTCTCTCTCTCTCTCTCTCTCTCTCTCTCTCTCTCTCTCTCTCTCTCTCTCTCTCTCTCTCTCTCTCTCTCTCTCTCTCTCTCTCTCTCTCTCTCTCTTCTCTCTCTCCTCTCTCTCTCTCTCTCTCTCTCTCTCTCTCTCTCTCTCCTCTCTCTCTCTCTCTCTCTCTCTCTCTCTTCTCTCTCTCTCTCTCCTCTTCTCTCTCTCTCTCTCTCTCTCTCTCTCTCTCTCTCTCTCTCTCGTGCAGGCGAGGGCCACAAAGTTGATCCTTTCCGTTAGGCATATGGGCTACAATCGACGGTTACGCGCCCTGAACTTGTTTTCGCTTGAAACTCGGAGGCTGCGCGGTCAACTGATCGAGGTTTTCAAGCTCTTACGAGGGTTCAACGATGTCGATTTTAGAAGTATGTTTAGTTTAAATGATAACCCAACTCGCAACAATGGTTGGAAGTTGGATTTGAAACGGTTTAGGACTAGTGTGTGTGGGAATTACGTTACGTATAAGATCTGTGACACATGGAACAGGTTACCTTTGGAAGTTGTGAACAGTTCCTCTGTGGATCAGTTCAAGAAAAGGTTAGACGAAATCTTGCACACTATTTGAGTGTGTAAAGACATTTAGGACCTCAGTCTGCGGAAATTTCTTTTCCTGTAAAATAGTTGATATCTGGAACCAACTTCCCTCAGAGGATGTTTCCAGTCAAAGTGTAAATCTGTTTAAAAATAGGCTAGACAAAGTACAGAACACACTCATAGTTTAAGATTAAAACCTCAGAAAACTCTGCAGGAGTTCGCTTGCTCGGTGTCTCTGTGAGCAAGCTAAATATAGAGCTATTTATATATTCTCCACTTTCCTGTAAAATTTCCTTGGCTACTTTTCCAGGGTCAAGGTATTTTCTTCAACCTTTTTCCGTACCTGCCTCTGGCAGGGAGGGAGCGGAGGGTGGGGAGAGAGCCTTCTACTTTTCTATCCAGTTTTCTACTACTGCTAGCATAGTTGAAAGACAAAATTTTCCCTGGCACCCGTTGCCATTGGTACCTCCTCGGTATGGGCCGCAAGGCCTTTTGAGGTACTTCTTTTCCTTGTAACTCTCTTCTCTCTCTCTATATATATATATATATATATATATATACACACACACACACACACACACCTCGGTGGTGTAATGGTTAGCATCGTTGACTACGAATCCATCGGCCTCGGGATCGAGACCCGATGGCGGCAAGCGGCGCAGAGCGAAACCCAGCTGTTCAGCTTCCGACACAATTAAAAACAAAAAAAGGGATTGATAGATAAACGAGTACCTTGGGAGCCTAGTGGTTAAGACGCTGGGCTGCTGATCAGCAGATCGAGTCCGAACGAGGACTTTGTAATTTATGACTGCCCTTGGTAGGGCGTGATCAGTGCTGTGCCCGCTAACTGAAACTCCCATCAAATTTAGCGCCGCTAACGCTAATTTTGTCGCTAATTTTTTCTGAAACCACCCTAATTTGTGTGTGTTCTGCCTTCTGTAGTTCACTTACATATATTAGCACAAACTTTGATATAATTGGTTGCTAAGATACAAAAATGTGACGTTCGTCAATGAAAACATTTTTATGTACGAGTCGAGTTCCTTTCGTATATATTAATAGGGAAAACAAACCAACGGAAGAATAAATTCTATTCAATTTATCCGTCTATATTTAATCCAAATACACAAACTGAAACTCAAAGAAATGATCAAATATTGACAAAGAAAGTAAATCATACCAAAAATTGAATGTTCCATTGATACAACATATTACAGAATAAAAATGAGTATCACTGAAACAGTGATGTGGCAACAACGTAACAGGCAACAACGTAACAGGCAACAACATGTTTTGCTACAAGCAGAGCAGTGGATATAGAGAGACTATCCAGCAAGTTACAGCTCACACCCTTTACATGCTGATGGCATAATCAACTTGCAGTTAGTGCTGCCTCAGTCTTTTATAATGGGATTGCTCTCGGCGAACCAAATTTCAGTACAAGTGGCTTTGAAAAATTAGCAATTGACTTTCTCTAAAACTTAGCGCGCTAATTGTTTCGCTAACATTTTTGGGAATTAGCGGCGCTAATCCCAGCACTGGGCGTGATTCGGATTCCACGTTGAACTGTAGGTCACTAGCAGCAGCCCAGCATCTTAACCACTAGGCTACCCAGGGTACCCATTTATCTACTAACCACTTTCTTTGTGGAAGGATGAACAGCTGGGTTTTGCTGCGCGCCGATTGCCGTCACCTGGTCTCGATCCCGGGGCCGATGGATTCGTAGTGAGCGACGCTAACCACTACACCACCGAGAGAATTATAATAAACGAATGCACATTTTAGAATGTTCCTTAGTGATATTTTTATATTTTACTAGAATTTGAGAACCCTCCCAATTAATACTATGATCGTATCTATAGATATGGTTAAACAGTGCATTAGAATTATTCGCGGTTTTACAAACACATTTATGCTATTTTACTCCGATATCTAATGATCTAAAGATTTCTTCGTTTGACCTATATAAATTGATTTGCATCGTTGGCATCCGACAGAATAAACACAAACAACGGCATTACGGTTTTTGGGCTGTGTTTTATGAGGCGAGATTTAGTTGTACGATTTTAATAAAAAACTACGTTAATTAAAATTATTTTCAGTTAAATTAGGTGTTTAAAATTTACACAGTAAGGGAGGCTTCGGATATTTTTATGATCAAATTCCTCGCGAACTATATTATCTGTACTTATTTTTAGTTCTGCTTAAACAAATTTCTAAAAACGCAACAAGATAACAGTTTAATACCAATGTTTGCAATACTGCATAACTCGGAATCTAAAAAGTCGGGGTTAACAACTCTTTATGCTCTAAAAAAAAAAAAAATTAAGGATTTTATGGAAGAATAAAAGAATATATTAATTAGGAAGGAAAATAATTTTTTGAAAATGAGCTACCAATTAAAAGAAATGCAACTCGAAAGAAGAGATCAACAATACCTCCTTTACCGATCTTAGTATATTTCCCATTGGCATCGACACACTTCTGCCATCTGGCGGGCAGCGAGTGTATCCCCGTGTCTACAATCATTAGGGGGCGTCCATAAATGATGTCACGCTTTTAGTGAGGGGGTCTGTAATTTTGTGATCTTTTGTGACAGAGGGGAGGAGGGTCTAAAATTTTTGACATCACAGAATTTTTTTTTGCGTTATGTTGGACCCGACGGGCCGAGGAGAATCCACGCTATCAAAAAGTTATTGAAATTGGAGTCCATCATTTTATAGAACATAATTTGGATGCACTATTTATTGCAACTAATGCTCCAGGAGAGAGTGCATTTAATCGAGTGGAACGAAGACTGGCTCCTCTCAGCAAGGAATTATCGGATTTGATTTTGCCTCATGAAACTTTTGGAACACACTTAGATTGAAAAGGAAACACTGTTGACGAAGACTTACAACAAAAAACTTTGAGTTTGCTGGTAAAGCATTTGCAGATATCTGGTCGAGGATAAAAATTGATGGTTTTCCAACAGTAGCTAATTACATCGATCCAAAGCACTCAGAACTAGATACAGAGCACGTTCACGCCAGTCATTATTTCACACAAATTGTTAAGTGCCAAAACACCCAATGTTGCGCAGTTCCAAGAAGCTCGTACTTTAGAATTATGAAATCAAGATTTATGCCAATTCCTGTCCCATAACTCAGACGATCGAAGTGTTGAAAGCGCCGATTAAGAAAACCGTGGAAGATACAAAATTTCCATCACTATTTATAGCCGCATCGCTTAATCTTGACGAAATTCTGCCACCGTCTGCCAAAATGTACAAGGAGATTCCGTATAATTTGTATTGTCCATCCGTACAAACGTCTTTAGCTGAACGAATATGTCCAACTTGCTCTCTTTATTTTGCTTCTATTGTAATGTTGAAGAAACATTTAACGATCCACGAGGAAGAGGCAAAAAACATGATCATTCCTAGGATAAGACCGATTAGCAGCTCGCCGACAACGAGAACTTATGGTAGTCATTGCAGCCGCTGAAATCGAAGAGATAGCAGAATGGGTTGACGAAGATAATTTGGATTTGGATGGTGTCGTCATTCTCGAAGATGAACCGCGTTCGATCCCCATCATAGCTATGGAAGAATATTTTAAGCCAATTTGGAAAGAAAAGTAAAATTTAGCTGTTATTTGAATGAATTTTTAAATGTTATTTTACTATTTTTTTTTTTACAATTTTACATATAGTTTGTGACCGTGACATGGGGAAAGGGTCAAAATCAAAATTTTGTGACCATTTGTGACGGGGGGGGGGGGGGGGTCCTCTAAAAATTCGAAATTCTGCGTGACATCATTTATGGACGATCCCTTACATAATAAAAGTTACATATTATTTTAATAAATAGTTCTAGAGATAAGCCATTAGGCGATGCATTTGTTTCCACAGTTTAACCAGGTCTGGCCTTATCTCACACACACACACACACACACACACACACATATATATATGAATAGAAACGACGTAAATAAGGAGCGTCTCTGCACACGGGGAAGAGAAATAACGAATAAATGAAAAATGAGGCGAACCGCCCGGGAATCGAACCCAGGGCCTTCCAATTGCCGGTTGGATGCGTTTCCATTACACCACGGACCTCGATCAATCATAAATCGAAATTCTCCTACATAGGGCAGAAACCAATGCCCTGAGGGGGCACCCTCGCAAATCGTGAATATATGCATTTAACTGCAATGACCACGCAGTATATAAATGAATAGAAACGACGTAAATAAGGAGCGTCTCTGCACACGGGGAAGAGAAATAACGAATAAATGAAAAATGAGGCGAACCGCCAGGGAATCGAACCGGCAATTGGAAGGCCCTGGGTTCGATTCCCGGGGGTTCGCCTCATTTTTCATTTATTCGTTATTTCTCTTCCCCGTGTGCAGAGACGCTCCTTATTTACGTCGTTTCTATTCATTTATATACTGCGTGGTCATTGCAGTTAAATGCATATTATATATATATATATATATATATATATTGATAAAATTAATTAATTCAATACATTTCAAATTCACCGCAATAAAGGTCAACAGTAAGGACCAAAAAATGGGTCAGTTATCAACAAAATCTTGATCTATATACTGTATAACTCATTAAAATTTATCAACCTTTGGTTTACTTCCGCCCGAATTGTTCATTCTGACGAAGATCAAGCTTTTCACTTCACCTTAGACCTACAGTTTAACGTGGAATCCGAACCACGCCCCACCAGCAGCCCAGCGTCTTAACCACTAGGTCATCCAGGGTACCCATTTATCTACCAACCACTTTCTTTAGTATGTGGAAGGATGAACAGCTGGTTTAACTGCGCCCCGGCTGCCGTCACCTGGTTTCGACTCTGGAGCCGATGGATTCGTAGTCAGCGACGCTAACCACTACACCACCGAGGTGTGTGTGTGTGTGTGTAATATATATATATAAATTTTTAATTGGGGTTGTTTAACCTCCTTCGCAACATCTAAGGTCATATGACGGAGAGGACCTACAGCTTTACGTGGGATCCGAACCACGGGTCACCTCATAATCTGGGCGCAGAGGACGGTCTCCCATCCAACTACTATCCAGACCTAATGTCGCTTAACTTCGCTGATCTCCGGGAAGCGGTGTTACGACATCGGCCACGACGTAGCCCATATATATATACACATATATATGTACCCCCTCGATTAGGTACTCCAGCTTGCCGGCCCGAGGGGGCTCGCACACCTCGTGGGTTGTTGGGGTTTCCTCAACTCCTCGCGGGGTGTGGGCGAAGAGTTACCTAGTTGCTTTCCCCCCCCCTTTTTTTCCATATTTCTCGGAATTTCTTTTGTCTTGATTCGGTCTTGGGCCTCTGTCAGTTGTAGTACCCCCCCCCCCCCTGTTTGTATTTTGCAGTCTTGGGGTCATCGGGTGCACTCGCTGGGGGGGCATCGCTCCGTGGCTGAGCCGTGCTCTGGGGACGGTACGGGCGCCCGGACCGCTGTTGCGTCTGGATTGGGTCTTTGCTAGGCCCTTAACGGACAAATCTCCGTAGAGCCAATCTGTTGTTTTTAAAACGACAGTCAGGTTGGGGGGCGGGCTACCCGGGACGTTGGGCCTGCGCCTTGAAGGATGCAGCGGTGGATGGTGCATTGCCTTGGGTCCGAGGCTGTCTTTTTGTAATGCTATCGTTTATGGGTTCAATTTCAAAACTTCAATCCCCTCCTGTTGACGACTCTGGCCCGCACTTGGATAAGACTTCTACTTCTGGTCGTTCAACGGCCTCTGCCTCCGCTGGATTGACCTTAAAGCCGTATGGCCCCCTCTCGTCCTCTGCGGCGTCTGGCTCTCGTGGCCGGACTCGTGGTGGCCGTAGGGCGGGGTCTTCGTGGCCCTTGTTCTCTCGCCCACTCTCGGTTAGTCACACATGGACCTGTCTCTGCTGTCAATTTCTGTCTCCGGTGGACAGGTTCCTTGTTCTCCGCCCTTCCGCTGGCTCCCTTCCGGGCAACTCGGAACGGGTGTTTCAGCGTCTTAAGACGGTGGGGGTTCCCTGTCGTTATGATATCCGCCCTCTGAAGGATGGGTCTCTTCTTTTGAAGTCCCGTTCTTCGGGGGTGACTGAGTCCCTTCTACAGTTGCAGGATGTTTTGGATTGCAGAGTTTCTGTGACTCCCCATCCGCAATTGAATAGCTGTCAGGGCACCATTTTCGCTTCTCGTCTGCTGTCAATCCCAGTTGGCGAGTTGCAGGAGGATCTTGCCCCCCAGGGGGTAACGAAGGTCTTCCGCTTTTCGTCGCGCCGGGATGGTGCTCTTACCCCGTCCGCTCGTCTGCTCCTGACCTTTGACTCCCTTGTGCCTCCGGCCCAGGTGTTCTGGGGCGTGGGTGATCGCCGGTCGTGTGAGGTTTCGGTACGACCGTATGTGCCTGACCCAGTTCGCTGCTTTGGCTGCAACCGGTTCGGCCATGTTAGCTCTGCGTGCCGCCGTGAGGGTAAGCTATGTGTTCACTGCGGTGGGCCTGCGCACCATACCCCATGCACGAAGGCCCCGCGGTGCTTGAACTGCTCCGGGGTCCACCCTTCCTCTCCTCGGGACTGCCCCGTTTTCAAGTTTGAATTCGAGGTGCGGTCCTTAAGGACTACCGAATTCTTTAGTGCGCGGGAGGCGCGCGATAGGGTCCGTGACCGGGAGCCGCGGCGGGGGTTGTCCTATGCTGCAGCTCTTGGCCCTGGCGGGTCCTCGGGCCCCTCCCGTGCTACCCCGGCGCCTACCGGAGTGGTGCCCCCCCTGGAAGTTCCGGGGGTTGGTGGTCCTCCTGGCGCCGCGGGACCTTCTTGTCCCTCTGCATCGCTTTCAGGCATCCCATCTGATTTCCTGCCTACAAGTGCCCCTTCTCCCTCTCCGGCTTTGGGGTCTGGATCCTTGCCTACTCGTCTCTCGGGTGGGGAAGGTGATGCCCCGAAGGGGAGGAGGAAGCGTCGCCGTAGCCCTCCAGACCCGATCATGACCACTGCTCGCCCTGCTTCGGGACTCCCCCCCCCCTATACGGAGGGCTGGTGGGGCGTCACCTCCCGGTGCCCCAACAAGTGTCCGGGTGTCGGTTGAGGTACACCGCCCCATGACACCCTCGATTACTGACTCGGTTCCCATGGTGGACCCGGTCGAGAGGAGCCTGGCCCTTCTTCATGGAGTCTCTCCCCCTTCGGCTCCTGCTGAGAGTGGTCGAGTCTCTCTCCTGGATCTACCTTTCCCACCTGTGGTGGACCTTTCCTCCCCCGCCCCACGTCAGCACTTGTCTGGTGTGACGAACCCTCGAACTTCTGGTTCTCCCCGGCCCCCCTCTGGTGGGGAGTCGGGGGTTTCGGCTGGGCCAGTCTCGTCGTCTCCTCTCCCCCCCTCAGGGGAGCCCCCCCTCTGAACGCCCTGTTCCACTTTCCACCTCGTTCTACTACGGGTGAAGCAGCTGCGGAGTCAGTGGCCCCTACCCCCCCGTTCGGGGTAAGTCGGGGAAGCCGATTCCGTCCCTGGTTACGGACCGTTGAGTTTGCTGCTCAGCTTGGTCCGTGGCTATTTCTTTGCTTTCTCTGCTTCTTATAATGCCACTTCCCCTTACAGTTCCATTTTGCATTGGAACTGTAGGGGGCCTTTAGCTAACTGGGAGAACCTTGCCTCCCTGCTGGAGAGCGAGCGGCCTTCCTGTGTTTGTCTCCAGGAGACTATCCTGGCTGCGCGGGTGCTCCCTCGTCTCTCTGGCTATGTTGGTTTCCCTTGCACCCCGGATGAGCACACACGCCGGCGGGGTGCGGCGATTTATGTACATCATTCATTACCCTCGCGAGGTGTGCCTCTTCCTACTTCCTTGCAGGCTGTGGCTGTGCGGCTCTTTTTAGATCGCCAGTACACTGCCTGCTCGATTTATGTTCCTCCTCATGACCCTCCTTCTCGCGACGCGGTTCGCGTGTTGGTGTTGCAACTGCCTCGACCGTTTCTCCTCCTCGGGGACTTTAACAGTCGCGACCCGGCTTGGGGAGATGTCCGGTCGACTAATGTTGCTGGTATGTTGCTCTCCTTAATGGAGGAACTTTCCTTCGCGTGCCTCAATTCCGGTGAACCTACCTACTTCCACGAACTCACGGGTTCATCTACCTGTATTGATCTCTCCTTGGTCTCCTTCGATGCCTTACTCGGTTTTTCGTGGAGGGTGTTGGGGGACTCTTATGGCAGTGATCATTACCCAGTCTGTCTTGAGCCGGTCGGACCGCAACCGGGTGTCTCGTCTCGACCAAGGTGGTGCCTGGAGCGGGCTGACTGGCCATCCTTCAGAGCTCGTTCCGTCATTGCCCGTTCGGTGTTGAGCTTTGGCTCTGTGGATGAGAGCTTGGAGTTCTTCGAGCGGGTGGTGATGGGTGTCGCGGAGGACTGTATTCTTCGATCTTTCGGTAACCCGCGGACGCGTAGCGTCCGTGGTGGACTCCAGCATGTCACCAGGCGGTGTGTGAGAGAAAGAGGGCAACTCGCCGCTTCCACCGCACCCGGCGCATGGACCACTTGATTGAGATGCGGCGGGCGAAGGCTTTCGTCCGCCGGACTCTCAAGTTGGCCCGTCGGGCCTCTTGGCGTGCTTTTGTGTCCGGCATTTCCTCGTCTACCCCTTCTGCTGCTGTGTGGCGGAAGATACGTAGTATCGAGGGGAAGCGGTCCCTGCTAGTCGCCCTGTCCTTCGGGACGAGGACGGCTTCCTTTCGGATCCTACTGCTGTGGCTGATCGGCTGGCCGGGGCTTTTGCTGCGATTTCCCGTTCGCCTTCAGCTGCGGATCGTCCTTTGTCGGATGTTACGTTCCCTCCGTCTGGGAACGAGCCCTATAACCGTCTCTTTACGATGCGGGAACTTCGGGCTGCCTTGGAAACCCGTCGTTCTTCCGCCCCTGGCCCTGATGACATTCCGTATGACTTTATTTGGAACCTGCACCCGATCGCCCTACACTTCTTGCTGGATCTTTTCAACCGGGTGTGGGTTGAGGGGTCGTTCCCTTCCCGTTGGAGTAGGGCGGGTCGTACTCAGGTGACAACATGAATCTGAAGGAAATCCTACCATCAGGGGTGTCTAAATTATGTTTTTACATGGGGAATTCAAATATGAGCTTATTTTTTGGATAGGATAACTCTAACCTACATCATTTTGTATTTCTAAATTGCCAATTTTACCCTTTTGAACCCCTTTATAATATATTAAAAGATATAAGGTAAATAATTTATATTGACAAGGCCAAATCAACTTTACATATATTTATTAATAGGTGAACTGCATGTACAGGGTGGGCGGAAAGTAGCTCCCTAATTTAAATTACATATAAATTATGTATAAATTGTGATTGTATTGTTATATTGTTATGGTGTGTTCTCTAAAGTGGTACAATTGTAACGGTAATCTTTTTTTCTCTAAAGTGTTCTCTTTGTGTTCTCTAAAGTGGTACAATTGTAACGTTCATTTTTTTTTTCATTTCAGATTGAAGGGTAACATGGCTGAGCGTTTAACACTGCAGGAGCGTGCCCAGTTGGCGGCACGGTACGAAGTTTGGCAATCTGTCGTTCGAGTTCAAAGATGGTGGCGGGCCATTCACGGACCACGTGCCCAAGTGGACCCGAAAATAATCAAGAACTGCCACTCGAAGCTCATGACCACGGGGTCTGTGGCAGATGTTCGAAGATGTGGTCGCCCTTCGACATCCAGGGCCCAGGAGACGGTGCAGGCAGTTCAGGAAATGTTCGCACGGAGTCCACGAAAGTCAACTCGCCAGGCAGCTCGGGAAAGTGGACTCTCCCGCTACTCAGTGCGAACTGTGCTGAAGAAGGAGCTGAACTGGCGTGCGTGGAAGCCGCATTACTGCCAATCTCTCTCGGACGAGGACTGCGACATTCGCATGGAGTTCGGGGAAATCATGCTGGCTTGGCATGAAGACTGGCCCCATCTCTTCCGCAACATCCTCTGGAGCGACGAGGCGGTGTTCCACGTCGGAGGCTTTGTCAACCGCCACAATTGCCACTACTGGGCAGGAGAGGATCCTATGGTTACCGCTGAAAAACGGCAGAATCGGTTTAGTGTAACGGTGTGGTGTGGTATGACCTCAGATCAGGTTGTGGGCCCGTTCCTTCTGCGCAACACCATGAATGCTGAGCGGTACCTTGCTATGTTGCGAAACGAGGTCTGGCCGGTTGTCAGCACATGGGAGAACATCGACGATCTGATATTTATGCAAGATGGCGCCCTCGCACTTCGCTCTTGTTGTCCGTGAGTGGCTGGATGCCCACTTCCCTGGGCGTTGGATGGGTCGTCGTGGTCCACATCAATGGCCAGCCAGGAGCCCCGACTTGACACTGTGCGACTTCTTTCTTTGGGGGTGGGTAAAGGAAGAAGTCTACCGCACCAAACCGAGGACATTGGAAGAACTGGAGGACCGAATTCGGGAAGTCATGTCCTCCATCCCGCCGGAGTTCCTGCTAAAGTCAGTGGACGCCATTCCTGGGCGGCTCCAGAAGCTGGTGGAAAGAGTTGGAGCCCACATTGAATTTTAGAGAAAACCTACCATGTATGCCTACCTTTTCATATTATTTCTTCTGAAATAAATGGATAATATACGTATTTTTTTACCAATCCAAAATAGGGAGCTACTTTCCGCCCACCCTGTATATCACTGGATATAATTACAAAGATCATTCTCCTGACATCTTGAACTTTGCCAGGTTGCACAAATCCTGCTTTGACTCAGACTTGGACATCAGCTTCCTGCTGGTCTCCTGAGCCCTGATCCCTCCACCCCTCTTTTCCTGTGAGAAGTACTTAGCAGAAGCCTCAGTCACCATTTTAACAACCCTCTCAATGCTTTGTGTGTGGCAAGGCCAGTTGCGCACCTCCATGGGGGTGTTGATGAAGTTTTTCACCTCTGAGGTGCTTAGAGAGCAGGTGAGAGGTGGCTCTGACACACCTTCTGACCAGCTGATCAAGTCACCGATGCTGGAAGCATCACAATTGATGTCAGGTGTCCTTCTGCTCCTAACAGAGGAGTCCCCCAACTGAGTGTCCGGGTCCCCCTCTCACCTGATGGCCAGGATTCTCTCCACCCCTTCAATCCTCTCCTTCTGATCCTCAGAGCAGAGTAGTGTTTGGAGGATGACTTCACTGTGGGCATACCAAGCAGATCTTCTCACAGTTGGCATCACAATATCCAGCACCTCCTTTCTCTGGGACTTGAGGCAGTCAAGCTGAAAGAGGATGTGCCTAGGCCCTTCGATCCAGGAGTGCTTGACCTTCACGTTGAACCAACATGGGTAATACACTCCAATGATGAATTCCACAATGAATTGCAGAATCTTCAGGTTCTTTCCTTTAAGTCCGTGCTTTGACACCCAGAGCCTGAGAAGTCTGTTCGCTGTGGTGAGCCAGTGGCTGTGGTTTACTGGTCCTATCTCTAACAGAGCCAGCCCTGCAGGAAGTACTCCATCCCTGACTGCACAGACAATTTTATAGCCATAGTATTGATCAGTTGAGAGATCTTGAATGACCTTGTCAGGAAGCTTGATCAGTGGAGGGCCAACAGAGATTCGGGTGAAGTTTGGATTGATATCAAAGTCTGTAGCAGAATCAAGGAGCTTTCCTATTGGCCCGGATAATTTTTTGTCTGACAGAGTAGGGCCATCAAGGTCAACAATGAGATGGCGCAGGGGAAGTTCAACAGTGTGCAGGTTGCACACCAACCAGACCAGCTTTCTCCCCAGGTGCAGCTCCAGCTTCCGCATTACTCCAGCTTTCACACCAGTGTTGAAATTTGTTGAGTCTCCTCCAATGGCCAACAAGGTCTTATCATAACCCCTCTCTTTCAGCCAGGCAAACAGGACCTTAGCAATCTTCTCCGCATGTGACTCCTCTTTAGTTGCTTTCTCTGGGGTAAAGTGGAACAGATAGTAGCTGCCAGGCTCACTAACAACAATATAGTGTTCTTCCTTGATCTTTGCGGGAAAAGATTGGTCACTGCCCTCAGCTTCCATCATCACATTGGTCAGGTCAATCCGCCCATCAAAGATGATGCAAGAGATCCCCCCCCTCCTCCCTGCACTTCTTCTCGAACTGTTCCCCCAGCTCTCTCATCAACTTCTCCTGTGCTCTCTTGACCTTGCTCTTATCAATCACTTTACTTGTATTGTCTTCTGTGATGATTCCTGCGTCAATCAGAGCTGCTGTTGCTATCGCTGCAGTTGGCCTCAGCCCTTTGCCATACCTTACACTAGCAAAGGCAATGTTTTGAATCTCATCATAGTTTTTCTGTACCTTTACCGAAGCTGCTGGCTCAGGGTCAGTTTGAGGGAAGAGCTCAACTTCAGGAACAAACTCATCTTCATCACCACTTCTCTCCAATAGCTTCATAAATCATGAGTCACTTCAAATATTTCACAAAACGTTTTAGAATGTTCTGAAACGTTACATTCTAGCCTCTGAGAAAGGTGGCTCAGAAAATGGCATTATGCGCGCCAGAAAACCGTCAAAATATTTCATATACCAAACTGTATGATAATTACAATTAAGTGGAATGGCACACCTTATTATTTGAGTATTTAAATATTATTATTATTATATGAATTACATTATATGTGTTTATATGAATTAGTTAGAACAATGCTCAATGAGAAATAACGTGAGCAGCCATGATAGAAAACGTGAGAAGACATATTCTGGGGTAACTACAATAGTAAAATAATCAACAATTTAATAATAATCAACTGCAAAATGATGTAGGTTAGGGTTATCAGAATTAAATATTTTCTTCAGAATTGTGTTCTATACACCAAAATATGTCATTTGAACACCCCTCTCCATTGATTTAAAAAAATGCATAGTATGACCCGCCCTACGGCGTTGGAGGGAGGCGATTGTGGTCCCGATACCTAAGCCGGGGAAGGATCCGGAGGAGGTGGCGGACTATCGGCCTGTTGCCTTGACGAGCTGCTTATGCAAGCTTCTTGAAAAGATGGTGGCCGTCCGACTTTCCTTTACACTGGAGTCGCTTGGGTTATACCCCCCGACCCAGTATGGCTTTCGTCGACTTCGGGGTACTCTGGACCCCCTTCTCCTCCTTGGTCATGATGTACGGGAGGTCTTTTCCCGCCGGAATCTTGTTCTGGCCATCTTTTTCGATGTCCAAAATGCCTATGACACGACCCGTCGGGGTTGTCATGGACCGTTTGAAGTCTCTTGGTTTTGTGGGCTTTTTGCCCACATTTCTTCATAACTTCCTCTGCCGTCGCACTTTCCGCGTCCGTAATGGGGCGGCCCTATCTGACCTGTATGTTCAGGAGGAGGGGGTGCCCCAGGGGTGTGTCTTGAGCGTCTCCTGCTTCAATCTGGTCATATCTGCGCTACCGGGGGCCCTTCCGCCCGCGTGCACTGTTCCATCTACGCCGACGATCTGGCTCTCTATGCCGCGGGGACGAGTCCCGGCTTCGTGGAGAGGCAAGTCCAACTCGCGGTCAATCGGGTTGAACGCTGGGCGTCGTCGGTGGGCCTTACGCTGTCTTCCCCGAAGACTTCGTGTGTGGCCTTCCTTCCGCCGAGGAGACGGGGATCCGGCGCCGTCCGGGTCTTTAATCTTACACTCGGAGGTCAGCCTCTGGCCCTCGTTCAATCAGTACGTTTCCTGGGCATGGTTTTCGACAGCCGTTTGAACTGGGTTCCCCACCTTCGCCGGCTGCGCGAGTCTACAAGACGTACCCTGGATTTGCTGGGACATCTGTCGCATACTACATGGGGCGCGGATAAGCGGACACTCCTCCGTTTGTACGTGTCCCTGGTACAGTCAAAATTAGACTATGGGAGTGTGGTGTATGGCTCCGCCTCCCGTACGGCCCTTCGGATACTGGATCCGGTCCTCTCTAGAGGACTGCGCATGTCATCTGGCGCCTTCCGCTCCTCTCCGGTTGATAGTCTGCAGGTTGAGTGCGACATCCCTCCCTTGGAGGATCGGAGGTCGTTCCTCATTGCCAAGCACTATCTCCGGATTCTCCGTCTTCCCAACTCTCCTCTGTTCCAGGTGGTTGAGAGGGCGTTCTGCCGGGATCGGGGTTGGTATTTCACCGACACGGTGACCTCCCTCCTCGATGGTATGGGCACTCCTCCTCCATCCGTTATACCGGTCTCTTTCGAGGGTGTTGCACCTTGGGAGAGCACCCCTGTTGCGTGCTGTAGGGCGTTGCGCCCCGTTCGCAAGGCCGATTCCGACTGCCTTGCTTCGGTCTCTGTTCCTTCAGCATGCAGCGTGTCACTCTGCATGTGTTGCGGTCTTCACAGATGTCGGGGGGCGTTGGGGCCGCGGCTGTTCCCCAGTCGTCTGCCCTTGCTCCCCGATGTACCCGTCTCGCTGATGAGACTTCCGTTTTCACGGCGGAGCTCAATGCCATTCTGAGCGCTCTGGAGGTGGTGCGGGAGCATCCGGAGAGGTCGTTTGTCATATATTCGGATTCCCGCAGTGCCCTGGAGTGTTTCGACCCTGTCCACCCACTGGTCCGACGTATTCAGCTACTGCGCCATATCCTTGTCACTTTTGGTGGCAAGGTGGTATTTTGCTGGGTCCCGGCACATGTTAACGTGGCTGGAAATGAGGCTGCCGATCGAGCTGCCCGTTCCGCGTGCCGACTACAGGTTTCACCCATGTTCCTCCCCTTTTCCGATTATATCCCTGGCTTCCATAGGTTTTTGCGCTCCCGGTGGCAGAGTCGCTGAGATGGCGCTACAAATAACAAACTCTGCAAGATTAAACCCAAATTGGGATGTTGGGCCTCTTCCTTCCATCGGTCGCGCCATAAGGTGGTGGCTGTGGCTCGCCTCCGTATTGGCCACACCCACCTGACACATGGCTATTTGATGGCAGGGGATCGGGTGCCCCGATGTCCCAATTGTAACGTTTCACTTACAGTTTCCCACCTCCTGGTGGAGCGTCCGCTTTACTCCCTTTCTGGTGAGCGTCGGGCCTTGTGATAGGCTTGGCGCTATTCTATCTGAAAGTCCCTACTTTTCGGTAACCGGGTTGTTCTCCTTCCTCTTTCGCTCCCGACTTCTTTACCGGCTGTGACTCCGTTATGATTTTTCTGTATCTGGGTTTCCCTCCCCCCCTCCTCCCTGTCTATTGTTCATTTCCGTTAGCTGTTCCATAGTTTTCGTCTTGTGTTCGCTCTGCTATCCACCTTTCTTTTGGTGGCCATGAGCGGTCATACTTTAAAAAAAAATATTATATATATATATATACAGATATTTAAGTGATTTTTTTTTCAGGGAACTTTTAAAAAATTAAGTTTATAGAAACTCTTGCAGTGTTGCAGAATACGTAGTATACTTCAAAGGCATTTCGTATTTATTTATTTATTTTTATGCAGGAAGGAGGGGCCAAGGGCGAACACCCACAACAGTGCTCCAACCACCCACCCCCACCAACAGAACAACAGAGCCAAAATCAAGGTCCAGGGTTTTCGAGATGCCTAGACACTCTGCGTTTGAAAGATTGGCGGTCAGAGACACGAGAAAAGGTGAAGTGAGGAAAATTGTTCCAGAGTTGACCGGCTGAGCACAGTGCCGGGTTAACCCGAAGGCCTACGAAAAAAATTTTTGTTTTCAACAACACTAGCAGATTTTCTGGCAGTTGTCATCTGACCTTGAAGTAAAGGTGCTTGTTTAGTTGTTTTCCACTTTATTTGTGTAGACTGTAGAGTGATATAGAGCTAGAGCTCGGTAATTAGTCATTGCTTTCTCCAAATACAGTATTTCTGAGGTGTCCCTCAAATCGGCAGAGCAGGTGCTACAATTTCTTTTGCAGCACACGATGACCGCGACTTTCCCAAACCTCTACACAGCTCTACGTATTTATTTATGCTTGTTAGGTACTAATTCCGAAGATCATCATTTTCGACTCTACAGAGTCAAGAATTGTTATCGATCAATCCTGGGACAATCTCGCTTATCTGCACTAGCACTCATCTCGATTGAAAGTAATTTGGCTCGCAGTTTGGATTTTTCAGAGATTATTAAGATGTTCTCCCAAAAGAAAGCCAGAAAGATAAGGTCACTTAGGTTAAACCGTTAGATGTTTTCAATGTCCGGCTTTTTGCTCAGTTTACTGTGTGCAATTTACATTTACGTTTGTTTGCTTTACAATTTACTTTACTGTGTGCAATTTATATATATATATATATATATATATATATATATATATATACTTGGTGAAATATATTATTTTTTTTGTAGGCTTATCGTATTTATACTCAATTACAAATGAAAAATACAGGGTGAGGCAGAAGTAACCGGGCAGTCAATAAGCACTTATTCCAAAGTAAATGCTTATTGAAATTTAGTCACAAATTAAGAAATTACAATGTACATGATACTAGAACAATATAAAGCATGATTAGAGCAAGTGTTCGAAATGCTGACCACGTTCTTCAATGCATTTAGAAAATCTGTCTACCACAGAATAACACACACTTCGACACAAATCTTCGTTGATTTCTGCGCAAGAATTCACAATTCTCGTAGTGAGCTGCTGAATGGTCCTTGGTTTTTCAGCATAGACTGAATTCTTCAGCACACCCCAAAGAAAAAAGTCTGGAGGTGTAAGGTCAGGAGATCGAGAAGGATAATCTATGGGACCACGGCGTCCAACCCATCTCTGAGGGAAGTGCTCATCGAGCCAATCGCGCGCAGCGTGGCTGTAATGGGGTGGTGCTCCGTCTTGTTGGAACCACATCTCACGAATGTGTGGCCAGGTTGCCACTTTTGGAAGGAAATTATTGTTGAGCATCGCCACGTAGTTGGCGCCTGTCACAGTTTTTTCAAAAAAGAACGGACCGACTAGACCAGAAGCACAGATCCCAATCCAAACCGTGACACCAATGGTGTTGACTTCCTTCTCGAGGATTAGGTGAGGATTTTCACTTGCCCAGTAGACAGAATTATGTCGGTTGACGTGGCCATTTAATTTAAAAGATGCTTCATCACTCCAGATGATCTTTTCAGGAAAGGTGGCGTCCATTGCACAGAGTTGTCGAAAGATCTCACAAAACTCCACGCGACGGTCATGATCATCTTCGTTCAGTGCATGGAGCAAGTGCGGACGATATGGCCTCAAGTGGGCATCATGTAGCCAGTGGCGGTCCTAGCTTACATGACGCCCTGGGCGAACCTCACCTTCAGCGCCCCCCCCCCCCCCCCCCCTGTTCGCCAACACACACACATTCGAATCCCCCCAAAATAAAGGACAGACATAACTCTTTCACAAAATAACTTTTTATTGGACTAATTGTTGGAACTTCAGAACCAAAACAAAGACTCAAATTTCTGAATTTTACAAATCCTTCATCACGTAAATAGAATAACTCACTTAAGAGAATGTAATTATGACACTATGAACAGGAAAAATACAAATTAAATTGCACAACTGCCATAAATAAACTATTTATTTATTTATTTATTCTTATTTTTATTTTTTTTGCAGGCGCTCATGCCGCCCCTCCACAAATGCCGCCCTGTGCGGCTGCCCATATTGCCCATATGAGGAACCGCCACTGCATGTAGCATTCTTATAATTGATCTTTGTGAGATGCCAAGTTCTTGCTCAGCTCGTCTGGTGGACTTCCGTGGACTACGAGCGAAAGCAACTTCAACAATCTGCTTGTTTTCGTCGGTACAGACAGACCTTGGTCGTCCTGGTCTTGGAAGATCTTCACATGAACCTGTTGATTCAAAGCATTGAATGAGGCTGGCTACCGTCTCTCTTTTTATTGAACGATCAAATCTTTCTTTAAATCGGCGGCATGTCTCGCTCTTGTTGTCCGTTCGGTAAATTTTTTTTACAATGAAGACACGTTCTTCCATTGTAAAGAGTTGGTTGCTCGCCTTTGCCATAATTGGGGCTTTCAAAATTGACCGAAATAAGATGTGTTCACAACCACCAGCTGCGACAAACTGAATTAAACGGTTAGCCTAGCTAGGCTACCCGTTTAGCCTAGGCTATCGGGTGTTACGTAATCGATGCAATTATCGCTAGAAACTTCCAAAGCTGAAACATCAAAAAGCTGCCCGGTTACTTCTGCCTCACCCTGTACTGTATGTAATCTTATTTAATAAAGCATCTATATTTGTCGAGTACTTTTTCTAATACCGATATATTGGAAAGATTTGTTGAAGTCCACGCAGTCCAGCCTTGGCCTACGAAACCCTTAATCCGGCCCTAGGTGAGCAGATGAAAGACTAGAAATATCGATTTTGAGAGTTAGACAGAAAAGGAATGAGAAAATGTAGAAAGTCTTACTGCTTGCTCTCCTTAGAGGAGGCATGCAGTTAGGAGTTCAGGAGAGCAGTGTCCGTTATAATAGCGATAGTAAAGAAAAAGTGAGGCAACATTGCGGCGAAGAGAGAGGGATTGAAGACAGTGAGTAAGAGGCGGGGAAGTGATGAGACGAAAAGCCTTTGATTCCACCCGGTCAAGTAGAGCTATGTGGGTTGAGCCACCGCATACATGAGAAGCATACTCCATACAAGGGCGGACAAGACCCCTGTACAGAGACAGCAACTGAATGGGAATGAAGAAACTGCGAAACCGGTGCAGCACACCTAACCTCTTGGAAGCTGTTTTGGAAAGAGTATACAGTATGTGATATTTCCAAGAAAGATCACGAAAAAAAGAAATGCCAAGAATGTTAAGAGAAGAGAAAGGATTGAGTTGTGTGTTGTTGAAGGTAAGGGGATTGTAGTCGTATGGAAGAATGTGACCAGTGGACAGTTGGAGGAACTGAGTTTTTGCGTTTTGTCTGCTCCAGTCAGAGAGAGCAGAAAGATCAGAGGTCAGGTGCTCCATAGCCGTACTACGCGAATCACAGAGTGAATGTTGAGAGGGACGTCTTGTGAAACGGGTGGAGAGGTGAAGAGTGGAATCATCGGCAAAAGAGTGAATAGAACAGGAAGTGCGAATTAAAAGATCATTAATGAATAAAAGGAAAAGAGTGGGTGACAGGATAGAACCTTGATGAACACCACTGTTGATAACTTTAGGAAAAAACAGTGGTCATTATAACCGCAGTTATAGATCAGCCAAAAAGGAAATTAGAGGTGAAGGCACAAATAGGATAGAAATGGACGATAGTTGGAGGATTGAGAGCGGTCACCCTTCTTTGGGACATGTTGAATGAAAGCGAACTTTCAGAAGGAAGGAAAAGTACCAGATAAGAGACAAAGACGAAAGAGCTTGCCTAGGCAGTGTGTCAGTATAGAAGCACAATTCTTAAGAACAACAGGAGGAACACCATCAAGACCGTACGCTTTCATGCAGTTGAGCCCGGATAGGGGAGAAAGAACATCTTTAGAAGAGATTTTAATTTCAGACATAATAAAGTCAGAGGGAAGAGGAGATGGAGGAACAGCACGGGAATCGTCAGGTTGAGTTGGAAGCGAAAGTTTGAGCAGAGTTCAGCTTTCCCAGGAGAAGAGACAACTGAACCGTCGGAACGGAAAAGAGGAGGGAAAGAAGAGGAAGTAAAGTTGTTGTTGTAGTAGTTCTTAGCAACATACCAGAAAGACCGAGAAGAGTTAGAATGTTTTCACATTTTTGTCTGATGAAGGAATTTTTTAGCGAATCGAATAACAGATTTTGCACGATTCCGGGCAGAAATACAAGCTGAGTGAGTCAGGAGTTGGATGGCGACGGTACCTTCTCAAAACCTCCTCTCTGTTGCGGATACCATAAGAAGTAGTAGTATAGTTAAACTAAGGTTTTTTTTGTTTTTTTTTGCATCAGTGATAGGAATAGAATATGGAATGTACACTACCTCCATGATGCGCTCAGCACACTCGGAAGGGTCCCGTCCAAGGAAGTGGTTATCATTCCATGGGAAATCACAGAAGTACTGCTTCAGGGCCTTCCAATCAGCGGCGCCAAAGTGCTAAAGGCGTTTCCTCTTGGGAGGATCCAAAGGCCGAATTGGAGCGATAGGACAGGAAACTGATATAAGATTGTGGTCGGAGGAACGAACAGTGAAAAAAGTTTGAGAGTAAGAAGGATGAGAGGTAAGAAATATATCCAGAAGGTTGGGCCTATCTCCAAGACAATCGTGAATACGAGTAGGGTGCTGTACAATCTGCTCTAGGTCATTTAGGATAGAAAAGTTGTAAGCTAGCTCACCAGGGATGTTAGTAAAATGGAAGGAAAGCCAAAGGTAGTGGTGACCATTGAAATCTCCTAAAATGGAGGTTTCAGCAAAGAGAGCGGAAAAGAATGTATTCCACTTTGGAAGTGAGGTAGTCAAAGAATTTTGGATAGTCAGTAGAATTAGGAGAAAGGTAAACAGCGCGGATGTATTTAGTTTGAGATTGGCATACAAGCCATAGCCAGAGGGTACAGAATTCGGAAGATTCGAGTTCGGGAATACGAGAACAAGTTGGGTCATTGCGTACATATACGCAACATCCACCTCTGTAGTGAAATTGAGTATAAAGAAAATAAGAGGGTACAGAAAAGGGGTTGCTGTCAGTCGTCTCAGTGAGGAAAAGATGAAGAGGTTTAGGAGGAGGTAAAAAAAACTATATAGGGTTTTGGATGATTGCCGTCACCATCATCCATTGGAAATTTCCAGCAGATATATTGTCGAGTTGAACAGCAAAAACCCTAGGTTTACGGTAAAATAATGTGTTTGTGGAGGTCTTCAAAAGACCACATTAAGTAGTGTTTTTGGGTAATGTTTAATTTATATGCCTTCGGTATTTAGCGCTGCTATGATAAAGAAAGGAAATTACCATACCTTATTTCGTTGGGCCTCGCTTCTGGATGTAGGGCACGCGGCTCTCTTTCGATGTCGGTGATGGAGTTATGCAACGAGTTTATTTGGTTTAATTAATATAGGCAACACTACACTTAAATACCTGAAGGAATAGGCCTACGCTTTTGAGTTATTAGGTTTATATTACTTGGTATTCACTCAGAACTTATAGGAAGATTAAGTACGTCTCCCTTGCTTAAAGCATCGCTTGGAACTACTAAGAAATTATAAATTAAATGCATAATTTTACAAAAATAAATGAGATACTTTGCAATTACATAAAATTTGCCTGATTCGTCCTTTTTAAAAACGGAAATACCGATTTGACTATTCAATTGGGTTACAAGCGCACGCATTTTCACACACACACACACACACATATATATATATATATATATATATATATATATATATACACACAGGTGGGTACAGTACTTTCATTTGTTACTTAAGTTAAAGTACAAGTAATCTAAAAAATATACTCGATAAAGTACACATTATCAAAAGTACTTAAGTTGAAGTACAAAAGTAAGGGTTTTATAATGTGCTTAAGTACTGAAAAGTAAGTAGTACTTTTTCAAAAGTGAAATAAAATACAGGGTGTCCCAGAATTAACTATTTCAATGAAATCAGACAAATTTTTTAAAAACACACTTTTATTTATGTTTATCATGTTTAATATGTGTTAAAAATGTATAAATTTCTAAATTTTTTTCATAATTTTATTTTCATAATTTTTTCATTATCTGGTCCAATGAAAGACCATCTGAAGTCATAGAATGGCAGAGAGACTCTCCAAAAGTTAACGTGTGGCTTGGAATGACCAAATCCAAAATTTATGGCCCATTCTTCTTTGCTGGAGCAACTGTAACAGGTACCGTCTACCTTGATATGCTTCAGCAGTTTCTCGAACCACAGCTTCTTGATGACATTCTTGATAATGTTGTGTTTCAACAAGATGGAGCACCATGTCATTATGCTCTAATTGTTCGAGAATACCTCAACAGATGCCTTCCGAATCGGTGGATTGAACGTGGAGGACCTCGACCTTGGCCTCCGCGTTCTCTGGATTTGACACCCCTGGATTTCTTTGCATGGGGTTTCATAAAAACAAAGGTTTATCGCCAAAAGATCAATGCTTCTTGTTGAAACACAACATTATCAAGAATGCCATCATCAAGAAGCTGTGGTTTGAGAAACTGCTGAAGCATATCAAGGTAGACGGTACATGTTACAGTTGCTTCCGCATAGAAGAATGGGCCATAAATTTTGGATTTGGTCATTCCAAGCCACACGTTAACTTTTGGAGAGTCTCTTTGCCATTCTATGACTTCAGACGGTCTTTCATTGGACCAGATAATGAAAAAATTATGAAAATAAAATTATGAAAAAAATTTAGAAATTTATACATTTTTAACACATATTAAACATGATAAACATAAATAAAAGTGTGTTTTTAAAAAATTTGTCAGATTTCATTGAAATAGATAGTTAATTCTGGGACACCCTGTACACTCCAAATATATAATATAAAATAAACATTATTATGGCAAACAGACTTCATAAGGATACAGAATTAGGATTATTATGAGGAGGAATTATTATATTAAGAACTACCTATAATTTATTATCTAATAATTTATTATAAAAGTATGCATTATATACAAAATTTCTTATCAAGTTTCAATAGCAACTGATTTTCAGTTTTTGCAATCAATCCTCGCTGATTGGCTACTTGGCTACCTTAAAATACTGTACTGAATGACTCTTCTGATTGGTTAATGAAGCCCAATGTTTTGGTAAGCAAAATCTGGAATAATCCAGTTTTGGTGTCTTCCCCCTCTCAATACCTGACATTGAGAGGTGGCAGATGGAAAGCGGATTTGTCCAGAATTCATTTACCAATTTTGAATGAAAGTGTCAAGCATACAGCTGTTTTGTTACTTCGTACTTTTCAGATTTTCACAACATTGTACTTAAGTTAAAATACAAAATTTTCCCAAGATTGTAATTAAGTTAGAGTAAAAGTATTACAAAAAAAATTAACTTTCTCGAAAGTACATTCTTGAAAAAGCTACTTAAGTATATCTACTTCACTACTACCCATCTGTGTATATATATGGTTTGAGCTAGTTCTAAATGGGGCCCCCTCTAGACAGCATAAACCTTGCTTAAGAATAATTACAACCAATAGATTTTCCGTATTAGAGCCAGAGCACAATGATACACAAGAGGTTAGGTTAGTTGGTGATTCTATTATTCAAAGGTAATTACAGTAGTTCTGCAGTAAGAACCCAACTCGGAGGAGGTACTACTACTATTCTGGATCCTGTGTTGATATCACGGACGCCATAGAAGAGTTTGGTAAAGATGCTAATGAAAATATGATATTTATGGTGCATGTTGGGAGTAACGATGTTAAGATTTGCGGGGCAGAATAGCTAATTGAAAAATAAAAGTGGTTGACACAGACTCTAAAAGATAGAACTAATAAATTTTTTTTTCAGAAATTCTTCTTAGAATAGCAGGATCCAACAACTTTTTCAGCATACATGATTAATATTTTTTAGTCCCTTTGCCAACAGGAGTGTTGAATTTGGGGATTTTGGGAGTAATTTTTCTAATAAAAAGAATTTATTTTTAAGTGATGGCCTTCACCTGAATGGCGTGGGAGCAGCTCGTGTTGGTAGACTATTACATATGTCTGCAATGGCTACTCGGGTAAAAAATGGCAAAACTCTTACTCAAGCAACCACAGGCCTTTTTTTAATATACAGGATGTTTCGGGAGGAAAGGTCAATACTTCGGGAGGTGATAGTATTGGTCATTGTGAGAAAAAAAGTTCATATGAACATGTGTCTAATTCTGAATGGTTACGGAGATAGAGCTGTTTGAATCTGATGCGCATGCAGCTATTCCTCCCCCTTCCCTCCCCTATAAACTTGAGCCATGTAAACTGTAATGTAAGCTGTAACAAATTTGTCATTTCTGTATCTGATACCATTCAAAATGCCAATGTTTTAACATTAAATGTTAGAAACAGTAATTGGTTTCTCTTTCTTGATTACCATTAACAATGCTTTTGTATTTGTAGATTCAAACAGCTCTATCTCCATAACCATTCAGAATTAGACACATGTTCGTATGAACTTTTTTTCTCACAATGACCAATACTATCACCCCTCGAAGTATTGACCTTTCCTCCTGAAACACCCTGTATAAAGTGGTGGGCCATTTGGCCCACTAGCCCTTGGTTTTGGTCCGCTTGTGGTATTCTATTGCCCACTAGTTACTAAAAACAGAAGTGTCTAGGGAAGAAGAGAGAGCTGTACTTTGAGAAAACAAAACTGCTGACATTGTAAGAGTTGCACCAGCAGATCTACAGGGGATTGAAGGGGCTCGAGTCCCCCCATCGACACTCATCTTTAGGGAAAAAGCCTTTCTTTTATCCTTTCAGATTTGTGCAGCAACGAGTAATGAGTGACTGACTTATTCATTATTTTTCACGGTAGATCATTTTAAGCAATCTAAGTGGATTTCTTTATCTTTAAATAAAGTGTTTCTTTCATTTCTTCATGTCATTATGGTAGTTTTCATATTTTTGTCATAATTGAGCCTAAATAAATATAGATATACTGTATATGCCCTTTTCTGAATATCGTCCACGACTACAAAGTCCTTAAGTAAAAACATTCCTGAGTGACCAGCCCAATATGAATTTTCCTTGCAAGGAGTAACTGTCTCCACGAAGAACCAAGATTCTACTGTGGAACTCAAAATGTTATAAATGTATTTTATATTAACACTTGAAGTTTAAGATTTAAATATGATCAATATAAGTATTGTCTTTGACCAAAAAATTGAGGTTGTAGCAATTATTAAATCATGGTTAAATACAGCATGTAAAGATTTTCTCGAAGAATATCCTATTCCAAGTGATGAAATATTTAACAATGATAGAACAGAAAGAAGTGATGGTATAGTACTTACTATACATTCTGTCACACTTGAAACCCATAATTTAAAAAATTACAGAAAATGATAATACAAATGCAACATTTGTTGAAATTAAACTTAGACAACTCACGAATTGAAATTAATTATTGGTTTAGTATATTGGCCTCCCTCTTAGACTGTCAATGGTGAAAAAAAAATTCAGGAACTAATTTTTTATGCGAGTAGCAAACATGATATGACAATTATGGGATATATTAATTTACCTTGCAGTGATTAGGGTGGTCCTTTACAGTCTAATTCCAATTGTCAACTGTATGAGGGTTTGCTCAAAAGTTCACTTTTTCAAATGGTCAAGAAACCCACTAGAGAATGGGATATTCTAGATTTAGTTTTAGGTACAGACCTAGACTTAATTGTAATATCTCTCTAGGAGATGACTACACCAGTGATCACAGGTGAATAACATTTGAAATTAAAGCTACAGTAATGTTCATAATTTGGAGAGTCTGGAATACATTTTGAATTTTAAAAGAACATACCATTTATGGGTCTAAAGTTGCAGTTTCATATCACAAAATTTAGAGGCTGTATTGCATGATGATATTCATAGCACGTTGATTTCTTTTTTGGATTATTTTAAATGTTTAAAATCAAGTAATATCCCATTACGTAAAAAGAGACTGGCAAAATCTGTTAAACCTAAATGGTGGAATACTGAAATTAAAAGTAGCTTAATGTTAAAAAAAGAACATGTATTTCAAAGAAACAAATAATTTGTTTGAGGAAAATGCTTACAAGTTGTTGAGAAGGCGAAGCAAAAAACTTATTAGAAAAAGTAAATATGAATAATATTCCCATTCCCATAATCATGCTCAATGATGATTATTTAAAGCTTCACAATTTACCATTAGTGAAACTGAAGTACTCTCGGCCATAGATAAAATTAATTCTAATAAAACTTCAGGTCTAGATAAGCTCTACCCTTGGGTATTTAAAGAAATTAACTGCGCAATAGTTCCTCCTCTTACATATGTATTTAATAATAAATCATTACAGTCTGGAGAAGTTCCATTCGATTGGAAACTTGCAAACATTACACCATTATTTAAAAAAGGGGACAAATCACTTCAGCGAAATTATCATCCCAAAGCCTGACTTCAGTCATTGATAAGCTTATGGAGATGATTGTTTGGGGCAAAATAGTTAATCACTGAGAAATGAATAATTTGATCAAAGATTCTCAACATGGATTTCTACGCAAACTTTCTTGTCTTACTAATTTGTTTGACTTCTTTAATGATGCTGTTAATATAAATAACTAGAGTAAAAACCCATTTCCTCCATCTGTCTACTTGTCACAAACTTCCAAATGATTATCCCCTCATCTTCAACAATACACAACTCAATCCTTCTTCTTCTCCCAACATTTTTGGTGTTTTCTTTCCTCGTGATCTTTCCTGGAAAGATTACATATAGCTACTCTCTGAAACAGCTTCTGAGAGCTTTAGTGTGCTGTAGCACATTTCCTTCATCCCTACTCAGTTGCTGTTACTGCACAGATGTCTTGTCCACCCCTGTATGGAGTATGCTTCTCATGTGTAGGGTGGCTCAACTCTCACAGCTCCACTTGACTGGGTGGAATCAAAGGCTTCTAGTCTCACCAATTTCCCACCTCTTACTGACTAACTGTCTTCAATCCCTCTCTCTTTGCCGCACTTTTGGAGGAGACATTTTTGTGGGCATTCGTCCATGAATTTAAAAAAAAAAAAAAAAAAAAAAAAATTATTTATTATTCAATTTCAAAGTAAAATGATTTTCTGTAAAAAAAAAAAAAATTATATTTATATATATATATATATTGCTGAGATAGATATGTACCATACCACCTTCCCTAGGTACGAATCAGCAGTAAAGAAAGAAAATATATACGAGTATATATATATAATCATAAGGTTAATAGAATACACAAATTTATTATTTATTAAATTAATTTATTTAAAATTATTAAAGTTCTCAAAATTGTGATTTAAGGGAAGTTTTCACACGTTTCTGCATGATGATAATAATAATGTCTGTATGGAAGTACATGTTCTAACCACTCAAATCTTTTGGGTGCAGTACATCATTTAAAAGGAAATCTGGACATTATAACTTTTTCATATAGGTGATAGATATATTCTATTACGAGACGTCATTCTGATAATTTTCCAGTGGTATCACTCGTAGCACCATAAATGTGTGACTTAAGGAAAAATTAAGTCCAAAAAATAATGACTCATATTTCCCCATGAAATGAGTCTTTCTTCACAATGAATGTTGCTTTGTTATATGTACGGTAATCAGAAATGGAGACATCATGTATTCACTGGAAAGCTTTTAAAATTACTTCCAACCCACCAAAACTGCTTTTTTGATAAAAAGTTTATGAACATCTGAGTATCATGATTAGTATTATGGCATTCTAATTCTCTGAAAGATGCAAAAATCAAACCACACACGCAACATTCAAATGCTGAACTAACTGTTTGATATGTCAATTCATCCTCCCCATGAGCATTTAAATGTTTAAGAAATGCACTCCTGTTAATTAATTTCTTCGTACAAAGTTTGCACTCACTCGACTCATAATTTTCATATGGAAGGATGTCAGAACATTCTTGGAAAAATTCCCCAACTTGCTTTTCAACTTCAGATTTTATTTTAGACCTACCTATGATCACATCTTTCTTATGTTTTGCTAAGTGATAACTTAATTTAGATTTCGTACAATGCATTCCACATATTGAGCAAATACAATGTTCAGCATGTTTGAACTTGTGTTTACGAAGGGATGGTTGAGAAAAAAAAGATTCATCACACACGTCACATTTAAAAATTTTCTTATTTTCATGCTTGTTTAAGTGTGCCTGTAATATGCACTTTTGTCTAAATCTTTTCCCACAATATTTACATTCAAATGATGGCAATGAATGGTGGTTTATTACATGCAACTGCAAATCTCTTCTTCTTGCTGTCCTGTAATTGCAACTTGTGCATTTAATTGGCTTATCTGTGGCATGAACAGCTTTATGCTGCTTTAAAAGTTGGAAAGTCTTAAATTTCTTTTCACATTTATCACAAGAATAACTAAACAACAGATCCTTTTCTCCTGGGTGAGCTTGATCATAATGTTCAAACAACTCTTTTTTCAGAATGAATGAATCGGTGCAAATATGACACCTGTAAAAATAAGACCCATTTTCAGTGTTAAGCTTGGGCCGATAAAATATTTTTGGTTTACGTTGACGATGCATGCACCTATCTCTGTGTTGTTTATTTTCAAACAGCGAGGGATTTTTTGAATCTATTTCTCTTATATGTTCCTTTTCATGAAGTTTACAATCAAAATCCTTAGAAAACATTAATGGACAATAGGAACATTTAATATTAATGTTATGTTCCTGCATATGAGATTCAAGAAAGTTTTTACTTGAGAATTTTTTTCGACATTCTACGCACTGAAGTTTACCAATAATTTCACTTGTATGAATCATTTTTTCATGGACTCTTCTTTCCTGCCTGTCATAAAATACTTTTTTGCATAAACGACAGTTATGTTCAATGACCTTGTGTTTATCCTCATGCCAGTTTCTTGCATTTCTATCTCTATATGATTTATTACAAACTGAGCATGCGTATGGTTTTTCTCCAGTATGAATAGAAGAATGTCTCTTCACTTCATAAGCATGAACAAAATATGAAGGACAAAAGCTGCACTTGAAATCTTTCTGTTTTAAATGCCTTCTTTTCATATGTTCTGAGAGCAAATATGAATATCTGATAACCAATCCACATATTTTACATTCTGTTGGAGATAATTTGGGTTTGGATTTTCTCTTTTTTGCTTCTACATTCTTCATAGTTAAAGTTTAAATCTATTAAGAGATAGGATAGTCAGGGTTTAAATTTTAATATGAAATATTCCTGAAATATAATTTTTAAATAAATTAATAAAATAATGAGTAAATGAAAGCAGAAGAAAAAAATTATTTAAAAATAGAGAGGCCTAAAATTAAAATTAAAAGATTATCTTTCATATGACTGTGATGACAGAACAGTATATGACAAGGAAAGGGGAAATACAACAGGTCTACATTACATTCATTACATATTAAAAACAGAAGATAAAGTTTACTCTTTTCTATAAATTATGCTAAAAGATCATGACGCCTCTTTCTTTTATAAAACCATGCAGAAACTAATCAGCTATTAAACATTTCCTCAAATAGCATTCATTAAATCTTTCTAGGAGAAAACACGTTCCAGGCTAACTTAGGTTTTGAAAAATATTTGACTAAGTAAATCTTGAGCTTTAAAACTGGATTTAGCAACTTAGGAACTTTTTATTCATTGACTGTTAGGTGTTTTTTGTGCTCATAATGATTTATTCTTTTGGAAATTACCATTCAGATGCACTTTGAATCATTCTTCTTCTATCTGAATTAGTGACTGAGATGTGATAATTTGAAATTTAGTGGTACATGGAACCGCCCCAAAATAGAAAGGAGGGGGTAGCCATGAATTTTGAACCTTAACTCTGATTGAGCTATAATTTTATATCATGAGTTTGTTGTTTAGACAATGCCATATGCCAAATTATTTAAAAATTGAAGATGGTGTGGTGTCATGCACCGCACAATTTGTCCTGGAATGGCCCTGTTGTGAAAATATGCATTTTTTGTTGTTTTTTTTAAATTGTGCCAAATTTTGGGAGTTGCCAGAATTTGAAATGCTGGATTACTGATGCTTCCCTGTATTACCATAAGCCAAATTATTTAGTGCTGGAGCTTAATTGTAGCATTATAATGAAGTGATAAAATTATGTAAATAAAATAATTTAACTTTTAAAATTTTTTTTTATGTTTGTAGCATTTTAACCCTTTACTGCCCAAATGGATAAATTTGTAATGTGTCAAATATACGCATTCATAACTTAACCCTACAAAAAATTTGGGCGGTAAAGAGTTGAGATGCATAATTAATATGCTTATTCTCTAGTTTTCCTAACTTTGATGGTTTAATAATAAAACTTCTAGTTCATTTACAAACCAATAAAATTTTATTTACTTAACCCTTTGTCAGGCAGTGTGACTATACTGATTTTGTTCTGGCTAATACCAGATGATTTTATTCAGTCTCAGAAAGACCTCTGTGCAGTAAAGGATTAAGCAAATGTCTCTTAACCCTTTTCTGCGCAGAGGTCTTTCCAAGTGAATAAAATCATCTGGCATTAGCCAGAACAAAATCAGTAAAATCACATTGTACGATAAAGGGTTAAGCAGCTTGTCATCCCTCTAGAAAGAGCCTTATCATGGTCTCCAACTGCTTCAACTCCAATACCAAGATTGAATTTTCTATGGGAATTTTGTCCTTCAATATTTATAAGAACTAAACTCTTCAGCTCCCCCGCCACCCCTAAAAATAAGTGGGTAAATGTAATTTGTTTGCTACAAAATAACCATATTTCAATAATAGTTGGGTCTTCCTACAAAACTTGCAAATCTTTTGAGCAGTATCAGTGACAGTAAATACTCAAAGTTTTGCCATTTTCTAATCTACCTTCAATATAAAGCATGGGCCCATAATCAATTATACAATTCCCTATAAATGTACTTAATATAATATGCATGGTATGCGAGGTGCTATAAAACTATTGCTATGTAACTCAAGGCTGCAGTAATTTCCTCCCTTCTCTTATGTTTCAAAATTTTAATTAGTTTTTAATTTTAGCCTAATGTTAATAATAAACATTTTTATCATTTTTAATGGGAGGGTAAACTTGATAATTTTATGTTCAATTACTGACTATAATCCACAAGAACACAATTCAATAAAGTATTTATGATTACTTGACAAGTTTTTAAAATTATTCTACATTCAACAATAATTTCCCTATTAAGCTCTCATTCACTCACTCTCATATATATATATATATTTATTTTGGGCCATAACTGAAATGTACCTAGACCTATACTAAAAGGATTTAAAATTATACTACTAGAATTTAACTTTAGAAGCACTTCAAAGAGTACCCTTGACATGTTCACAACAAACTATTTACTATTAGATGGTTAAGAGGAAACCTTTTAAATAGCTGAGAATCTTTGTCAAGTTCTAGTGTTATGGTGTAAAACATCACAGTAGTATGTATTCAGAGTGGTTTGGTTCTTATTTTGGACTTGGACTCTTTTAATGAAGGACCATATTTCAATTAATGACCCAGTGTGCAAATTTTAGATAAAATTTTATTGAAAATAAAATA
Source organism: Bathynomus jamesi (assembly GCA_023014485.1). NCBI lineage: Eukaryota > Metazoa > Arthropoda > Malacostraca > Isopoda > Cirolanidae > Bathynomus > Bathynomus jamesi. The sequence continues at coordinate 399,647 of JAJOZX010000795.1, forward strand.
TGACATTAGATAATGAATTTTCAGTATCCTCTAGCCAGGCCTGATACAAATCTTTGGTGGGGTGGACTCTGGCCCACAGGCTTTATGTTGGACAAGCATGATCTTGAAAGACCCTGATAGCTTTGAGTTATCTTTATGTTTCTTAGGTTCAAGATCGATGCCATCCAGTGACTTAAAATTAAATTGTTAGGTAATAAATGTGAAGAAAATTATATTCATAGGTGCTAGTGTCTCTGAGCAACTGATTACAATGAGAAAATGGAATGGATTCTGGAAACATTTTTATTGTACAGTAAAACCTCTCAAATGAAGCATTCCAAAAACTAGTTCCATCCAAAAACTGGCTATTTTTTTTTAAATATTACATTTAAAACTGGCTTTAAAAGAAACTTGTCAGATTATGCTAAAGGCATGACAGGTAATGTTGCCAAGGAATTGCAGGGAAGTGACCTTGAACAATGATGCATGTAGACAATGATGCCCCAGTTGTTCACCAACTAACTGATGAAGATATCATGGGTATGAACCCTGTGCAATGTGCATGATAAAAATAAAGAGTGACAACGATGATGGTGGTGAGTAACTCAAGGAAAAAAATTTCCATTGATGAATGTATAAAACTAACTGCTGACTTAATTTCCAGTCTTGAACAAAGCAGCTTTATTTCTGAGCAAGATATTATGCAAGTGCATAGGATACAAGAAAAACTCAAAGGAAATGCCTAAATGCATGAAACAACCTAAGTTGCAGGAGATCTTTAAAAAAGTTACCAGAACAGTGCTCAGCCATCTTCCATCCTCAGAAATCCTGTGGCTTCCACCTAAGACACCCCAGACAACCCACCCATTACCTCTCCCTCATCTCTGTCAATGTAAACATCTACCACTCTATGCATTTTACTCTAGAAGCAGAAATGAGGAAGATAATTTGGTAAGTAAATAAAAAATACATTTTATTCCTTATTTCATATTGCTACTTATGTATATGCTACATAAACAAAACATGAATAAAAACAAAAATTGTCATGCAATGATAGGCTATGCAATTGGCTTAAGTTTCCAAAACCCAGCAACTGCAGTCCCAAGGGTGAGGGATTTGAGAGGTTTTACTGTACTGTATGTAAAATGTTCTGCTGGTATACTGTACTTTTAGATGTGTTTTTTGTGCTTATTTATGTCAAACTACAGTATACTCTTTACTATCCACACATGTTCATTCCTAGATGTTGCAGATAGTTGAAAGATGTGGATACTTGACATTCAATTAGAGAATGGCCATTTTCTAGTCATATTTCATGGTATTTTTATAGATTTATACCCTAATATTGTATTTTATTTTATTTTATTGTAGTAGGTTATAGAATAATGATAAATAAAAGTTTGAATATAAAAAAAATATACAGTATAAAGTACAATACAGTAGTACATAAATAAAAACAGCAAAATAATTATAGAAAAATTACTAGTACAGTACATGATAGATGTCATACAGCAACTTTTGTGCGGATAGTTGACATTTGCAGATAGTGAACATGTGGATAGTCGAGTCAACTAATATAATCCTTCCAAAAAATCCAACTGGTGGTGGATTATTTTTTAAATCTGGACTTTTGCCAGCCTGGTAGTGATACAATTCAATGGATAGAGGTATAATTGAGATAAATTTATAATTTAGTGAAATAGGAAAATCTTGTAAATAGCTAGGGTTGTTACATGCAATTGAACTACACACTCTCATGGATCTAAAAGTGATTGAAGACATCTTTTAAAGGGAAACCTTGTAAACAGCTAGGATGTTTCAGCTTTGCACAGTTTATGCAAGTGAAAAACAACATTACAGTATGCATTTGAGATGGTTTGGTTCTTATTTTGGAGGGATAACCTAGAGAAGCCCTGGTGGCTTCGGGTTATCCTTAAACTACTTATGTTCTTACCTGTGATCTACAAATGAAGTGTCCTCTGCTCCTCAGATTCATTCTCAGCACAATCCTCAGGGGGCAATAGTGAACTTGGACAATAAATAGCTACAATACCATATCATGATGAAATACTGTACCTAACAACTACTGTAAAGAGTGAAAGATGAGTAACTCAGCCAAAAAAACAAAATATACTACACTGAGAAAACAAAGAGTGGTAGCCTAGGCTGTCAAGGGGGTCCTGGTCCCACTTGAGTGCAAGCTGAAGGAAAGCAATTTGCTACCATTTCTAGCAGACAGTGACAGGTTGTTAAAGCTGTGAAAACATACAAAAGGCCATTAGAACATAACCTGCTAATGTTTATGCTTCCAACTGTACAAATAGGCCTATCTGGAAACAAAATTGAACCATAACATGCATGAAAACTAACCCTATACAAACATGGTACAGTGCTTTTTGATCACAGTACTGTGCTAACTCAAAGGTATTTATGGAACTGGAATTATTTCAGAAGGGCCAGAAATATGGTTCTGTGAAAATGAAAGAACTGCAGCATCCCCATCTCCCTACTTCTGAAGAGCTAAATTATGAGGGCAATGTGAGTGACCTTGTACAGAAGAATAGAGCTAGTGTTGATAAAATTTGGCATGCAGTGAATGTAGCTATTAAAGCAGCTTAATAAAGTCATGTGTAAAGTGATTTCTAAGAAGTGTTCACAAAAACCTAAATTTGGGAAATAATAGTAAACAAGTGAATCTTCATACACTCAGAATTTGTATACACACACTAAAGAAATGTGGCTCTGGAGATAAGAATTAAAGAACTTTCATGGGATAGTAGCAACCATAGATTGGCAGAATGGCCTTTTTGCAGACTACTCACCTGATGGTGTGGTGTTAAAATTATAGGAAATATATTAATGAATTTAAGTAAAAATCATACATGCATGCATTGTCTAAAAACCTATTTCCCATTCTCCATTAAGTGGTTATGACGCTGGAACTCAGGACTGAAGACACTTAAATCAATTACAGCCACAAGGATGCAGTACAGTATACAAGTATGATCACCAGAAATAAGGTACCATATCACCCCAACTTCCGGGAGCCACTGTCACTGCTTAAGATAAAAGGATATTGTTTGGTTAATATTCCACAGAACACATTACCTAAACCTTAGAAAAACAACAATATATTCAGAATCCTTGTAAAAAGTAATGGAAGAAAATACACTTCATGTGCTATGCAAATGAATATTAATGAGATAAAAAATTAATATTTAATATGTTATCTAATCAAAATTGTCAGCTGAGAGTACTGGCAGCAAATAAGTGTTTCTTCATTACTATGTTTCTGTGACCATGAAGTGTGCTGGTTGTGAAGTAGACTTTGAAGACTGCCTTATACAAAGATAAAGCTTTGGATTTTTTAGCAAATCACAGTGTGATATTAAAAACTTGTTTATGTCCAATCTGTGAATAAGGGTGTAATTACAGAAAAGACCAAAATATTTTCTATTGTAATAGGCAATATACTAACTGTAAGAGGAAGTGTGTAAAAAAGTAATTTTATAGGTTAGGTTACAATAAAGAAAATGAAATTACATACCAGAAAATATTTACTTGATGTACTGTATTTTTTGGTGTATGAGAGAGACTTTTTTTTTTCCCAAAAAAGGGCTCTCAAAATCACCCTGCATCCTATACACTGAAGGTCATATTACCACCTTTATATGGGCTAGAAGAACTGATGGATTTTTACAAAAATTCATCATCTCTTAGTCCCTCCTGACTGTGTATTGGTTTGGCCAATTTTACACTAAGTTTCTACTCTTCCCAACCCGCTGATAACAAGAAAAACAGTATGTATTGCATAATGATTTACTTTTACATTTCATAACATATAGTAAGTCTCCCATATACTTATACTATTTTCTTATAATGAGTATGGGTGAAAGAAAACGTATCACCATACTAAATGCAAAAAAACTTCACTTTTTTCTACATGAAGGTCAAAATATAAAAATAAAAACCCACTCTAATAGACAGAGTTTATTTCCACAACAGTTTCGACGCCCACTGGCATCCTCCTCGGAGGATGCCAGTGGGCGTCGAAACTGTCGTGGAAATAAACTCTGTCTATTAGAGTGGGTTTTTATTTCGTATCACCATACTTTTGATGGAGGGCTTTAACAAAAGTCAGCCTTGCTGGTAGAAAATTACAGACATTTTCTGACAACTAGGCAGTTGGTCAATTTTTTTCCTGAAAAAAGGCCTTGAAAATAGGGGTGCGTCTTATACACTGAAAAATATGGTATTTTGAGGTGTTTCAACAGAATCTGCTCTGTTTTTGTGAAATTCAGCAGCTTTTGATATACACATTTCTTTAAAAAAAAAATTCTCTCAAAACCTACTCATTTGCACAAAAAATGGATATCAGATGTTAAAACACAATACAACACATCAGAAAACTATTACCTGCTATGTAATTTTGGGTGATGTGTTCTGCAGAATATTTACCCATTGTTTGAGAGGGGAATATAATACGGATATTTAAGACATTTCTTGGTTTGGACAATATACAGGGTGAGTCAAAAGTCTAGTGACATAGGAAAGATAGGAAACTTTTATTGCAAAAAGACACGTGTTACAAGTAACGTTATAAGATGTACTTTATATGTTCTTCTTTCACTTCCAGACATTTCTGAACTTTGTTTCCCCGTTCAACCTGGACTCTTTCCAGGACATTGGGCTGGTTTGCAGCACAGGCTAACATTAGTCTGTTTCAAAACTTTTGACTCACCCTGTAGATATAACTATATATTATTGCTCAGCAGTAAGGGTGGGTTCAAATCTGGAAGCAAACATAAGCAGGTTATGTTCTGGGTGGGTGGAAAGTAGCTCCCTAATTTAAATTATATATAAATTATGTATAAATTGTGATTGTATTGTTATGGTATGTTCTCTAAAGTGGTACAATTGTAACGTTCATTTTTTTTTTTCATTTCAGATTGAAGGGTAACATGGCTGAGCGTTTAACACTGCAGGAGCGTGCCCAGTTGGCGGCACAGTACAAAGTTTGGCAATCTGTCGTTCGAGTTCAAAGATGGTGGCGGGCCATTCACGGACCACGTGCCCAAGTGGACCCGAAAACAATCAAGAACTGCCACTCGAAGCTCATGACCACGGGGTCTGTGGCAGATGTTCGAAGATGTGGTCGCCTTCGACATCCAGGGCCCAGGAGACAGTGCAGGCAGTTCAGGAAATGTTCGCACGGAGTCCACGAAAGTCAACTCGCCAGGCAGCTCGGGAAAGTGGACTCTCCCGCTACTCAGTGCGAACTGTGCTGAAGAAGGAGCTGAACTGGCGTGCGTGGAAGCCGCATTACTGCCAATCTCTCTCGGACGAGGACTGCGACATTCGCATGGAGTTCGGGGAAATCATGCTGGCTTGGCATGAAGACTGGCCCCATCTCTTCCGCAACATCCTCTGGAGCGACGAGGCGGTGTTCCACGTCGGAGGCTTTGTCAACCGCCACAATTGCCACTACTGGGCAGGAGAGGATCCCATGGTTACCGCTGAAAAACGGCAGAATCGGTTCAGTGTAACGGGTGTGTGTGGTGGTATGACCTCAGATCAGGTTGTGGGCCCGTTCCTACTGCGCAACACCATGAATGCTGAGCGGTACCTTGCTATGTTGCGAAACGAGGTCTGGCCGGTTGTCAGCACATGGAGAACATCGATGATCTGATATTTATGCAAGATGGCGCCCCTCCGCACTTCGCTCTTGTTGTCCGTGAGTGGCTGGATGCCCACTTCCCTGGGCGTTGGATGGGTCATCGTGGTCCACATCAATAGCCAGCCAGGAGCCCCGACTTGACACCGTGCGACTTCTTTCTTTGGGGGTGGGTAAAGGAAGAAGTCTACCGCACCAAACCGAGGACATTGGAAGAACTGGAGGACCGAATTCGGGAAGTCATGTCCTCCATCCCGCCAGAGTTCCTGCTAAGTCAGTGGACGCCATTCCTGGGTGGCTCCAGAAGCTGGTGGAAAGAGTTGGAGCCCACATTGAATTTTAGAGAAAACCTATCATGTATGCCTACCTTTTCATATATTATCTTCTGAAATAAATAGATAATATACGTATTTTTTTACCAATCCAAAATAGGGAGCTATTTCCGCCTACCCTGTACAGTATATATATTATATATATATATATATATATAATATATATATATATATATATATATACACACACACACACACACACATATATATATATTTTTTTTGTATTGGGGCGTTTACCACCATTCCCGCTATATGGTAGCGGATATCATGGCGAGGCGGAATACGAGAAAGAGAAACGGAGACGGAGAAAAGGCACTAGAAAAGGGAGAACAGCGGACTACAGGTGAGAAGCCACCTAAAGCTCAGATAGGATGCGAGATTGGGAGAGGAAGAGGAAAGACGGTCAAGCGAGAAGAGAGGGCTCTCAGCGAGCATAAGGCGTAAACGTTCGGGGAGGGGAAATCAGAAAGGAACGGAAAAAGCGCGACGACGTACTGACGACAGGTGGGCATTCCACAAGGATGTGAGAGACGGTGAGGGGCGACTGGCAGGAGGCGCAACGAGGAGCCTCCTGCCGGAACATAAGATAGCCGTGCGTGAGGCGCGTATGGCCGATGCGAAGCCGCGCAAGGACGACCTCTTTGTGTCTGGAGCGGTGGAAAGAGGACACCCAATATGACAGACGGGGCGGATGGACCAGGTGTTTATTTCTGGTGGCATCGTCCCAGGACTGTTGCCACATGCGATCGTAAAAGGAATGAAAGACCTGCACATAGTCTGAGAAGGGGAGCGGGCGGGGAGGGGAGGCAGCGAGGCGGCGGACCGGGCTAAGCGGTCCGCCGCCTCATTACCGGAAACACCAACATGGGCGGGAACCCAGCAGAAGGTGACCCGGATCCGGTGAATGGTGTGCAGGACATGGTACTCTGTTGAATAAGGCGTACGAGGGGGTCCGGGGAATCATAGCGCTCGAGCGCCTGAAGGGCGCTCAGCGAGTCCGAAAAAATGGTACAGAGGACCGTGAACAACCCGATACCAGACGGAGGGCTTCCAGAAGGGCAAAGAGCTCCGCGGAAAAGATGGAGGCCTGAACCGGCAGGGGGATACCCGGGAGGTAGGTGACAATGACGGAGAGAAGACGGCGGCCGCGACACCTGCAGGGGAGCGCGAGCCGTCGGTGTAGACGGGAACGTCGTCCGAATGGACGGGAAGATGGGCCAGAAAAGAAGACCGGAGGACGGCAGGAAGAGACTCCTTACGCAGGCCACGGAGCGCCTGGCAACGGCAGATAGGGGTGGTCCGCCAGGGGGCGACAGATCGAAGGAGAACGGCAGAATAGAGGGTGGGGGGATCCCCAGGGACGAGAAAATCTCGGCCAGAGAGGCAGCGAAATGCCACGTGTCAGGCCGGGTAGCGCCTGGGAGATCGCGGAGAAGAGTAGGGACTTCGGGAGGCGGCAGATGCGAAGGTAACACTTCGCCATGAGAAGGCCCCGGCGAAGGGGCAGGGGGGGGTGTCCACAGTCCACCTGAAGACTAGCGACAGGGGACGAGCGGAAGGCACCCGACGCCAGGCGAAGGCCACGGTGGAGAAGAGGATCCAGCATACGGAGTGCCGGAGAGGAGGCGGAACTGTAGACCACACAGCCGTAGTCGACACGGGATTGCACCAGGGAGGTGTACAGGCGCAGCAGAGACGCCTGTCCGCCCCCCAGGTCGTGTGGGACAGATGACCCAAAAGGGAGAGGGTGCGGCGAGATGTTTGCCGCAACCGCCTAAGGTGTGGAACCCAACCGAAAAATCCGTCGAGGGTCATACCCAGGAATCTAACGGATGGGACGAGGGGAAGAGGAGTGCCGGCAAGGGTAAGAGCGAAGGTATGCGACAGACGGAGGCGCCAAGAACGGAAAAGCATACTGGAAGACTTAGAGGGTGAGAAAGCATAGCCAACCGAGGACGCCCAGCGAACCACCGCATTGATGGCTAGCTGGAGCCGACGTTCAGCCAAAGACGGGAGGCGGCCAGAGCAATAGATAGCCAGGTCATCGGCATAGAGGGAGCTACGAACGGATGTAGGCAGGACCGTAGCGACTGTGTTCATCACGAGTGAGAAACACAAGACGCTAAGGACACTACCCTGAGGGACACCCTCCTCCAACGGAAAGCGGTCAGAGAGGGCAGAACCGATGCGGACGCGGAAAGAACGGGCGGACAAGAAGTTATAAATAAAGGAAGGGAGAAAGCCTACGAACCCAGGGAGCGTAAGCAGTCGAAGACCGCGCTCCGCCGGGTAGTATCGTAGGCCTTCTGGAGGTCGAAAAAGACGGCGAGTACAAATTGACGCCGGGAGAAAGCCTCCTGCACGTCATGGCTAAGGAGAAGGAGGGGGTCGGTGGTAGACCGGAAGCGCCGGAAACCAGCCTGGGTAGCAGGTACTGGTCACTCGCCTCCAAGGTAAAGGACAGCCGCGAGGCGACCATCGCCTCCATCACCTTGCAGGCACAGCATGTTAGGGAAATGGGGCGATAGTTCGACGGGAGTGAGGGGTCTTTATCGGGCTTCGGGATGGGGACGACGATGGACTCACGCCATCGGTCCGGAAATGAACCCTCCAACCAAATCCGGTTATAGAGGTCCAGTAGAAAGCTGAGAGCAGAGGGGTGGAGATGCCGTAAAAGGTCATAGGGGATATTATCGGGGCCGGGGGCGGAGGGCCTCCCGAAGCTCTGTCATGTGGAAGAGGTGATTATAGGGGTCATTCCTATGAGGTGGAAATTCCGGTGGGTCGCGGCGGAGTGGGGGGAATCGGAACTGGAGATGGCTGCAAAGTGCGCCGCGAGTGCGTTCGCGACGGCCTCCGGATCGGACACGAACTCGTCGTCCCCGACCCGAAGCACCGGGGGTCGAGGGGGACACGGGTCCCCTCAGCTACGCACCTTGCGCCAAACAGTCAAGGGGGCAGTCGAGGAGGAGATCCCGGACACGTAACTCCGCCAGGAGGTACGCCGGGCCAGTTTCAGGACCCGACGGGCCACTGCCTTCAGGCGCTGAAATTCTATCTTGTGCTCCAGCTGGCGGGTCCGGTGGTAGAAGCGGCGGCCGGCACGGCGCCGCTCCTGAACGGTATGGGAGCACTCTGGGGTCCACCATGGGACGCTTCGTGGTCTGGGGAAGCCAGAGGTACGGGGGATGCAACTGGCGGCAGCCGAGAGGATCTTACTCTCGAGGAAGGCGAGGGCCTCATTGACGGAGGGAAAGGCAGGAATTGATGGCGAGATCGCCGTGCCCCTCGCGTATGAGGCCCAGTCTGCTCGGGCGAACAGCCAGTGCGGGCGGACAGAGGTGGGGGGGAGGAGACGGGTCGGGGTAAGACACACTGGGAAATGGTCACTGCCGGAAGAATCCGGCAGGACCTCCCAGGTGAACTCCGTCACGATTTCGAGGGAAACCAGGGAAAGGTCGATACAGGTGAAACTGTCATGGGCCGAGTGAAGGCAGGTTGGGGAGCCATCGTTCAGAAAGGTGAACTCGAGCTCGTCCATAAGGGAGAGAAGGGTCCCGGAGAGAAAGGTGGAGCAAACGTCCCCCAGGCCGGGTCCCGACTGTTGAAGTCCCCGAGAATCAGAAAAGGGCGGGGAAGCTGGAGAATTAGGTCACGGAGAGAATCGGGTGGGGGGCGTACGTTAGGGGAGAGGTAAAGAGAGCAGACCGTGAGCTGGCCCCCAAGAAAAGGCGCACGGCCACAGCTTGCAGGACTGTACGGAGCGGGAGGGGGCGGAAAGGGACGGAGCGGTGCACGAAGACCGCGGCGCCCCCCCTCCCCGCCCCATCGAGAGGCGGGGAAGGGAGCCCGCAGTAACCGGACACTCGAGGGAGGGAACGGGATCCCAGAATCGTCTCCTGAAGGCAGAAACACGCCGGACACCTGGAGGCCAGGAGAGAGGAGAGACTCTCGAGGCCTACCAGGAGCCCGCGGATGTTCCACTGCAGGAGCGAGGTATAGGGAGGGGTAGGAAGGTCAGCGTAAAGGATGATTATGGGTGGGTGGGCCGATCGGGCGGCCCGAGATTAAAGAGGGAATCGGAAAGCCCCGGAGTTCAGTGAGGGACGCCGAACGAGGGCGAAGGCGAGGGTCCCCCGACGAGGGGCGATGTGGAACCAGACGCCGGCAAGTCCTCCAGAGGAGTCTCCCGGACGTCCGGGAGAGCGATGCAGAGAAGGGGATGTGAGAGGTATCCAGAATGCCCCTCCCTTCACCGGAGGTGCGGGGGAGGCAGGACTACGAGGGGGAGTGGAAAATAATACCTCACCCAGAGGCATTGGCAGGTCGAGAGAGAGATGGGGCGGGTCAAACGCGGGGGCGTGCACGTCCCACCCACGCCGACCAGGCGGGCGAGTTCCCCCTCCAGTGGGTCCATCGACCGGGCCGGAGAGGGGTGTATCTCAGCCTCCACCACGAGGGCCGACGGGGACCCCAAGGGGGAGCGTGCATAACGGTTGCGCAGTGGGGACGGTGAGGACACCGGGGCGGTAGGGCGAAGGGGGCGTTTGTGTTTAGGAGAGGAAGGTGATGCGAGGCTTATGGCGTCGAACCTTTCGGGGTCACCACTGGCGCGGCGCTTGCGGCCCCTATCCCTCCGTCGTGCGGCCCGCGTGGGTGACGGCGGGTCACGATCCGGAATGGGGGTGGCCGAAGGCGCCGGTGGAGAGGGCGTAGAAGGGGCAGGGGGGTTGCCGACGAAGCATCGGCGTTCGCGGAGGGAGCACGTGGACGCGCTGGTGGTACGGGGAGCCGCGGTAGGAGTCCGCTGGGCGGCAGAGGATGGACTGGGAGTAGCGGACACGGTGGGTGGAGGCGCGTTGGGAACCGCCGGTGAGGACGGGGTCCGGAACGGAGAGCCTCGGCGTACGAGGCACCACGCCGGGCCTCGCCGCCACGCAACCGCTCCCGCGCCTCCCGAGCGCTGAGAAACTCTGATGAACAGAGGGCCCGAACCTCCCTTTCAAAGAGGAAGACGGGCAAGAGCGGGATGAAGCAGGGTGTGGTCCATGGCAGTTGGTGCAGGAAGGCGGAGCAGTACAGGGCAAGGGGTGGGGAGGGCCGCCGCAGCGGACACACAACGGGGCCGGCTGACGGCAGGAGCTGCTCACGTGGCCAAACCTATTACACTGAAAACAGCGCGTAGGATCTGGCACGTATGGTCGTACTGAGAATTCGCACGCTCGTCTCTCACCAAAGCCCCAGAATACCGAAACGGGGGCACCAGTGAGTCGAAAGTGAGGAGCAGGCGAGGAGAAGGGGCAGTTGGGGACCGCGATCTGTCGGGAAAGCGGTACACCCTCACAACACCCTGGGAGGCGAGGTCAATCTGGAGGTCTTCCACCGGGATGGGTAGAAGACGAGCAGCGTAAATTGTGCCCTGGCACTGATTGAGGCGGGGGTGGGGAGTCACCGTGATCCCGCAGCCCAGGACATCGGGGATAGCGAGCAGAGAGGTGGTTTCGACAGAGGAACGCGACCTTATCAAAATGGAGCCATCCCTCTGAGGCCGAAGGTCAAAACGCGCCGTCCCCGTCTTCCCATGGATCGCTCGAAAGAGACGTTCGTGGTTAGTGGGGAGGGGCTTGGAGGAGGAGGGGCGGAGGACGAGGAACTTGTCCATCGTCCTAAGGCCGAGTGAAGCCGTCTGGCCAAACACCACCGGAACTTCGAGGGGGCGAGAAGACGAGAAAGGCGGACGGCGACGTCGGGTCCCACGTCCCCAGGGGCCGAGGGGGCCGGGGCGATGAGGCCTGACCGGAGTGGGAGGCGACCAGGGCCGCGAGCCTCCCACCTGAGGGCGAAAAAGCAGGTGGGTCCCTATCGGGACGTGGAATATGGGGGGATCCAGGGGTCGGGGGGTCCACTGCAGGTCCATACGCTACTGGCGGGGGTCGGGCAGCGGCGCCACGAGCCTGGGGAAGAGGGGAGAGGAGGCGTCGGCAAGAAGAGCAGACGGGGTGGGCGAGGGCTGCCGACTGCCCTTACCAGACCCACGGTCCAAAGAGGTAGTCAGAGGGAGGTCAGATGCACAAGCCGGGTCGTCAACGAGGTCCATTAGAGTTGTAAGTGTTTCCATAGAAAATTTTTATTGTAGTTTCGCGCCCGGGGCCGCGGGAACCGATTACCCGGGGCCCAAGGGGACCAAGCGCACGCCGGCGGGGGGTGGGTGCCTCGTCCCATGCAGGTACCCCCGTTTCAAAAGGGGCCCTTGCAGCGTCGAGAGTTCTCCCCCGCCGGCAGCAAAGACCAAGGCCCCCCAGGGTCCCAGGCCTGGGCACCCTACCAGCCAACTTAGTCCGGCCCCGGCCATGGGGGCGAGACCCCAGCGACCAGCCCCGGCAGCCCACGGGGCGCGCGAAGTGAACAGAGAAAGCAGAAAAAACAGAGGGGGCAAGGAAGAGGGTAAAGAGGGGAAGACAGGAAAGAGGGGGCTGTAGGATAGCAGGGTATGCTAAAAGTCCACTTCGCAACCGGGCGGGGACCCGGCAGGCCCCAGCCGCGGCTGACCCCCCTCGCCACATGGAGGCAGGAGCCCGCGGGCGATCCACCCCAGAAAGACCGCCCGCGGGAGGGGGATATATATATATATATATATATATATATATATATATATATATATATATGGTGTCCCATAAGTCCGGCATCACAGGAAAAAATAATGAAAAAAAGGCAAAACAAAAGCTTTTATTTACAGAACGTGCTCAATATGTCCATTGTCCACCATTGTTTTCAATACACAAATTCAGACGTGATACCCAGTCAGCAAGCACACGGTGAATGATGTCAGGAGTAATGGTGTTACATGCCCCAATAATGCGCTACTGCAAATGTTCAACACTCCTAATTTTCTCTGCGTATACCAGCGCTTTCAAGTGGCCCCAGAGATAAAAATCTAGTGGCGTGAGATCAGGGCTTCTAGCTGGCCATTCCACAGGCCCTCAACATCCTATCCAATGACCAGGGAATTGTTGGTACAGGTATTCCCTTACTTGGGTGCTGTAATGTGCATGAGTGCTGTCTTGCTGGAACCATGTTGGGAAATTTCCTTCTTCATTCAAGACACTGGGAAATGCTTCTTCCTTGAGCATACGTAGGTAGGTGCCTCCAGTGACATGTTCATCGAAAAAGAGGGACCCTATAATGCGATCCTTCCAAATGCCACACCATACCATCACCCCAGATGCACCTTGTTCCTTTGAAGAGGTATATCAGTGAGGGTTGTTTTGAGACCAGTAGCGGGTGTTCTGTTGATTTACCTCACCATTTCCATAAAAAACAGCCTCGTCACTGAACAGAATGGTGGATGGGAAATTGGCATCCCGAGCATAAGAAAAATATGAATTATGGTTTGTAGAAATAGAAAAATATGAATTTCTCTCCTATGATGCTAGACTTATGGGACACCATATATATATAATATATATATATATATATATATATATATATATATATATATATATATGAAAATTATTTCACGAAAGTAACACGTGAAAATATTTATGATGAATAAAACCACGAAGGAAAGGAAACACAAAAGGTGCTCAAGCGCTTTCGTCTAATGACATCCTCCAGAACACTGAAGTACATAAAAGGTTACGGCCTATATATAGGTTACAGAAAGAAAGAAAAAAATAAATAAATAACATACACACACATATATATATATATATACATACATATCTACACACACACACTATATATATATATATAATTTTAGGTGGTCCAAATCCATAGGGGGAAATTTCAAATTGTCTTAGTCTCCACAAGTGTGGTTTTTGTCCATTTAGTGTCCACATGGTCTGTGCAAATTGCAGCGTGATTGGTGAATATTTAGAGGTCGCCCCAATCTGAATATATATTTATAATGTACTTTTTCTTCCGTAGGTCCGATGGCTCAAACCCGATCAATTCCAAAAGTTTGGCTTCTAGGGATGGCAACTGGAACTTTATCCACGTCAAGGCTCCCTACATGCCTTGACGCCCTCCTCTTGGGGCAATACCACCACATCAATCAAAAGCAAACCACCTCCGACAGTCTGAACCAGGCATGCCAGAGGGTGATTGAAGTCTGGACCCGAGCGCGGATCCCAACTCACGGATCGACTCCTGTGTCCGTAAGCTTTCAAAGCTTTTAGACCGCTACAAAACACTCAAGAAGCACAGGACCAGGCAACGTGCCAGCGATAGAATGAATGAAGACATCTTCAAAGCAGACATCCAGGAACTGTTTGACATCGCAACCATTGATGCCATGAGCACAATCGTCAACATTGAGGACCGAAATTTCCTGTCCATGCAGCGCAAGGAAGTCAATTCTTGCAGCATGGCTGGCATTGATAAGGAAACGACTACACAAGAGGACAGAAAGCGATCCAGAATGGAGAAGGAAGCCAAGAGGAAGGCAAGGCATGAAGCAACACAGAAAGATTTGGAAGAAGCAGGAGTGTCATCAATTGATCTTTCCTCTTCTTCTTCTTCCCTTTTTTCGCAAGACGACGACGACTATAGACCATCGGTTCCGATTCCTTCTTCGTCTGAAGCTCCGGCACCAAAGCGTCCCAAGAACAAGGTTACGAACATTTTCCAATCTCCAGAAGTCATTGGAGCAATGGATCGCACCAATCTTTCTGACCGGAATGCTGTTTTCGTAACTGGAGCTGTATTACAGGCCGCGGGGCATGATCTGTCTGGGATGACGTGCTCTCGGAGCTCTATTCATCGCTACAGAGAAAGTGGGCGAGAACAGGCAGCTCGAGAAGACAGAGAATCATTCTCTCTAGAAGACCCTGTCCTTCTCCATTGGGACGGAAAGCTTCTCCCCGGCATTGAAGGGAAGACGACGAATGTGCATCGGATAGCAATCCTTATAACATTCAATGGACAGGAGAAGCTGCTTGGTGTCCCAAAGATGAAACAAGGAACTGGAGAAGCACAGGCCCAGGCATGCCTTCAAACTATGAAATTATGGAACGTGGAACAGCATGCGAGAGGTCTCGTCTTCGATACCACTGCGTCAAACATGGGTTTACATCGCCAAGCCTGTGTCAGGATTGAAGAAGCATTGGGTCACGAGCTAGTTTGGATCGGTTGTCGACATCATATACTTGAAATCGTACTTGCTGATGTCTTTGCCTCAATATTTGGCTCAACAGGAAGTCCTGAAACAGGCCTTTTTAAGCGATTTCAAAAGGAATGGCCATCTCTCTCCCACGAAGCATTTGTCTCAGCATCGGACAGCTTGTTCGAGAACCCTCAACTCCAAGAGATGAGAAAAGAGATGCTCACTTACTTACCTAATGCTCTTCAGGCAAGCCAACCTCGTGACGACTACAAGGAGTTCCTTGAACTATCTTTGCTCTTCCTGGGGGGAAAGACTGGTGGTCAACTCTTTATCCGAGCCCCGGGTCCCATGCACCACGCGAGATGGATGGCGAAGGCGATTTATGCGCTTAAAATCTACCTCTTTCACTATCAATTCAAGCTCACAGCACGCGAAGAACGAAACGTGACTCAGCTGGCTTTATTTGTCAGTCTGATTTACGTCAAGTACTGGCATGAAGCGCCAATGGGGACACAAGCTCCTCTCAATGATCTCAAAATGCTGCATCTTCTGGAAAAATATCCACACGGAGGAGCTGCACAAGTGGCGAAGACAGCTCTAAGACGCCACCTGTGGTACTTGTCGGAGCATCTGATTGGACTGGCCTTCTTCGATAATAAGATCGATCCTGATACCAAAAGGAGAATGGTTCAACACCTCCAACATCCCCAAAAGAATGGCTGCCCCCGACGAATCGACATGGCGGAAGCTGGTGTTGAAAATGATGTGGCATCCTTCGTCACGAAAAGGACATTGACCCTCTTTGATGCCTTGAAAGTTGGAGGTAAGGAGGAAGCGCCCCAGTTACTTCAAAAAGATCCACGGGAATGGCCAAATGACAAGAACTACAGGGAACTTAGAGATTGCGCCTTAAAGATGAAAGTCATCAATGATGCTGCCGAGCGAGGTATTGCTCTCGCACAACGCTACAATGACACTTTGACACGAAACGAGGACCAGAAGCAGTACCTCCTACAACTCGTAGCCGCCCACCGAAAACAGATACCAATACCATCCAAGGCGACTCTGATGCAGAAGAAATAATGAAGATACACCCATTATCATGTCCTATTGTCTTACTGTTTTCTTTCATATTCTTTGAGAACCAAAAAAAAATTTAGTTATTCAGTTGTCTATATATTTTCCCAAATTTTCAAAAAGGGGCAAGTGGGGCGACCCCTAAATATTAACCAAATAACGTGAACTTTGCACAAATACTGTCCACACCAAGAGGCATAAAACCAACCTTGTGGAGAGAACTTAGTCGATGCTTTAACTTTTTGGACCACCCTAATATATATATATATCAATAAACGGAGAAGTAAAAAAAAATTAAAGGATTAACAAAGAGGCATACAGATTTGTAAGGAAAAATATCGATTTTTAGCACAAGATCAAATGAATTATAAAAATACAAATTTATACTGGAAATCTGCCCGGGTTTTAACACTTTGCCTTTTATAGTCAAGTTTCGATATATATAAAAAAAAATGAAGATTAAAAGTTAATAAAGTAGCATGCAAGTTTACCAAAGATTTAGCGTCCTACCCTTTTTACTAAATCTGTTTTTGAAGGAATTCAAACAACAGGATCGAGTTGAAAAAGACCTTTGCTTATGTTAAAGTTATTGAAAGTTGGATAATGGCAGACTCAAGAATATTTCTATTAACACTGTTGCTAGAGTGAAATAAAACTGAAGCATTATTCCAGTCAATACAGTGGGATAACTCTGACAAATGGACAAAAAGAGCACTGGACAACTGTCCTGTTCTAACGGAATATTGATGGTGTTTTATACGTTTTGCACACACGTATAAAACAGCATCAATATTCCATTAGAACAGGACATTGGCCAATGCTCTTTTTGTCCATTTGTCAGAGTTATCCCACTGTATTGACTGGAATAATGCTTCAGTTTTATTTCACTCTAGCAACATTGTTAATAGAAATATTTGAGTCTGCCATTATCCAACTTTCAAATAACTTCAACATAAGCAAAGGTCTTTTTCAACTCGATCCTGTTGTTTTGAATTCCTTCAAAACAGATTTAGATAAAAAGGGTAGGACGCTAAATCTTTGGTAAACTTGTACGCTACTTTATTAACTTTTAATCTTCATTTTATTTTTATATATATCGAAACTTGACTATAAAAGGCAAAGTGTTAAAACCCGGGCAGATTTCCAGTATAAATTTGTATTTTTATAATTCATTTGATCTTGTGCTAAAAATCGATATTTTTCCTTACAAATCTGTATGCTTCTTTGTTAATCCTTTAATTTTTAATTTTTATTTTTACTTCTCCATTTATTGCACATATATATATATATATATTATATATATATATATATATATATATATATATATATATGTGTATAACTGTATATATATATATATGTTTGTGTGTGTGTGTTATTTATTTATTTATTTTTTCTTTCTGTAACCTATATATAGGCCATAACCTTTTGTACTTCAGTGTTCCTGAGGATGTCATTAGACGAAAGCGCTTGAGCACCTTTTTGTGTTTTCTTTCCTTCGTGGTTTTATTCATCATATATATATATATATATATATATATTATATATATATATATATATACACACACACAAGGTAGAGTAAAAAAGTTTGTCAACTTTTTGCTTGTCAGCCATACCTGTCATCATGGCAGGTTTTACTACACACTGCCTTTGAAGTAGTTCCCTTCCACTGTCACATTTCTGTCATGGCTGTATCACTGCTGGAAGCACTCCTGCAGGCCTTTTCCTGCGCTCTCTTTAAGTGTTGCCATCATAGCTTCTTTCACCTCATCTGCTGACTGGAACCTGGGTCCCTTCAAGAGGGCTTTCATTCTTGGGAACAGGTAGTAGTCAGCAGGGGTGAGATTTGGAGTAGGGAGGTTGTGGAACCACAGTGATGGCATTCTTGATCAGATACCCCTGTACCCAATGAGCTGGTGCATTGTCATGGTGGAGCAGCCAGTTTCCAGATTCCAAAGATGCAGGCATTTACAGCAGATAGCTTCTTGCAGACATCAAAGGATGTTTCTGTATATGGTCTAGTTCAGTGTTTCCCAACCGGGGGCCATGGCACATTTGAAGGGGGCCACAGGAAAATGTTATTTTTTAAAATAGAGTTAAATCTGCATATTACCTACTGAAAATAATGCTTATGGGGGCCACGGGAAAAAATAAGGTTCCTAAGGGGGGCCATAAGCCAAAACCGGTTGGGAACCACTGGTCTAGTTGATGTTATGCCCTTCCAGTATTAACTCCTGGTGAATGACATCCTGGATATTAAAGAACACCTCCATCATCATCATCTCCTTTGAGTGGTCTTCACAAAAATCTGCTTTGTGAATAATGATGATGACTTCCAGTCAGTGGCGGTTCCTCATATGGGCAATATGGGCAGCCGCACAGGGCGGCATTTGTGGAGGGGCGGCATGAGCACCTGCAAAAAAAAATAAAAATAAAAATAAGAATAAATAAATAAATAATAAAAGATCAATAAATATATTTTTTATTAATAAAAACCATCTATTGCATTTTCCATAAACCTTCCCATAAAAGACCTAAACAATGCAAAATGCTTCCAGATTAATATTATTGGGAATAAAGGCCCATACTTTAACATATGTAATGTTATTTTTCTGGGTTTGGTTAAATAGTGAAATGTATATTATGAAGCATCTGATGAGCCCTTGATTGATGCTTTGAAGAAGCTGGAGGTGACATTTTCAATGCAGTGGTTGATGCTGCAACATCAGCCATTCAGGAAAGATTTTCCACGTTGGAAATTGTGGAGAGAAGTTGGAGTGCTGACACATTTCCAAAATCTCACATTTGAGGAGCTGACATAACAATGTGTGAACCTTAGTACTACACTACACTTTAAGGGACAATCTGACTTGGATGGCAGAGAGCTTGCACAGGAGCTGAAGAACTTGCCTGACTTGCCATCAAAGACCATATCCTTGCTTGAACTGCTGACATTTATCCATGAAAGGGAGCTCTCTGAAATATATCCAAATTTGTGGACTGCTCTCAGAATTGGTCTTACTCTTCCAGTCACTGTTGCTGAAGCAGAGAGGAGCTTTTCAAAGCTGAAGCTCATCAAATCCTACCTGAGGTCAACTATGTCACAGGAATGCCTTACCGGTCTGGCCATCATCAGTATAAATCATACAATTGCTGAGCAGATTTCATATGATGATTTAATTCATGACTTTGCATCAAGGAAGGTAAGAAGAGTCAGGCTTTAGATGGCAGTTGTGCTGTGGTGCAATTTATTTTGTTTCTTGTTCAAAGTGTAGCATAATAATTACCCTCTTAAGTGTCTTATTCTATGTATGTGATAGAGCATTTGTACAATTTAGAAATTTGATTCTCTAGTTTATTTATGGCAGTTGTGCAATTTAATTTGTATTTTTCCTGTTCATAGTATCATAATTACATTATCTTAAGCGAGTTATTCTATTTACGTGATGAAGGATTTGTAAAATTCAGAAATTTGAGTCTTTGTTTTGGTTCTGAAGTTCCAACAATTAGTCCAATAAAAAGTTATTTTGTGAAAGAGTTATGTCTGTCCTTTATTTTGGGGGGATTCGAATGTGTGTGTGTTGGCGAACGGGGGGGGGGGGGGGGGGGGGGGTGAAGGTGAGGTTCGCCCAGGGCGTCATGTAAGCTAGGACCGCCACTGCTTCCAGTATGAGGTTTGATGTTTGGATTGTGGAACATAAAGGTAGCACCATGTTTCATCACCCATGATAACCCTGTTCAGAATACCTGGATCACTAATGAGTCTGTAAATCATGTCCCCACTAATGAGACCCCATTCTTCACACTGATCCTCTGCGAGGATTTGTGGGACAATGTGGCCACACACACAATGCATACTAAGGTCATCATGCAGAATTTGATGGCATGTGTCATGTGACATATGGTACCAACAATTTTAGTGACTCTGTCAATAGTTTGTCTACAGTCCTGTCGGATGATCTTGCAAACATGGGCAATGGTCTCCTCATTACGAGCTACTGCTGGCCTTCCCTCCAACGGGTCATGCTCCAGCAATTGTCAGCTGTCCTTGAAATGCCTAAACCATTTGTACATTGCACTCCAACACATGGCCTCATTCCCATAGGCTTCCCTGATCATGTCAGAAGTTTGTGAGGATGTCTTGCCCAGTCATACACAAAACTTAATGTTCACTCACTCCTCAAACTGCAACATCCTGGAGTGCCAAGTTCTGAAAATAACAAAATTTGCCAAACCAAAAAGACAGTAGTGCCTTCCATGCTCTCTGCACACTGAATGAGTGGCACCCACCAGACCAAGTCTCTGCTCACACCTTCCCTACATATCCTCGCATTCATGACATGAAGACTCTCACAAGTACCGAGTCATTTGGCAGCTGTTAAAAAAGTTTACAAAGTTTTTTACTCTACCTTATTTTTTGAAATTGCAAATTTCATCATCCCCCTCAATATATTCCATATATGTATAAGAACCACCCAATCAACAAAAATTTGGGGGTCTCAGCCCCTGCATTTTTTTCCTATTAATATAAAACATGTACCAAAGAAGTTTTATTAAAATCAAATAATATTAATATTTAGGGGGGCCTCATAAGCAACCATCCCTACTAGGCCAAATTTACTATGCTTTCAGTCCTAAAATATTTAGTTCAATTCAGTTTCTACCTAATCAGTAGTCAATGTCTATTTTAGTTTATGCTGTTCTTTAACTGTTGTTATTTGCCCTTATAATGGAATGCTAATAAAAAATTTGTGTATTTGTGTTTCAATAATTAACTAAATTTGAGTCCTTGTGCAGGACCAATAAGAATATTTATAATTACTTGAGATTTTGACATTTTGTTTTGATACTACTGTAGTATGCAGTCTACCTTTTAATTATAGCTTCTTATCTTCTTCTTATTTTATTATTAGGTTAATTGTACGCCCTTGATGATTGGTTAGGTTAAGTCATGATATTTTCGTAAAAACTAACGAAAATATCACGACTTAACCTAACCAATTATCAAGGGTGTACTGTAGTATGCGGTCTACCGTTAAGTATGCGGTAGTAGTATGTTTAACTTCTTTAATAATTCCTTAATTGTGTAAATTAAATTATAATTCCTTTCAATTCATTTTCAATTCCTTTTAAATATTTTGAATAGTAGACCGCATACTACAGTAGAAACTTAATGGTAGACCGCATACTACAGTAGAAACTTAACGGTAGACCGCATACTACAGTAGAAACTTAACGGTAGACCGCATACTACAGTAGAAACTTAACGGTAGACCGCATACTACAGTAGAAACTTAACGGTAGACCGCATACTACAGTAGAAACTTAACGGTAGACCGCATACTACAGTAGAAACTTAACGGTAGACCGCATACTACAGTAGCACCTTTGTTTTTTTGTCAAATGGGATACGGTATATTGAGGGGGGTGAGATGGTGAAATTTGCAATTTCAAAAAATAAGGGCCACACCACCCTAATATATATATATATACAGTATGCGAAAAATGCTCTGTATGAATTGGTCCACAATTAACCCACCCCTTATATCTCCAGTCTAACTATAGAGTAGATCAAGTCTAGCCTAGAGGGGTCAGCCTAGAGATTCCGGAAATGGTCCAGAGCGGGCAGATAAATTGAGGTCCACAGTAGGATTCCTCACAAGAATTAGGTTAGGGCAATCTACCTTCACCTTTGTTAAGCTATGAGTTGATGCTGGGTCTTAGGCCACAATGTAGGCCTAACTTGTCTGACCCAGCTTAATTTAATGCTTATAACTTACTGGTGTAAAAACTCAATTAGTCACTTACTTTTTGTTATCGGAGTGTCTCCCTTCTCCGGTTATGTTTTCGAGAGCGCACTTTGCTGGTACGTCCTCTCGCCCCGTTCTTCGTTTTCGTTCTCCTCTTCGCGGGGCTTCTCGTACCAGCGTTGTCTTGGTTTATTCCTCGGTTGGTTGAGCGGTAATGTATCTCCACTACCGAGCACGCTCCTCCCACACAGTATATAAATACTAGTGTGGAGAATAACTCTGGTGAGCAACCAATTGGTTTCATCCACCCAGTTATTGACATAAAAGGAATTTAATGATTGTTAGATTAACTACCTACCTACTCAGTGAACCATTTTCGTTACCTCCCAACTACCCACTCATCAGTTTTCCATACAGTATATATATATATTTTTTTTTTAAGTTTCAAAGTATGACCACTCATGGCCACCAAAAGAAAGGTGGATATCAGAGCAAACACAAGATGAAAACTATGGAACAGCTAACAGAAATGAACAATAGACAGGGAGGAGGTGGGGGGAAACCAGATACAGAAAAATCATAGTGGAGTCACAGCCAGTAAAGTAGTCAGGAGCGAAAGAGGGAGAACAACCCAGTTACCAAAAAGTAGGGCCCTAATGGTAAAGAAAGAAATACCTTTACCTTATTATTTCATTGGGCTTCGCTTCTGCTTTGGTGTAGGGCCGCAGTATGATGGAATTACACAAGGAGTTTATTCAGTTTAATTAATATATGCATTCACTACACTTAAATACCTGAAGGAATAGGCCTATCCTTTTGAGTTATTAGTTTTATATTATGAGGTATTCACTCAGAACTTATAGGAAGATTAAGTATGGTACGTCTCCCTTGCTTAAAGCATCACTGTAACATAAGCAAGCTCTCAGTCCCACCAATATAAATCATTGTCTTAGAAATTTGCTGATTTTGCAAAAGTTCATTGACTCTTCTCTTGAAGTCATTTTCATGAGTCAGCAATGGAGAATTTTGAATACAAAATAATAAATTTGGTTTCCTTGTCATGCAGGTCCAATGCCTACATATGGGGTTCTAATGTATGGCAATTAACCCTTTAATGCCAAACTTTTTTGTAGGGTTAAGTCTAAATGCATGTATTTGAAAAGTTAACTTGAGGCAACATCTGACGGTAAAGGGTTAATTTAATTCTCAATAGGCAATAGGCTATGTCACCAATCCCAAGGCAATTTTGAAGTTATTTAATTTAATAAATTAATAATTTGTATTTAATTAAGAAATAAAGGTACCATATATGATACTATATTGTAAGCATGTATAGTTTTTCCACAGATGCTATGTAGTGAAGGGGTTGAGTTCATAGACTTGTGGGAAGGGGAACTGTTTTGTAAGGGAGGCTTCTGGAGGAAAATGCAAGTTCTTTGGGGTTTTGAAAGATAACTTTAGATCAACAGAGAGCATAAAGCATCAGGGTATTGGGTAAAGTAAATACTGTTAGAGTCTTAAATATGGATGATGTCATGTCAGAAATAGGCATACAGTATCAACTATCTAGCCAAAGGTAGGGAATATAGACTGGAGCCTTTTAGAGGGAAATAATAGGGAAGGTAACTTCTTCATTGACTGCTATATGGTAATGACCATTTTCTAACACAATTTGTAGAGAACCCAATTAAGGATCAAGCAATCTTAGATCTGGTTCTTTCCAATGATCATGAACTTATTAGGGAACTTGCAGTAGGAGAGTCATTAGGAAATAGTGATCAATGGATCATACATTTTAAGATAGAATTAAATAGGGATCCAGTCAACAATGACTATCTAGTCCCTTGCTTTTCAAAGGGTGACTATAGTAAATTTCCATCTAGGACGTTTTGGCGCCGACATTTTCAGATAAGTTGTGTTGTTGCCCTTAATAGCATAAATGTCTGGAAATATATAAAGTAAGAAAGGGAAACAGAAGTTTTCACATAATGGATATTTGTATGTGTTTGATAAATGTGGCAAGCGCGACCCTTTGTTACTTTTTTGGCGGTGCAAGCAAAAGAGTCATTGTATTATAAGGTGTATATATAATATGGGAACTTTTCCATTATCTGCCCCATTGACAATTGGTTAAGTTCAGTCATGATATTTTCGTTAAAACTAACAAAAATATCACAACTTAACCTAACCAATCATCACTGCCCGGTTAGGTCAACTGTACGCCCTTGACAATTGGTTAGGTTAAGTTGTGATATTTTCGTTAGTTTTAACAAAAATGAACTAATTAATGGCAGCGCCAAACCAGCTCCGCCAAAATGCCCCATTCCGAGTAAATTTAGGGAGTTGTTAGGCTCAATAAAGTGGGATAATGAATTTGCCAATAAAAATGCTATTGAGATGTGGCTGAGATTAAAAGAAATTTTAGAGGAATGTACAATGTAGGTGTATTTCTTTCGGAAGTGTTAAGAATAACAAGATTAGGAAACCTTTGTGGTGGAATAAGGAAATAGCTAAAATGATTCAAAATAAAAAAAGGGCATTCAGGGAATTTAAAAGCAGTGATAGTATTTTGGACTTGGATAATTATAGGCAGTTAAGAAATATGCTAAATAGTTTGATAAGGAAGAGCAAAAGGCATAGTGAAATAAATCTAGCTAGAAATAGCAATAAAATATCCAAAGATATTCTTTAGTTTTTATAAATATAATAATAAGCATGATAGGATTGGCCCAATAGAACATGATGATAGAATGTTTGAAAAAGATCAGGATATTATTGGTATTTTTAATTATTATTTTAGCTCTGTTTTTACTGAAGAAAATTTAAATAAAAGTTCTTTGATTTTAATTTTTTAGATCCTGTAAATTCAGACATGGTTAGGTTTGGTTTTATAATAATAAACACCATAATACATTTTTCTGGTTGTGTTTGATGTGCTAATTTATTCAAATCTGACCTTCATTTCCTGAGCAAATGAACACAACTTATGAAAACTTGACTGTTTCATAACTTCATTTTGGTTCATTTGCACAAAAATGGAAGGTCAGATTTGAACAAAGCACATCAAATACTACCAGAAAAATGTATTGTGGTGTTCGAACTGCGCCAGGCCCTTTGCCAAATAATTACCCTAAATTTGCAGATGATACAATAGTAGTTGCTCCAGTTACAAATATAGAAAATTTGTAAACTGCAAAAGGATTTTGATAGATTAGTTGCTTGGGCTAGTAAGTGGCAGATGGAATTCAATGTTCAAAAATGTAAAGTCGTGCATTTTGGTAGAAATAATGAAAATTTTAGTTATGAGATGCAAGGGAACTGGTTGGAGGATGTTTGAAAGGAAAGGGATCTTGGCATTATAGTTTGTAGTGATCTAAAATTTTCTAAGCAGTGCTTAGAGGCTAGAAATAAAGCAAATAAGATGTTAGGTATTATTAAGAGGAATGTTAGTTGCAAGAGTAAGGAAGTCATCTGTAAATTGTATAATTATTATGTTAGGCCTCACTTAGAATACTGCATTCAAGTTTGGTCCCCTCACCTTAGATGTGGTATTGATATGCTTGAAGGTGTGCAACATAGGGCAACCAAACTTATCCCTGACCTCAGAAGATTGGAATACAGGGATAGATTAAAGGAAGTAGGTATGTTTAGTTTTGAGAGATGTTATATGAGGAGAGATATGATACAGATGTTCAAAATGTGGTAATGGTTCAGAATACGGGAGCCACTTAATTAAGCAAAATTTAGAAAAATACTATAGAGACAAAGTTGTTTCTCTCATTAAAATATGTTGATTGCATGTGTCGCATAGTCAAAAAAACCAGTTAGAAAATTACGAAAAACATATTTTTAGGGATGAATCTAGGAAATTTTGAGTTGGCAACCCTACTATCATATCGTTCATTCACTTCAGTTTGAAAATGGCTTCGGTCTATAACGGATGTGCAGTGACATTAGTAGAGCTTGCATGGTGTTCTCCCTTTAAATATAGTGTGTCCAATTTGTATAATTTTGCTCTCGGGGGTACGGGGGCAGAGCCCCCATAAAGATCACATATATATTGATCGGTATAGGGTTTTATATTTTTTAGGTTAGTTAGGTTAGGTTTTCCATGAAACCTAGGTTTTTCTCATGGTTTTTGATGTTTCATGACATGTTTTTTCCTCCAAAACATGCTAAAACCATTGGTTTCCTATTGTTTAAAATAAATCTGACCATCGCTATTACAGTAAATTATTGCTTATGCTGTGTTCCCCCACCCAAAACCCCCAGTTCCCACAGTGGTCCACCCAGATTGTAAGAGGGGTTGGAGGGGTGAAATCACTTCAAGCAATAATTTACTATAATGGCAATGGTCACATTCATCCTAAACAACAGGAAAACAATGGTTTTAGCATGTTTTGGTGGAAAAAACAACAATTAAGGCACCCCTATTCTGAACCGTTACCCAAAATGTTTTCAGGTTTGGACAATATAGATGTATGTAACTTTTTATCACAAGATACTGATAGGATAATTCATGGGCATAATAAGAAAATTAGAAAACAGACTTGTAGACTTTATCTACAAAAATACTTTCTTAGTTATGTGGTGGATTTTTGGAATGATTTGCCATATGATGTGGTAAACAAGAAATGAAGGTCAGATTTGATTAAAACACCCCAAAATACACCAGAAAGACCGTGTCTTATACCAAAATCAACTTGCAGGGGTAAAATGAATAATTACCACCATACAATTTCGTGATTTTAATCAGTCCAAAAATTGCTTATATATATGTTAATATCAATTTGCACAAAAAATACCATAGAAGAAAAGAGATTCAGATTTAAATTCTACAAAGAAAAACCTATTGTCATGCTTGAAGGTGTAATGTAGGGCAACCAAGCTTATCCCTAACCTAAGAGTTTAGTTTTGAGACTGTATAGGGGTAGATATAATAGAGATGTTCAAAATACTTTCAGGCTTGGACATTTTACATGTAACCTTTTCTCATTGGAGGCTGATGAAATAACTTGAGGTATAAGAAAATTAGAAAACAGACTTATAGAAATAATCTACAAAAATACTTTTTCAATCATAGAGTAGCAAATTTTTGGAATGACTTGCCATATGATGTGGTAAATAGTAGCTTTAGTTAATTTTAAGAAAAATTTGAACATTGAATGAAGGAGATAGTTTGTAGATCATAAATACAGTATTGTAGATTTGCAATTTCATACAACCACAGAATTTATATTATAGAATGTATTTTTCCAATATTTTTTTGGGTAATTATTCGTTTTAGTGCTTTTCCTCCTTTCTGAACCAAAACACATTTTCCTGGTGTTTTGTGGTGTGATTTGTTCAAATCTGAACTTCGTTTCTTTGGGAAATGAGCTGTTTTGAGAAATTTTAAAATTGAAAATTTCTCAAAAACAGCTCATTTCCTAAAGAAACGAAGTTCAGATTTGAGCAAATCACACCAAAAAACACCAGAAAAATGTGTTTTGGTTCAGACCTAACCTAACCTAAACAGACCTAACCTAACCTAACCTAAACAGACCTAACCTAACCTAAACAGACCTAACCTAACCTAAACTGATTGGGTTTTGTTGCCAGACCGTAATATCCAGCTTTTCACGTCTTTCCAACAACGCTCAATATTTTGAATATGAACGGTGTCTTCCACGAACCGCTGTGAATGGTTGACTGTCCGGTGAATATAGCCTAGATTTCCAAGTTGAGAATACGCACGCCACTCATCGGAATAGATTGTAGTCCCAGGCCTAATATGTTGCTGGATCAGGCGAACAAGAGTTGTTGCGTCTCTCTGAGGAACCACAAACAACAGTAGTTTTTTGGAACTGCGTTCCAAGGTACCAAAAACCCAGGTAATCACAACCTCCGCAAACCAAAATGAAAACCAGACTGAAAAAGCATTCTTAAATGAGTATGCATTATGAGAGATTCAAAATGTACGTCTCTGATTGGTCAGATAAGGTCACGTGAAACAAAAACAATTTTTAATTGGTTGTTTTGACCTATGTTTCCTAATTTTGCCACGAGATGTCTCCCCATAAAACTGGAGAGGGTGACGTTCGTTAAAATTTTAACAGCGTTAAAAGCTAAATACTCGGTCAATGGCCTATAATAGCTACTTTTTACGTCTAAATTTTTTTAAATTTTTTTTTTTTCCATAAAAAATAATTATTACATTTCCTTGATTTTTATCAGTTTCCCTGAGGTTTCAAGGTGTCCTGAATATGAATTTATATGTTAAATTGTCATAGAATGTCTCCTTCTATCGAAAACGAACAAAGCATTAAAACAAATATTAACCGTTTTTGGTTGAGATACAAATGATTTTGACCATGATTTTTATTGCAAATCACTCTTTTTTGAGTTATCCTTCCCCCCTACCCGCAAGGACCAGTAATCATTAGTACATCCAGCACACACTAGCTCTATGTTAAAACTAATTCAACATTAGCCACAACTGCCACTCATGCAATAGGCCTTGCTATGATTGGTTCAAACAAAAGCAAATGTTAATTAAAATAATAATAATTAAAATAATTAAATAATGATTACGTCTCAAGTTTGTGCACCTGGGTGTTGAATGCCCAGTTAGGTTAATTGAATACCCAGTTAAGTCAACTGTATGCCCTTGATGAATGGTTAGGTTAAGTCGTGATATTTTTGTTAGCTTTAACGAAAATATCATGACAACCTAACCAATTATCAAGGGCATAAAATTAACCTAACCGGGCATTTAACCTAATCAGGCATTCAGTTGACCTAACTGGGTATTAATTAAAAAAAATAAATAAAAACAAATGTCAAACAGTCAAATATAAAATGTTAAATATCTCGCCTATACATAATTTACAACAAAAATGCCATAGAAGAATTGTCTTAGAATTGTCAAAACTACCTATTGTTAAAGATAAAATTCCTAAGATTCCGTAGTTGCACGGAACTGCAATAATACCATATATTCTTTGCTTAAATTATGTAGGTTACTTTGGGAGCTCTGTAAATAGTTATATATTAATTAGCTGAATTGAGATTAACTTTGCAAGATTTTATTATAAAATATGCCTCCTGACTTGGATAACCTCAATAGACCCCATTAGTTTCATGTTTTCCAAATGAAATGTAATGAGTGTGTTTAGTTTTGAGAGATGTTTGAGGGGAGATAACAGATGTTCAAAATGTTTTCAGGTTCAGACAATTCAGATGCAACTTGTTCTGATGAATGTTGTCCGAGGATAGAACTCAGGGCATAATAAGAAAATTAGAAAACAGACTTTGTAGACTGGATCAAGGAAAATATCTTTTCAGTCAAACAGTAGTAAATTTTTTGAATGACTTGCCATATAATGTGGTAAAGAGAAGCTTGTTTGTTAGTCTTAAAAAAAAATTTGGATGCTTTCATGAATGAAAGAGAAAGTACGTAGATTGTAAATAGTGTATACTCTTGGCTTAAGTTATGTAAGCTACTTTGGTAACTCTGAATGGTTGTGTTAATTAGCCGACTTAAGATTGACATTTTGCACTATTATAAAATATAGCTCATGACTTGGATAACTTCGATAGGCCAGAGTGGCTTCGTATTTTCCAAATGAAATTTAATGTAAAACGTCATTAGTTGTTTAACCACCTTCGCAACAATTTAGATCATATAACGGAGGAGATCTACAGCTTTACGTGGGATCCGAACCAGGCATGGCTACATAGTCTGGACGCAGCGGACGCTCTCCCATCCAACTACTATCCGATCTAATATCGCCTAACTTCGCTGATCAACGGGAAGTGGTGTTACAACATTGGCTACGACGTAGCTAGGTTAAATCTATGCATTCACCGACTAAGCCTTAAGACAGTGATTTCTAAATTGTGAGGCGCGGCTTTTTTCATTACCTCCAAAAATCTAATTAATAATACAAGTACAAATAATTGTACAAACCATTTTAGTTAGTTGAATCATTGATAATTAATGGGGTGGGGGCGCAACCATAAATTTGGGGAGTTAGGGGGTCGCCGCAACATAAAGTTTGGAAAACACTGCCTTAAGGAATTTGCCTTGCATTAGTGTAATTTTGGGCCTAGGCCTATGTTGGCATGAACTTGTTCAGTAACTTCAGTCATGGTCGATATATATATATATATATATATATATATATATAATTGCAAAGAACACGCAGTATAAATAACGTAAAGAACGACGCTTGTATAGGAGATATTCCGCGCAAGACGAGAGAGAGAGAACGAAACAAATGAAAAAATGAGGTAACCACCCGGGATCTTCCGATTGCCGGTCAGATGGTATCGCATCTGACCGGCAATCGGAAGATCCCGGGTTCGATTCCCGGGTGGTTACCTCATTTTTTCATTTGTTTCGTTCTCTCTCTCTAGTCTTGCGCGGAATATCTCCTATACAAGCGTCGTTCTTTACGTTATTTATACTGCGTGTTCTTTGCAGTTGAATGTATATAATGTTACGGCATGGGGAGGTGCCCCCTTGGGGCATTGGTTTCTGCGAGTATGTAGAAGAATTACGGCATTTGGAAGAGTGAGGCCATGGTGTAATGGTATCGCATCTGACCGGCAATCGGAAGATCCCGGGTTCGATTCCCGGGTGGTTACCTCATTTTTTCATTTGTTTCGTTCTCTCTCTCTCGTCTTGCGCGGAATATCTCCTATACAAGCGTCGTTCTTTACGTTATTATACTGCGTGTTCTTTGCAGTTGTATATATATATATATATATATACAGGGTGTCCGAGAATTATCTGTACAATTTTTGGCTGTTATTAAAAGTCAACCATGAAGTGTAGAAATTTCAGTGTTGTCCCATTTTACAGAGAATCTCATTAAGTTTTTTCTGATACCATTTTGACAATTTTTTTCGAAATGTACGCGGGTGACAGACATTGATGATTTAAAAGCAAGAATCACAGCTGCTATTGAGCGAATTGATGTAGATATGCTGCAGCGTACATGGCAACATTTGGAGTATCGATTGGATGTTTTACGAATCACTAATTGTGCACATATCGAATGTTTGTAACAACGTTACTTTAATAAAAGAAACTTTTGAAAATACAGATTCTAAATAATCTTGTTTAAGAATTTTACGTGTGTTATCAAGAATTTTATTAAAAGATGAAATTGTACAGATAATGTTCGGACACTGGAATTTCTAAAAAACTTGTCAAAACTTGGTATCAGAAAAAACTTAATGAGATTCTCTGTAAAATGGGACAAACTGGAATTTCTACACTTCATGGTTGACTTTTAATAACAGCCAAAAATTGTACAGATAATTCTCGGACACCCTGTATATATACAGTATATACTGTATATCATTAATGTTCCGTGTGTTGGCCTTGCTTCACACGAAGGTCAAGCTGGTGGGCCCGTCTCTAGGTCTGGCTTGGTGGAGGAGCGTGTTGCTTTCATGCACTCTCAATAGCCAGGTACACCCGGCTCATCTGGTACCGTCCTGAGCCAGGCATTTAGTCTTCTCTTGAAGTCTTCAACTTTGACCCCTGTAACGTTTCTGAAGTCCTTTGGAAGCTGGTTAAAAAGTCTTGGCCCCCTGACAACCAAGCTATTTTCCTTCGGTATTGAGGAGGTCCCTTGTCGTGCTTTAATTTGGGAACACTACACATTCTGCCTTTCCTGTTTTCTAGTGTTGTTTGGATGATAATTGGGTTTAGTTTGAGGTTTGGTACCAGTTTTTCGATCATTTTCCATATGTAGATTATGGTGTACCCCTCTCTTCTTTCCAGTGAGTACAGATTTAGTTTCCTAGGAATTGAGTTCTTTGCAGCCATCAATCTTGGCTGTGAAATGTCTCTGAATTTCTTCGAGTCTATTAGTTTCTTCCTTTTTATATGGGACGTCAAGACTGAGCAGTATTCAAGTTTTGGTATAATCAGTGTTCTCAGCAGGAGAATCATTACTGTCCTGTCCCTTCTTTTGAACGTTCTTAGTACCTGTCCCGCGACTCTTTTTGCTTTATTTATTGCTAGCTGATTTTGTGTTTCGAATTTCGCATCATCGGTCATTTTTACCCCCAGATCGATCGCTCTCGTGCTTCTCTGAATTTCCTGTCTATCTGGAGCATAATACGCAGTCTGTTTAAGTTCCTCATTTCTACCATATCTCAAGAGCTGAAATTTCTCGGTGTTAAATGTCATGTTGTTGTCTTCTGACCATTTGTATATTTTGTTCGTGTCCCTCTGCAAGGCCTCCACTTCATTTACATCACTTATTTTTCTGCTGATCTTTGTATCGTCTGCAAAGGATGTTACTATACTGTTGCTGTTTACTCCGGTGTCTATGTCTGTTAGCATGATAATGAACAAGAGTGGGGCTAGTACTGTACCTCGTGGTACTGAGCTGCGTACTTCTGATAATGATATACCTTGAATTTTGAATACCTGTAGACGTTCTCTGAGGAAGTTGTAGATCCATTTTCCCACTTTGCCTGTTATTCTCATGTATTTCATTTTATGTGCTATTATACCATGACCACATTTGTCAAAAGTTTTAGCAAAATCCGTATATATGATATCGTAGTTGTCATTGCCTTCCAGTGCATCTCGATATTGTTATAGCGCTCTATTAGTTGTGATAGGCATGATCTACGTGATCGGAATCCGTGCTGATTTTCGTTCAATCTTTCCAGTGTCTCCAAGAAATCGTAGATTTTCTCTCTAACTATTCTTTCAAATACTTTGGTGAGGTGGGACCTAAATGACATTGGTCTATAGTTCTTTGCTTGAGATATATCCCCGCCTTTGTATATAGGGACAATGTTTGCTCTTTTCAAGATGCTCGGTATTTCCCCAATGTCTAGTCATCTCCATATCCAGTATAAAGGTGTAGCTATTTAATTTTTACAGTTTTTAATCAATAATGCGTTCCAATTGTCTGGACCTGCAGCCAAATGTGGTTTCATTTGTCCTATAGCTGTCGCTACATCTTCTGGGGTAAAATCAAAGTCTGTTCAGTAGCGGATTATAATGGGGTCAAAGGGGACATTTGCCCCCGGCCCCAGATGCAGACCGACCCCCAAGAAACTATGTAAACGCTATAATCTACCGTTGAAATAATTGGTCGACTGTGAGGAAGAAAAAAAATTCTAGATTCCGCTTCTACAAAACCTAGTTTAGTATCCCATTTATGTGAACAAAGTATACATTTTCTGTAATCACATCTTTGTTTTTGTTTCGTTTTCTGTTGATCGATCCCAGTCAGCTGATCACATCACTCATGTATGATGTATCAGGTAAAGAATTGTGTTTTTCTAATGTTTTTCTAGTGACACCGGCCCGAAAATATTCATTGCCCCCGGCCCTAACAATGCTTAACCCGGCCCTGAGTCTGTTATACACTCTCCTTGCAATTTTTCTTCAAAGAATGCATCTGTGTCAGGTATAGCTTTGTCACTTTTTGGGTTACTGAAAACTGATTCATATTGGGCTCTCAATGTTTCAGATATTTCTTTTAGATCGTCGGTTAGTTCATTATTTCTCTTCCTTAAGGGCCCGATAACGACGCACGTTTCTGTTTTCCTTTTTGCATAGCTATAGAAGTATTTTGGATTTTCCTTTATTGTTTCTACCCCCTTTTCCTCTTCCCTCTCTGTATGGTCCTTAATCAGGGTTTGTATTTCCCGACCGATACCTTCCAGTTTTTCTTGTATTACTTTCCTGGCATTATCTCCGCAGTTGGCTAATTTCGCCTCCACTCTCCTTCTTTTGCGGAATATTCTTCTCTTTTGCCTCTCTAGCCAGCTCCTCTTTCCTTTTGGCTGTGATTTCGGAGCATATTTTTCTAAAATTCTCAGTGTCTTTTCTCCCAGGTTGTTAGCATTTCTTCAGTTGTTTTATTCTCTAAAATTGTTCTCCACTCTATTTGGGCCATGTGCGATCTGATTGCTTCCCAATTTATAGTCTTGGAGCTTAAATTAAAGGCCCCAAATTTGCTTTTTTCCTCAATATTTGTAGTCTTTTAATGTTGTCGCCATATTTGTTGATATGTCGATTAAGTTGTGGTCTGAGATAATGGTTGGGGTTATTTTTATATTAGTAATCAAGTTCGTGTTATTCGTGAATACCAGATCAAGGCAGTTATTTTTGTCTGGTATTTTCTGTTATTTCCTGTGTCAGCATAAACTCATTGTGAGAGCTATCAACATTTTTGCTTACTACTGGTCTTCTCTGTGCCCCCCCTTGTCCTGGTATATATATATATATATATATATATATATATATATATTATATATATATATATATATATATATAAAGAACGACGCTTGTATAGGAGATATTCCGCGCAAGATGAGAGAGAGAGAGAGAGAACGAAACAAATGAAAAAATGAGGTAACCACCGGGAATCGAACCCGGGATCTTCCGATTGCTGGTCAGATATGATAACCATTACACCATAGGCCTCACTCATTCAAATGTCGTAATTCTTCTACATACGCGCAGAAAACCAATGCCCCAAGGGGCACCTCCCGCAATCCCGCATGCCGTAACATTATATACATTTAACTGCAAACACGCAGTATAATTAACGTAAAGAACGACGCTTGTATAGGAGATATTCCGCAAGATGAGAGAGAGAGAACGAAACAAATGAAAAAATGAGGTAACCACCCGGGAATCGAGCCCGGGATCTTCCGATTGCCGGTCAGATATGATAACCATTACACCATGGGCCTCACTCATTCAAATGTCGTAATTCTTCTACATACGCGCAGAAACCAATGCCCCAAGGGGGAACCTCCCGCATGCCGTAACATTATATACATTTAACTGCAAACACGCAGTATAATTAACGTAAAGAACGACGCTTGTATAGGAGATATTCCGCGCAAGATGAGAGAGAGAGAACGAAACATGAAAAAATGAGGTAACCACCGGAATCGAACCCGGGATCTTCCGATTGCCGGTCAGATATGATAACATTACACCATGGGCCTCACTCATTCAAATGTCGTAATTCTTCTACTACGCGCAGAAACCAATGCGGGAGGTGCCCCCTTGGTGCATTGGTTTCTGCGCGTATGTAGAAGAATTACGACATTTGAATGAGTGAGGCCCATGGTGTAATGGTTATCATATCTGACAGGCAATCGGAAGATCCAGGGTTCGATTCCCGGGTGGTTACCTCATTTTTTCATGTTTCGTTCTCTCTCTCTCATCTTGCGCGGAATATCTCCTATACAAGCGTCGTTCTTTACGTTAATTATACTGCGTGTTTGCAGTTAAATGTATATAATGTTACGGCATGCGGGAGGTGCCCCCTTGGGGCATTGGTTTCTGCGCGTATGTAGAAGAATTACGACATTTGAATGAGTGAGGCCCATGGTGTAATGGTTATCATATCTGACCAGCAATCGGAAGATCCCGGGTTCGATTCCCGGGTGGTTACCTCATTTTTTCATTTGTTTCGTTCTCTCTCTCTCATCTTGTGCGGAATATCTCCTATACAAGCGTCGTTCTTTACGTTAATTATACTGCGTGTTTGCAGTTATATATATATATTATATATATATATATATAATATATTTTCCTATCCACTTTTTTGTATTTTATAAATGGGAAGTTAAAGTCTTCGCAGATCATTATATTTGGAGATGGAGGGTTTATGGCCTTTATTAGGTTTCTGATATCATCAATGACCGAGAATTTTTCGGTTGGAGTGTTTAGAGGTCAAGAGATGACTATCAGTATCACGTTTAGTTTTTCTATTTTCACTGCTAGGAGTTCCACAAAGCTGTTTGATTTACTTATTACCGTCTCTGTCATATGACCTTCATGTCCATATATAGCACAGCCACCTTTACGACTCGCTGTTCTATCCACTCTTAGTAAATTGAAACCCTCTATATCTATTTCTTCCTCATCAATACAGTGTTCGCAGTTTTCACAATTTTCTTGGCAATCCGTAAGATGAGTTTCTGTGAGGCATGCGATGTCCGCTCTTGTTTCGTCCATGAATCCTTTTAGGTACGAAACTTTGTTGAGTGACTGGTTTAGTCTTATTCCTTGAATATTAGCCAGGACAATATTTATGTTCTTTGTTTTTCGTTGCCCATTGTGCATTTCAATTTCGTTTTCCTTCCATATATACGTATATGGGATTGAACTCAGAATGGTCCTCTGAGATCTTTAATGTTACATACAGACCGTGCATGGAACAAGGAACTCTTCTGGGAAAATTAAACCTACTATAGTTGAATAAGTAATGTCAAATGACAAATACTATAGTTTTCTTTTTCATGATGTTAGCCCGACGTGGGCAACGGGTCACTCGCAAAGAGGCTCCAAAATATAACTTCCCTCACCAGGTATCTGCCAAGCAGATAGCTAGCGAGGGGAACTATACTTTGGGGCCTCTTTGCGAGTGACCCGTTGCCCACGTCGGGCTAACATCGTGAAAAAGAAAAACTATAGTGTTTGTCATTTACCATTACTTATTCGAACTACAGTATATTGGATTTAATTTTCCCAGAAGAGTTCCTTGTTCCATGCACGGTCTGTGTGTAACATATTACACACACACACACACACACACACACACACACACATACACATACACACACACACACACACATATATATATATATATATATATATATATATAGTCTAGGGAATTACTCTTGTAAAAATGCCTGTGCTTCAAACCCCCGACCGAGTAGCCAAATAGCTCAACAGCAAAGGTTCCACCGAAATTCCGAAAGGAGAATGTCCAATAGTCAGAGATATGCAAGAAGATCGCCAGTAGAGCGTCCTTTGTGGAACCCATCCTGATGATTTGAAAGAAGATTGTGAAAAGGGAGGTGTTTAAGAATCTTAAGGATAGATTCAAAAACTTTAGAGAGGTAAGAAATCAAAGCAATTGGACGATAGTTGGGGGATTGAGAGCGGTACCCCTTCTTTGGGGACAGGTTGAATGAAAGCGAACTTCCAGCAGGAAGAAAAATATCAGATGAAAGACAAAGACGAAAGAGTTTGCCTTGGCAGGGTGTCAGAACAGAAACACAGTTCTTGAGAACAACGGAAGGGACACCATCAGGATCGTACGCCTTCCAAAAATTGAGCTCAGATCAGAGAGAAAAACATCAGAAAAACAACAATCATGCTAAAATTATGGAAGGGTTTAGTCCTACCCATAATTGAGTATTGTGAGTCCTCACCAGCCCATAAAGAAAACCAGATATTGCAAACATAAAAGCTATATGAAGTATTTTTAAGTCTAATATAGAGGAAACGAAAGATGAAGACTGCTGGTCTGAACTAAAATTCTTGAAACTCTTCTCCAGGGAAAGAAGATGCGAGCGGTTCACAATTAATATACGAAGGCCACTCAATATATTTTGCCCCACCTTTTTCTTTTCTTTCTAAGTTTCCTTGTAAGTTCCAGAAATTTTGTACACAAGTAGTAACATACCTTTTTTACAAGTTTTTTTTTCCACATAGTCTCCATCATTTTCTACGGCTTTCCTCCACCTCGAAGCAAAGGCCTTTATTCCTTGCTGGTAACAATCCGCTGGGTTCTGCTGGAGCCACCTCTTAACTTCTTGAATAACCTCTCATCGTCACTCTGAAACTTTTTTCCACGAATAGCATCCTTTATTGGTCCAAACAAACAGAAGTCTGAAGGTGCCAGATCCGGGCTGTATGGAGGGTGAGGTAACACAGTCAAGCGTATTTTTGTGATGGCCTCTCTTGTTTGCAAATTGTTGTGTGGTCTTGCGCTATCGTGCAAAAGAAGGACGTCTTCCAGTTTTCTCTCCGGTCGAACTCGCTTTATACGTCTCTGGAGTCTCTGTAGGGTAGCAATATATGCCTCTGAGTTGATTGTTTGTCCTTTCTTCATAATGTCCACTAGAATCACTCCTTTCATGTCCCAGAAGATGGTGGCCATAACCTTCCTTGCAGAGGGAGCCACTTTGAACTTTTTCTTGCGTGGAGAGTCTACGTGATGTCAGTCCATGGATTGGCGTTTTGTTTCAGGTTCAAAGTGGTGTACCCAAGTCTCATCCCCAGTTACAATTCGTGAAAGGAAGTCATCCCCTTCTGTCGCCTATCGAACCAACGACTCAGAAGCAATTTATTTTCTTTGGGCTTTGTGATCTTCAGTCAGTTCGCGAGGAACAAATCGTGAACACACTTTTGAGTATCCCAGTTGCTGAATTATCGTATTTACACTTCCTTCACTAATTCCTAGCTCCAGTGATAGCTCCTTGTAATGTGACGCGCCGATTTGATCGAATGATGCTGTTAACACGTTGCACAGTGTGAGATGTCACAGCCGATGCCGGGCGACCGCTGCGTGGCTCATCATCGAGGCTGGCTCTCCCTCTCTCCGATGATCTCACACGTTTAGACCAGCGTCCAACTGTGCTTCGACCAACAACAGCAACTCATTAAACGTTTTGTAGAAGTTTGTGAATATTTTCAACTGTTTCCTTCTCTGCGGTTAAGAACTCGATAACGGCTCTCTGTTTACGACGCACATCACTGTCAGATGCGTTAACCATCGGTTTTATACAAGGAGGGGAGGTTCAAACTGGAAAAATCCAGTTATGTGAAGCGCAGAAAGTTCAAACTTGCGGCCCAAAAAACATTTCAGCACCATGGCCTATTATTTAGCTAAGAAAAAAGGGTGGGGCAAAATATATTGAGTGCCCCTAATACGTATAGAAAATACTGAGGTTTGTGTCCCTAACCTACGAAATGAAATAGGAACAAATGAGAAGAGGAGGGAGATTCTGTACTGTCTCAGGTGCGGTGGGACAGGGGCCATGAAAACAAAGATGGAAAATATCCTCTGAATACAAGGCCCAAAAGTTTTTAATGTCCTACCCAAAGAACTGAGGAACCTCCAGTACACCAACTTCAATAATTTCAGGAACCAGCTTAACGGGTTCTTGTGCAAAATCCCTAACCATTCCATGGGTGGCTTCGACAGAATGAACAATTCCGGCGGAAGCAAAACTAAGGTTTTTATACAAACTAAACTAAGGTGTGTGTGTGTGTATATACAAAGGTGGGCACCCGGGCCTCAAAAAGGACCGACGGTCCCGGTCCTTGCCTCAAACTGGACCGACGGTCCCGGTCCTTTCTGAATATAGGACCTAGGAACGACTCGGTCCTCGGTCCTTATATATAATATAAGTGAAAAATTTGATTAAAATGAAAAATGAAATTAAAGACACCGGAAATCTTTAATTTTATTAACGTAAATTATAATTAATACAATACATAAATGATGAAAAAAAGTTATTAAGTTAAATGCTTGAGTTTCCCTTCAAGAAGACTAGCATTTCAAAATGGCTGTCACTGAGTCCTGACCTTTTCGGCTTGAGGACGTCCTTCCCCAAAGAGAAGAGCCTCTCCACGGCGGCACTGGATGGGATAGGCGTGTTAAACTTGATGAACAAGTCCTTCACGCCGGGCTGGGGAACGAGTCCTTGTTGAAGATGAAGGGTTTCACAGGCCTCTCGCTGAGAAATGTCTCCACCAACTTGGTCCCGGTCTCCTTCGTCTTCTCCCCGCCCTCGTAGAGAGCCTCAAAGAAGTCGTCATTGTCCTGGTCATTCTCACCCTCGCTGCTGCTGGTGTCCTTGCCTGAGTCCGCTCTTGCCAGAATCCTCTCCACCATAGACATCATCTGCTTCTTCACCTTGGCCTTGATCTCCTCGACGTCATACATGACGTCGTCCTCCACCAGCCTCACCCAGCCCAATTTGAACTTGGGGTGTAGCGCAGCTGCCAGGAGGAAGTCCATATCCTCAAAATGGGGACCAAACCGACGTTTGATCCCATCCCTGACAGCTAATACCAGTGGCTGACACATCTTGACACATCTTCGTCTCCTCCAAGTGTTGAAACAAGTTTCAGTTCAGTCTCAGTCTCTTTCTGAGTCTTCTGGAGGAAACGATCCATCTTCTTTAGAACTTCAAATAATCACTAAACACACTAAAATCACTAAAAAAGACCGTCCGGAATTGCTTAAAAATGGACCGTCGCTCCTCATTTCGGTCCTCACTGAGAAAAGGACCGAGTTCCTGAAGTTCGGTCCTTTTGGAACTCGGTCCTGCCCACCTTTGTGTATATATATATATATATATATATATATATATTATATATATATATATAATGAATTTCACACTAAAATACGTGGAAAGAATGAATGATGCAAACCACAAGAAAAAAATTATTCCAAGTCTTTTCGTGTATTCAACAGTACATTTCTTGACGAGGTGTAGGCCTACTGTTGAGTACACGAATGGCCTTGGAATTATTTTTCCGTTTTCCTTGTGGATTTGCATTATTTATATATATATATATATATATATATATATATATATATATATAGTCATGCGGTTTGCTTCTACAAAGCTTCAATTTAATATTTAGGAGAAATCCAATGACAAGGAGGAATGTAAATGCCATGAAAAGTCTTCTTTAATGCGCAACGTTTCGAGCAATACGCTCATCATCAGGCTAGATAATAACAATATGAAATTAGAATCAATAAATAAATGTGAACAAGACAAAATAATTTCCATAAAACCTATTCAGTAAAAGCAAATTTTAAAAAGACTAAAAGAAGAGGGTTAAATTCAAAGTTATAAAAATTTACATATAAAATTAACCAGAAATTTAAAAAGCTATTTTTAAATTACATATAGTAAATTTGAAATTAGTACACTGGAATAATTAACACTAATACAATGGAATAATTAACACTACGAACCAGCATTGAAAGGTTCGTAGTGTTAATTATTCCATTGTATTAGTGTTAATTATTCCAGTGTACTAATTTCAAATTTACTATACATATGTAATTTAAAAATAGCTTTTTAAATTTCTGGTTAATTTATATGTAAATTTTTATAACTTTGAATTTAACCCTCTTCTTTTAGTCTTTTTAAAATTTGCTTTTACTGAATAGGTTTTATGGAAATTATTTTGTCTTGTTCACATTTATTTATTGATTCTAATTTCATATTGTTATTATCTAGCCTGATGATGAGCGTATTGCTCGAAACGTTGCGCATTAAGAAGACTTTTCATGGCATTTACATTCCTCCTTGTCATTGGATTTCTCCTAAATATTATATATATATATATATATATATATATATATATATATAACGTCGTTCCTAAAGAGTTGCATTTGTAATTTGAGTAAGAAGGTAAAAATTAACGTGGAGAGATTCCTCTTTATTCACACTAACCAACGTTTTGGGCTGGACACCCATTTTCGAGACTAAAAATTATTGTAGTTAAAAGCTAAGGTGTATATATATAAAAAGAGCATTTATAACAATACATAAATATAAATCAATATACAGCCGAGTATAAAAATTAAAATAAACACCTTTACTTCGGTGACAGGAGAGGATTGACCAGGAATAAAAAAAAAAATTGAGTTTGAGTCTTTCACTTAACTCAGGGAGAGCTGCTATGACGGTTATGTCTTCAGAGTTGCTTCCGACCGAAACTCCGAAATAGAAAAATTGAACTGTGATAGGTTAGTTGGTTGGTTGATTATGCTCTAAGAAGGGGAAAAGCAGAAGAATCACAGTTTAAATTAGGCTTGGTTTTTTTATGTAGAGGGATTCAAGAATTCTTAGGGAGGAAGAGGAAAGGGTTAGCAGTTGATACTTTAAAGTCTTTAAACCCAGTATGATGTTAACAGGAAATACAATGATCCTAAATGAATGAGAACTCTTGAATTGAGAGAGAGAGAGAGAGAGAGAGAGAGAGAGAGAGAGAGAGAGAGAGAGAGAGAGAGAGAGAGACAAGGAAAAGAAGTACCTCAAAAGGCCTTGCGGCCCATACCGAGGAGGTACCAATGGCAACGGGTGCCAGGGAAAATTTTCTACTCCCTCAAATAGTGTGCAAGATTTGGTTTAGCCTTTTCTTGAAATGATCCACAGAGGAACTGTTCACAACTTCTGAAGGTAACCTGTTCCACGTGTCACAGATCTTATACGTAAAGTAATTCTCACACACACTAGTCCTAAACCGTTTCAAATCCAACTTTCAACCATTTACCTTAAATTTACCTTAAAGCGCTTCTGCCTCAAGGGTGCGCTGCTCCCACGAAGTCCGCTCAGCGCCTCCTGAGGCGGGGCCACGACGGGGTCGCCACCCTTCTTTTCTCTTGCTCCTGCCATACGATTTGGTCCCCTATTGAATTTGTGGGGGTTGGTCTGGCAGAGGAATACCCTGGCACTGTGGGGTGGTCGGGTATGTTGGCTAAAAACATGTCCAAGTGTTTTTTAAAAGTATCTACTGGGACTGCACTTATATCTCTAAGGTACTGAGGCAAGGAGTTAAACAGGCGAGAACCCTGCCTAGAGATACTATTATAGTGAAGGGTTTGAATCCTTCTCAGACTGTTTGGTGGGAGGTGATATTTTTTACACATTCTGTCAGTTCTTGTTAAGGTGGGCACAATTGGTTCAGTATTGGGGGCAACTAAAAGCCCTTCTAGAATTTTCTAGGTGTAGATTAGGATGTATCTCTCAAACCTTCTCTCTATGGAATGAAGGTTGAGGCCTCTGAGCCTATCCCAGTAGTTTAATTTGTTTTTACTCACCTGTTGCCCATCAGGTTGTTTAACATACGAGGTAAAGGTTCTTTGTAGGCCCTCAATTTTTTGCAATTCATTCTGTTTGTGGGGAAACCATAATTGAGAGCAGAAGTCAATGCGTGGAAGGACAAGTGATTTCCACAGGGTAAGCATGGTCATACTGTCCCTAGTTCTGAATGTCCTCAGTATATATCCTATTAATTGTTTGCATGATGAGGTTACTTTGTCAATGTGCCTGTTGAATGTTGCATCTTCAGATAATATAATCCCTAGATCCCTGACATGATCAGTTTGTACAATATCTTTTCCTGTGGGTCCAGTGTAGTTGAATTGTTCTTGCAGGTATTTATTTGGTCCATACTTAATTAGTTCAAATTTGTCTTCATTGAAGGCCATATTGTTTGCATCTGCCCATGCATATATAGTTTGTAGATCTTTTTGTAGCTCTACACAGTCTTCTTTTTCTGTAATTGGTCTTAGTATTCTGGTATCATCTGCGAATGACAGGAGAGAGCTTCCTAGGTTACAGTTTATATTGTTTAGCATTATAATGAATAGGATTGGTCCCAGTACTGTACCTTGCGGCACTCCACTAATCACTTCTTTTTCTATAGATTTTGCTCCATTTACAATTGTTATTTGTTTTCTGTCAGAGGGAAAGGCATGGATCCATTTTCCCATTTTTCCACAAATACCAAGTTCTTATAGTTTATGGAATAATATACCATGGTCAACCTTGTCAAAAGCTTTTGCAAAGACTAGATAGATGACATCAACATTGTGGTTTTCTCCCAAATATTGTAGGATTGTATTGCAATGGTCTATAAGTTCAGTAAGGCAGGATCTCTTGTGTCTGAAGCCATGTTGAAAGTCTTCTAAGAGATGTTCATTTTCTATAAAACTGAATGTGCCTTTTTAGGACTTTCTCAAATATTTTGATAATATGGGAAGTCAAGGATATGGGTCTATAGTTCTTGGCTTCCTTTCTTTTGCCTCCTTTGTAGATTGGGGTAATATTTGCTTGTTTCATGATTGGTGGTATTCTACTGGTGTCTAATGAGGATCTCCACAGAATTTTCAAAGGCAGAGATAAAATATGTTTGCATTCCTTAAGAATCTTGGCTCCAATTCAATCTAGACCAGGGGCTGAACTCCCCCGTAGCTCTGTTATTGCCTGTTGTATATCTCTAGTGGTTATTTGTATATCTTCCAATAATGGTCTGTCTTGGTCATTTTCTTCTCTATCAAAAAATGCTGTAGTTTTTATTTTCTTTGCTACTACAGGGGTACTCCAGTTTAAAGCATATTGAGATTGTAGAATGTTTGCCATTTCCTGTGGATTAGATTTGAGAGTAAGAGTTAGTCCATCTTTAGCAAGCAATGGGCCAATGCTCGTTTTGATAACTGCTTTGCGTTTAGCATAGCTAAAGAAGAATTTGCTATTTTCTTTTATAGTGCCAATAGCTTTGTGTTCATTATCAAT
The DNA here is from genome assembly GCA_023014485.1 of Bathynomus jamesi. Lineage (NCBI taxonomy): Eukaryota > Metazoa > Arthropoda > Malacostraca > Isopoda > Cirolanidae > Bathynomus > Bathynomus jamesi. Next base: position 443,663 of record JAJOZX010000795.1, read on the forward strand.
ATTCTCTCTTATGGTTGACTCCTTTATTTTAAGTTCTAACATCAGTATCTGATTCCGGATGTTACTCTGTCTTGTATCACTTTATTGCTTTGTCAGTTGTTTAGATAGCTTTGTTCTCGTTCTCATAAGTGTCCTTCTGTATCTGTGTTCTTTTGTCCGGTGCTTCTTTGCACTATCGTTTTTCTTTGGTGTGTGCTTGTATAATGTATAATGCTGATGATAGCAGGCATTGTATTCTACTCCAGCATTCTTCTGGTTCTAGGTTTTCCAATTCATCGTCCCAGTTTATTTCTCCCAGACAGTTATTTATTGATGTCCAGTCTGACTTGTGCAGGTTTAGGTCAGAGTATGGCAAGTCCGTTTGGCATGGGTCTTGCTTACATTTGTGGAGAGACAAGTTTGTGAATATGTGCATGACATTGTGGTCGGAGTGTATAGTTGGTATAACAATGTGGTCAATTGTAGTTGCATTATTTGTCAGCACTAAATCTAGGATATTATTTTTTCTAGTTGGGCAGTGAACATGTTGTACTAGGAGCAGTTTTTCCATAAACTCATTCAGGCGTTTTGATTTGAACCTTTTTGTCCCTGATTTCATACTACCATATTGGTTCCAGGTGCAATTTGGGAGATTAAAGTCTCCTGTGATGATTAAGTCTCTTGTTGAGTCTACAATAGCTGGGCATTGCCCGATTTTATTCAGGACTTCATTGAGCTCTAGATGGGAGCTATCTGGGGGGCTATAGATATTCACTAGTATTATGTCGTCTTTATTTATACTGAGCATGATGATTAGGAGTTCACAGGCTCCATTTGAGTATGCCGTGAGCAGTTCACTTTGAATGTTTTCAGGGATGTACATCAGGACACCACCATTTAGGCGGTCTTCTCTCTCACATCTATGGGTGGTGTACCCTTTGATTGCAATTTCACTACTCATGATCATGGGGTTCAGGTGTGTTTCTGCGAGGGCTATAACTGTGCTAGTAGTGTTTTCCACTAGGCTCTTTAGGTAAGGTACTTTGGTATGGTTTGAGTTTGGGTAAAGGCCCTGGATGTTTAAGTAAATTATTGATACATTTGTGGAGCCATTTGTTTCATCTCCCACATATAGGGCATTTGTAGGGTTCCTGCTGAGGTTCTCGTTTGCTTTTGTATGAGGAGCCCAAGTGAGCTTTGAATGTCTTGTATTTGTTTCATGAGGTGGTAAAACCCCAATGGGGTTTCATGGTTGCTTGCTGTACTATTTTCACCAGTGGGCTTACCTGGACCCGCTACATCAGCATAAGATCTGGGTGCAGGAATGGTATTTGGTCTTGGGTTTTCTTGCACCCCTTGGGCCAAATAGTGCTGAGGATAGTAGGCTCACTATCCTGGTATTCTCTCCGTTGAGTTTGATGTGGTTGGAATCGGATTGTTCCCTTCAGGTGGGCCAGATTGCAGTTCTCTTTAAAACAACTTCTTTCCCACCATGAGCTCTGGCAAATTTGGGATGAAAATAGGGACATCTTGCATTGGATCTACATCCAGAAATGCCATTCCCATCGTGTATAAATTTTTTGCAGAGTGGTGGGTGAGCAAATGGGCATTCTCTTCCCTTAAGTCCATATTTACACAAGCCCCTCCTGTAATACTTGCATACTGGCCTTTTGTTTCACTTTTGGCTTTTTGGTGACTATGTACAGTGGGGTTGTTCACTTTGTTGAAGGTCTTAATGTCTATTTCCTGTTCTTGTTTTGTCTCTTTTGGTGCCCTTTTTGCTTGCAGTTTCCCTCTCTCTAGGGTCTCATCCTGAGGGTTTCTCACTTTTTCAGCAAGCTCTGCATTTGCAATGATAATTTCCTCCTCCTGTAACCAATGTTCCCTCTAATTTTTTTTAGTCCATGTGCGCAAGAAATTTTCGTTGTGCATACATTTAGATTTATGGTGAAAAATTGTGCAAACTTTTCTGAGCGCTATTATCTTCAAAATGAAATATATATACAGGGTGTACATAAAGTCAGGATCTATTTTTGTGAAGCACTTTGAAATTATATGGAATTCAATCATAAAATGATAAAGTGGTAACATTTATTAAATAATTAAGAGTAGGATTCGACGTGACGCCCATCAGTATCCCTGCACAGCTCAAATCGTTCCGTAGCATTTCTAAACATTCTGGAGCATTTGCGGGGTTATGTTATCTGCAGCAGTTCGTATACGTGTACGTAAGTTTTCAAGACTCGTAATCTTCGTCTGATAGACGTGCGATTTGATAAAGTCCCATACAAAGAAATCTAAAGGGGTTAAATCTGGTGATCTCGCTGGCCAAGGTCTGTTGCTTCCGCGTCCGATCCAGCGATTTGGAAAACGTCCATTTAGATAATCCTGAACAATTTTGGCATAGTGACAAGGAGCACATCATGTTGATAGACGACGGTACTAACAATCCTATCCCCGTCGTCTATCACCATGATGGTGCTCCTTGTCACTATGCCAAAATTGTTCAGGATTATCTAAATGGACGTTTTCCAAATCGCTGGATCGAACGCGGAAGCAACAGACCTTGGCCAGCGAGATCACCAGATTTAACCCCTTTTAGATTTCTTTGCATGGGGCTTTATCAAATCGCACGTCTATCAGACGAAGATTACGAGTCTTGAAAACTTACGTACACGTATACGAACTGCTGCAGATAACATAACCCCGCAAATGCTCCAGAATGTGTTAGAAATGTTGCGGAACGATTTGAGCTGTGCAGGGATACTGATGGGCGTCACGTCGAATCCTACTCTTAATTATTTAATAAATGTTACCACTTTATCATTTTATGATTGAATTCCATATAATTTCAAAGTGCTTCACAAAAATAGATCCTGACTTTATGTACACCCTGTATATATATATATATATATATATATATATATATATATATATATATTAAATACTTAATAAATATTATTTCCATAAGGTGATAGCTTGATCATTACGGTACTATTAAATGGATATTAAAAACTCTTTACAATATTATATATTCTTAAAAAGAAAACATTTTATCCATTCTAAAATATGAATAAAATAAAAAATAGTAAAATAAAATTCAACAAAATAAAGAAATAAAATAAAAATAACATTAATTGAAAATGACTATTTTAGTTATCATTTCTCAAAACAATTTTTACCATTTAGCAATTTAAAATAGACTATCAAGATAAATAAAAAATTATTTTATTTTTTATGAATTATGAGATAATTACTATTCATTTTTATGCAAAAATAAGAAAGAGAACGTTTATATTCAATGCGTTAATGTATAAAAGAAAAAAAATGCAAATACATAGAGTAAAAAAAATCCGTATTGCGTAGTTGCGCGGATGTCGGCGAAGTCGGGCGGGGGGTTTTTGAAATTACTTCATTTACTGTCGTGACTCATGATACGCTTGAGCCTGTGCGCATTTTATTTTGCTGTGTGCGCGGGTTTCACAACGCGTGTGCGCGCGCACACGCGCACACCTTAGAGGGAACATTGCCTGTAACTCACCTGCCAGTTCTACTTCAAGCTCTCCAAATTGCCTATCATAGTCATCGCAAATTTGACGAGCACATCTAAAGCATGAGAATTTTCTTTTTGAATTTTGAAGGATGAGTAGGAAATAAATAGGTAGTTCACTACAACTGTACTGTATCCATAGTCTGCATTCATCACATCTTAATTCATGTAGGTTGCAGTCTAATGCACATTTTATGCATGGGTTTCTGTTTTTGTTTTCCTCCTCTGCCATGTTAACTTGCACATTGGTTTTAGTGTGGAGAACAGTCACCAGTAAGTCCATTTTTTTGTAGATATTCGTAAATATTAAAATATTTTGCAAAGGTTTAAGTTTATTTATTATTATTTATTATTTACTTTTATTATTTATTTATTATTTATTATTTACTTGTATAATGTCCTTGTTTGGTTGATAAGTTTGTTATAAACTTTGTAAATATATCGAAGTTAAAAAAATATAATTTTATTTGTAAATATAGCTAAAATGGTAAACTTGTTGCGAGTTGGGTTATCATTTAAACTAAACATGCTTCTAAATTCGACATCGTTGAACCCGCGTAAGAGCTTGAAAACCTCGATCAGTTGACCGCGCAGCCTCCGAGTTTCCAGCGAAAACAAGTTCAGGGCGCGTAAGTGTCGATTGAAGCCCATATGCATAACGGAAGGGATTAACTTTGTGGCCCTCGCCTGCACTCGCTCCAGCCTCTCAATATCTTTCCCGAGGGTGGGCGACCAGAACTGCACAGCATACTCCAGGTGCGGCCGAACCAGGGAATTGTAGAGAGAGAGCACAATCTCCTTGTTCCGAAACTGAAATGGCCTCCTGATATAACCCAACAGCTTCTAGGCTTTCTTTTCCGCCTCTACGCACTGTTTCATAAACTTAAGGTCGCTGCTAATTAGCACACCCAAGTCCTTTTCCAAATCAGTGGCCTCGATATTACTCCCCAACATCGAGTAGTCCGACTTGGGATTGGCGTAGGCAATGTGCATCACTTTGCATTTACCCAAGTTAAACGGCATTTGCCATTTTTCGGACCACTCTCCTATCCTAACAAGGTCCGCACGCAGTTCCTCGATCGCTTTAGGCGTCCCAACATTGGGCCCAAGCTTGGTGTCATCAGCGAATTTGGCGATCCGACTGACGATGCCACCGTCGATATCATTTATGTAAATGATAACAATAGTGGCCCCAAAACGGAACCCTGACGAACCCCACTAGTTACCGAGGACCAACTCGAACTAACCCCTTTAATTACAACCCTCTGCCACCTATTCTTCAGCCAGTTTTCAATCCACCTACCTAGTTCCCCAACAATACCCAGCGCGCGCACTTTCGCCATTAGCCGGCGGTGAGGTACCTTATCAAAGGCTTTCTCAAAGTCGAGATAAAGTATATCAATCGCTTTAATCTTATCATACTCACTCAACATGACGTGGAAAAACTCGAGCAAGTTGGTGAGACACGACCTATGCCGTCTAAACCCAAGTTGGGAGTCCCCAAGCAGCTTGTAGGAATTCAAATGGTCAACGATCCTATCCGCTATTATCCCCTCTAATAATTTACCTACAACTGAAGTGAGACTAATGGGATGATAGTTCCCTGGACTTTCGTGATCCCCTTTCTTAAAGATAGGGGTCACATTGGCTTCCCTCCAGTCACCAGGCACCTGGCCCGTCTCTAACGATTTGTTGAAGACTGAAGCCAGGTGGGGAGCCACCTGTTCGCGCACCTCCCGCAACTCTGGGAGAGAAACTTGTCTGGCCCAGGAGCCTTAAACGTGCTCAGTTTGTCTATTCTATCGGCAACGACTGTCGCGGTACATCGAACACTATCCAGGCCAGCACCTTCGTGCCTGACGCCTGGCTCGGGGATCACGCGGGTGTCCTCCCTGGTGAACACTCCCGTAAAGTACTCATTAAGCACATTAGCGATGTCCGCGTCGGAGGTCCGCAGAACGCCGCTTCAGTCCTTTATGCTTCTAATGGGCTTTCTACTATTAACATAACTGAAGAACTCCTTAGGGTTCCCCTTGCAGAGGCTTGCCACCCGTAGTTCTTCGTTACGTTTCGCTAGCCTAACCTTCGCCTTCACTTCCCTACACAGGCGGACATACGCTTCAGTGTTCTCATGGGAACGATTGGCCTTCGCCCTCCTATACGCTACTTTCCTATTTCGGATAGCCGAAGCGATGTCACGACTGAACCACTTAGGCTGCGTTGAAGCAGGGGTGACCGGTTTTGAGGGTATGGCAGCAGACTGCAGCACCATAAACTCGTCCCGGAATGCACTCCACACTCCCTCAACATCGCCGCCGACCTCTAACCCCATCTCACCTACGCTATCCCGGAGGCTAACAAAGTCCGCCCGCCGTAGATCGAGCTTACTGCCTCTCGAGTTACTACGCTTCACCCGAGGGACGCAGACACGGAACCTAATCAGACCGTGATCACTCCCGCCCAACGATTCGTCAACGGTGAGGCCAGTGACGAGGTTGTCTTCGGTCGTGAATACTAAGTCTAGAACGCTTTCGCCTCGTGTAGGCTCATTGACCCACTGAGTGAGGAAGTTCTCATCAGCAAAGTCAACTAGCCTCTTCCCTTCAGCATCAGCAGTCCTGTCTTCCCACTTTATGCCACGACAGCTGAAGTCTCCTAAAACTACACACACCCTATCCCCTAGCAGGCTACGGAGTTCGGTGTACAGGGCTGTATCCGCCTCGAGGAGGAGATGCGGAGGTCTGTACACCAAGATTAACCTATAGTTCGTCCCTTCCACGTTCAGATCGACTCCAAGCAGCTCCCTTTCCGATCGGAATTGGCAGTCAACCGGACTCAACGTGTCCCTGAAGTATATTAGTACCCCCCCCCTCCCCACGGGTGCGGTCTTTTCGAAACATTCTATACCCGGGAATTTCGAACTCCCCAACGTATTCCCTACGATCAGTATGAATCCAGGACTCGGTGATAGCAACGATATCCTGGTATTCTAATGCTAAGAGCGCCCGTAGCTCGCAAAACTTATTCCTAATTGACCTAGCATTAAAAAGCATTGCACGGAGGGAGCCTTCCCTATTCTGACCCTTTCCCGAGCAGCCAGGGCTGTCGGAGTTGAAGAGCCCCTCACCAACGAGGGGGCAACTTCCGCAGGAGCCTGAGCCCCCTCCAACGTGGAAGGAGGGTCACCCACCTGTACCTGGACGCACCCTTCAGTTGAAGGTACGTCCGCCACCGGCTCAACATCATCTCTCCCCGGGCTCGACCTCACCATTCTGTATAGGTGCCGGTCGAGCAGCGCGCCTAGCACACCTTTACCCTTGTCATTGAGGTGGACACCATCCCTCTGGTAAAGGTCCCACCTACCCGAAAATGCGTCGAAGGGGTCAATAAACCTCACGCCCAGCGGGACGCACAAGTCTTGCACCCTCTCGTTGATGCCAATGACCTTACTGAGCGCGTGGTCACTGGCATTCATCCGCGGTAAAATACCCATCAACATTCCCCTGTCTGTCTTCAGTTTTAGATCATCCGCAAGAGACATGATCTCGGTGATGATCCCTTCTGTAAGACCTACCCTACCGCCTTTGAGGAACAGGTCGTTGCCACCAGCGTGGACAACGATCGCAGTCCTCCGACTAGCCACACGCAGCTTCTCTACCTCCTTCCTTAAGTGCGCCGTTCCCCGCCCAGGTAAGCACCTTACCTTCCTCCCGTCCCGGTTTGCAGAAGCAAAGTACTTCTCCTGGTCCCTGATCTGCGAGTCCCCAATCAAAACGGTGTCTTCCTCTTTCGAGCACAGGAGACTAAAGCGGTTGGAGGTCCTGACAGGGGCAACTGGGGTCTCATGCTTCGGCTTCGCAGCCTTTTTGCCCGAGACCTTTTCGATACCCATCGCCACCCATAGACGCACTTACACCACCCGACCCACCCCGACCGGCAGCTACATCCTTCGGTTTCTTTGGGGCATCAGTAGGCCCCTTCCCACCCTTTTTCTTTATCGGCCCCTTCTTCACGCCCTCCACCTTGCGCCGCGGTTCCGTGCATTCCACGTGGGTCGCTGGCGATTCCTCACACTGATTTTGTATCCTGGCCCCTGATTGCACCTCTACCCTTTCTCCGCGGTCCGGAGCTCTGTCCAGTCCATCGCTGGACCGCCTTTCCACGGCAGCTATCCTATCAATGAGCTCCGGGGTGGAGGGCGCAGCCGCGTCAGTGACCGCCGCACCTCCAACAGCCGGTCTGGATGACTCGAGCCGCCGGACCCTCTCCTCTAGCTTATCGTAAAACCGCATGAGTTCGCAAAAGCGGCACATGCTGGAGTGGTTGATCTTCTCGAAGCAGGCTTCTTTGAAGTTCGTCACCCACTGGTTTACTTCACACCTCGCACATTCAGCCTTCAGTTTCTGCGGTCCAGTCATTGTAACTTTTTTTTTCGAACTCTGAATAAGATAAAGCGTTCTAGCAATGAAAACTATCAAAAACGTTCTGACCAGTATATAAAAAAGGAGGGGGTGAATTCTTCCCGCGCGTAGATGCATCCACCTATTTGCAAGTGACGTTCATCCCATCCAGAAGACTACACCTCTCGCTGCTGCCGCACCGACCAAGGGTCTCCCCAGGGCCGGACAGTCCCAAACGTGTCGCAGCTACCAACTGACAAACACTCGCGACGCAGGCGTCACGGATTTCCCGCCAGGAGCGACAGCGAGATGCAGCCCCTTACTAAGTCTTACTAGTCACTCACAAGCGGCCAGACTCTTAGAATCCAGTGTTCAAGGGATATCCCACCAGACCCAGAGGCTACGCCCGAGAGTTTACGCTGGCCTGGCAGCCAGCTGGGCAGTAAAGCTCTCTCACCTAAGCAGTACAGCCAAGCACCATCAATTGGTCACCAAAGAACGGTCGCAGGGGGCTGGTCAGGCCATTACGCGTTAGGAATGGGCTTAACGGGGCACTAGCCACACTCCATTCATCGCGCCCCTACGCCTGGGACCCCTCCATCCCAGTCTCTCACAACCTACGAGCGTTAAATGGTGTTATTTATAGAGGTTCCAAAGCCTCTCTTCCCACGCATGAGGTAGCAGTAGGGTCCTAATAGTAAAAGAAGAGAAAAAGACTTAATACTAAAAGAAGTTTTTTTTTTTTTTTTTGCAGCAGTCAGGAGAGCATCCTTAACCTAAGCTAAAAGGACAGAGTAGGGATGGGATGGGGTCCTAGTAACCCACGGGACAGGATTGTACAACAGACTTCACCCGCCCTCCCGAGAGAGAGAGAGAGAGAGAGAGAGAGAGAGAGAGAGAGAGAGAGAGAGAGAGTTACAAGGAAAAGAAGTACCTCAAAAGGCCTTGCGGCCCATACCGAGGAGGTACCAATGGCAATGGGTGCCAGGGAAAATTTTGTACACACTCAAATAGTGTGCAAGATTTGGTCTAACCTTTTCTTGAACTGATCCACAGAGGAACTGTTCACAACTTCCGAAGGTAACCTGTTCCATGTGTCACAGATCTTATACGTAAAGTAATTCCCACACACACTAGTCCTAAACCGTTTCAAATCCAACTTCCAACCATTGTTGCGAGTTGGGTTATCATTTAAACTAAACATACTTCTAAAATCGACATCGTTCAACCGCGCGTAAGAGCTTGAAAACCTCGATCAGTTGACCCGCAGCCTCCAAGTTTCAAGCGAAAACAAGTTCAGGGCGCGTAACCGTCGATTGTAGCCCATATGCCTAACGGAAGGGATTAACTTCGTGGCCCTCGCCTGCACTCGCTCCAGCCTCTCAATATCTTTCCTGAGGGTGGGCGACCAGAACTGCACAGCATACTCCAGGTGCGGCCGAACAAGGGAATTGTACAGTGAGAGCACAATCTCCTTGTTCCGAAACTGAAATTGCCTCCTGATATAACCCAATAGTTTCTGGGCTTTCTTTTCCACCTCTCCACACTGTTTCGTAAACTTAAGGTCGCTGCTAATTAGCACACCCAAGTCCTTTTCTAAATCAGTCACCTCGATATTACTACCCAACATCGATTAGTCCGACTTGGGATTGGCGTAGCCAATGTGCATCACTTTGCATTTACCCAAGTTAAACGGCATTTGCCATTTTTCGGACCACTCTCCTATCCTACCTAGGTAGAGAGAGAGAGAGAGAGAGAGAGAGAGAGAGAGAGAGAGAGTTACAAGGAGTTACAAGGAAAAGAAGTACCTCAAAAGGCCTTGCGGCCCATACCGAGGTGGTACCAATGGCAACGGGTGCCAGGGAAAATTTTGTAAAAGTTTATTTTTCTTTCAACTATCCTAGCAGTAGTAGAAAACTGGATAGAAAAGTAGAAGGCTCTCTCCCCACCCTCCGCTCCCTCCCTGCCAGAGGCAGGTACAGAAAAAGGAAGAAAATACCTTGACCCTGGAAAAGTAGCCAAGGAAATTTTACAGGAAAGTGGAGAATATATAAATAGCTCTATATTTAGCTTGCTCACAGAGACACCGTGCAAGCGATCTCCTGCAGAGTTTTCTTATGTTTTAGTCTTAAACTATGAGAGTATTCAGTACTTTGTCTAGCCTATTTTTAAACACATTTACACTTTGACTGGAAAAAACCTCTGAGGGAAGTTGGTTCCAGATATTAACTATTTTATAGGAAAAGAAATTTCCGCAGACTGAGGTCCTAAATGTCTTTGCACACTCAAATAGTGTGCAAGATTTCGTCTACCCTTTTCTTGAACTATCCACAGAGGAACTGTTCACAACTTCCGAAGGTAACCTGTTCCATGTGTCACAGATCTTATACTAAAGTAATTCCCACACACACTAGTCCTAAACCGTTTCAAATCCAACTTCCAACCATTGTTGCGAGTTGGGTTATCATTTAAACTAAACATACTTCTAAAATCGACATCGTTGAACCCGCGAAGAGCTTGAAAACCTCGATCAGTTGACCGCGCAGCCTCCGAGTTTCAAGCGAAAACAAGTTCAGGGCGCGTAACCGTCGATTGTAGCCCATATGCCTAACGGAAGGGATTAACTTTGTGGCCCTCGCCTGCACTCGCTCCAGCCTCTCAATATCTTTCCTTAGGGTGGGCGACCAGAACTGCACAGCATACTCCAGGTGCGGCCGAACAAGGGAATTGTACAGTGAGAGCACAATCTCCTTGTTCCGAAACTGAAATTGCCTCCTGATATAACCCAATAGTTTTTGGGCTTTCTTTTCCACCTCTACACACTGTTTCGTAAACTTAAGGTCGCTGCTAATTAGCACACCCAAGTCCTTTTCTAAATTAGTCACCTCGATATTACTACCCAACATCGAGTAGTCCGACTTGGGATTGGCGTAGCCAATGTGCATCACTTTGCATTTACCCAAGTTAAACGGCATTTGCCATTTTTCGGACCACTCTCCTATCCTACCTAGGTCCGCACGCAGTTCCTCGATCGCTTCGGGCGTCCCAACATTGGCCCCAAGCTTGGTGTCATCAGCGAATTTGGCGATCCGACTGACGATGCCACCGTCGATATCATTTATGTAAATGATAAACAACAGTGGCCCCAAAACGGAACCCTGAGGAACCCCACTAGTGACCGAGGCCCAACCCGAACTAGCCCCTTTAATTACCACCCTCTGCCGCCTATTCCTCAGCCAGTTTTCAATCCACCTACCTATTTCCCCACCGAAACCCAGCTCGCGCACTTTCGCCATTAGCCGGCGGTGAGGTACCTTATCAAAGGCTTTCTGAAAGTCGAGATAAAGTATATCAATCGCCCTACTCTTATCGTACTCACTCAACATGACGTGGAAAAACTCGAGCAAGTTGGTGAGACACGACCTATGCCGTCTAAACCCATGTTGGGAGTCCCCAAGCAGCTTGTAGAAATCCAAATGGTCAACGATCCTATCGGCTATTATCCCTTCTAATAATTTACCTACAACTGAAGTGAGACTAATGGGACGGTAGTTCCCTGGACTTTCGTGATCCCCTTTCTTAAAGATAGGGGTCACGTTGGCTTCCCTCCAGTCACCAGGCACCTGGCCCATCTCCAACGATTTGTTGAAGACTGTAGCCAGGTGGGGAGCCACCTGGTCGCGCACTTCTCGCAACACTCTGGGGAGAAACTGGTCTGGCCCAGGAGCCTTAAACGCGCTGTTTGTCTATTCTATCGGCAACGACTGTCGCGGTACATCTAACACTATCCAGGCCAGCACCTTCGTGCCTCACGCCTGGCTCGGGGACGACGCGGGTATCCTCCCTGGTGAACACTCCCGCAAAGTACTCATTAAGCACATTAGCGATGTCCGCAGAACGCCGCTTCCGTCCTTTAACGGTCCTATCATGCTTCTAATGGGCTTTCTACTATTAACATAACTGAAGAATTCCTTAGGGTTCCCCTTGCAGAGGCTTGCCACCCGTAGTTCTTCGTTACGTTTCGCTAGCCTAACCTTCGCCTTCACTTCCCTACACAGGCGGACATACGCTTCAGTCTTCTCGTGGGAACGATTGGCCTTTGCCCTCCTATGAGAGAGAGAGAGAGAGAGAGAGAGAGAGAGAGAGAGAGAGAGAGACCTAAAGGAACTGGCAGCCAATTTCTCTAGAATCCCACGACTCGGGACCGGAGGGCTGTCACATCCCAAGTATAAAGTTTACAACACCCCCAGAGCCGATTGTAAGAGTTCTTTAAAACAGCTTTAAAATGTAGGATAAGAAAATAGTCGTAGAATGTGTCCTAAATGGGAGAAAAGTATATATCTCCTGTCCTTATGAACAGTTGGAATTAGAGCTCTAAGATGGCAAATAGGTAATAAAAATTTGGATATGTGGCTATAAAATAACGGAGTGGAGTAGCCGTGTGTGTGTGTGTGTGTGTGTGTGTGTGTGTGTGTGTGTGTGTGTGTGTGTGTAATTCTATATAAAGAACTTCTTTCATCTACAGTATATATGACATTAATATAATGTTTGCATTATTTTAATTTTCACTCTTTACTTAATACATCAGGATTTCTGCGAACTTACGTTGGAAGGCCGGTTTTAAGCTAATATGCTATTTTAAACTAGCACTAGTAATGCTAGTTAATGCTTTCTTTTTAGTTTCTTCGGGAAGTTCATAAGTAGTACATATAAAAGTAACGGATCACCTGAAGATCAAGGCCCCCAGCCTTCGTTAGTTAGCCTTATGAGGCTAACTAACGAAAATATCACGACTTAGCCTAACCAATCGTTAGGTCAACTGTACGCCCTTGACGATTGGTTAGGTTAAGTAGTGATATTTTCGTTAGTTAGACTTATAAGGCTAACTAACGAAGGTTGGGGGGCCCTGATCTTCAGGTGATCCAAAGTAACTTTATCTACCTGTAAATTTATAAACTCAAAAGTTGCAAGAAACGTCAGACAGCATAAAGTTTTGCAAAAATTACCCTTAATTATCGTTACTGTAACAAAGATAAAATATCCTTTGACAATGAACATACTGTAGTACAGTTAAGGGCGTGTATCCTTCTTGAAAAATAATTTAGCGTGTTTATTCAGAAATGACAGGAACGTTATTCAAAATAACAATGCAAAATTCCTCTCAAACACAAATAACAAAGGAAAGTCTTTAGAAAGTTTTTAACTGAAAACAAATAATTCTATTATACACCAATAACGTTTTTGTAATGCTCTGTCATACACAGAATCGAAATTACATCAGTTTTGATGAAATCGCTCTAAAAACGATATTGTTAAATATAGCTTATATTATTGGCGATGGACTCGGAGTATTGTGTAATTTACTTGCCATGCATCGTTAACCTTTAGTCCATTTATTACGAAAAAATGCTATTTTAATATTGAAAAATATCTTTTCAGGGGCTTGGGATAAGAAATTAATACTTTAGCGAGAAAACAGGGAAAATTAAGAATATATAAATGCCAAATCACCCTATTGTTCGAACCTTCTTGGTACGCTTAAACTAAAGTAATTATTAATATGATAGATTCATTCACATAAGAGAAGACCTTTAACTCTCATATATTCGAAAACCAGTCACTCGTTAATTACGAAACAAATTCGAGCTGTAAACATACACAAAATTCACTATTTCGTTCGGTCGTTTTGTCGGTACGCAGCTGAAGAATGACGACGAAATTGGTTCGGAGATGTACAGTATCACCAGTTTTACCTTATAATTGCACGCTTAATTTATTTTAATAATTAAGAATATTGTGCTTTACATGTACTGTGGATACAGTCCACTTAGGATACAAGTTTTTAGGTTAAGTTTTACAAAAAAAGGAAAAGGTTTATTCTTGGAAAATACAGTTCCAACTTTTCACATACTCGCAGTACGGTCGGCTCGCAGCATCATTGGCAGTATGCAAAGAGTCAAGAGAATAACGAGGTTTCCGTATACGTGGCTTGTCACGACTCGAAGAAACGATACATTTAATTATCGCACCCAAAGTATTATCCCTATTCAGAATCCTTTTAACGAAGTGTCACGCACCCAAAGTTTGTTTTCCCTCTTTGATGCCACACAGATTTATCTAATTCAGAGTTTGCTCTACTCAAACCAACCGAAACAAAATTTCGGATGATGCGCAAAACATTTGTCAATGCAGTTTGGTGGTTAATCCAATTCTGGCACTCTAGTTTGCCTTCTCACTTCGTTTTCATACATTGTACAAAAATAAATATTTAAAAAATAAAAAAACAAACGAAATAATATAATTTATAAATATTACTTATCAATATAATGTCTTTCTTAATTATTTTACGTGCATTAAATAAATATTTATTAATAAATGTACTATATTTATTCTAAGGAAGACTGTAAATATATGGCAACTATGCTATATAGCAAACAAAAAGAAAATATTATTGGATACTCAACATACCGTTCAATGTATACCTGTACGAAAGGGGTCCAGACCATAGGAAGTGCATTCACAGTTATTAATAAATTCCTTTTAATTAATTAGTCACTCAAAAGTTTATTAACTTTGAATTTACAAAAGTTTCTTTGTTGATGACGTCATGCACGTGACCGTGTGTCAATCTGTCGTACAGTGTAAACATATTTATATCTATCAATGACATAAATTTTATTAAGAAATAATATTACCTCCTGTCTTAAACTTAAAAATTATTAGATAAATAAGATCAAATGTAGAATTCGGACCCCAGCCTTCTTTAGTTAGCTTTATAAGGCTAACTAACGAAAATACCATGACCTAACCTAACCAATCGTCAAGGGCGTACAGTTAACCTAACGATTGGTTAGGTTAGGTCGTGATATTTTCGTTAGTTAGCCTTATAAAGCTAACTAAAGAAGGCTGGGGTCCGAATTCTACATTTGATCCGATAAATATTATAAGGTACGGTAAATATGTTGCTTTGAAACGCTTATGGCCTCCGATTAGTAAATATAGCTAACCAAGAGAAAACGACCACCTAATGTCCTAATCTATTGCACGCCTAACCCGAACACAAGATTCACTCTGATTGGCAGGGAGCTATGAAATGGGCGGCGTTCCCAAAAATTGGTGGCCGGGAAACTACATACTGTAGTTTAAAATAGGTTACGAAGAGAATTTTTCATATGGATTTGTATTAAGATTATGTTAAAAAAATCTAAGAAATTAAATATAGTTTTTAATTTCTCTGAAAATGATGTACCAACAGAAGTCAGGATGTCATACTCATGGATTAGCTATGTTAGGGAGTGTTATTGAAAGTATTCCTGTACACGCAACATTCTCTATCGGATTTTACTTCTTGTGTGGATCTTTTTTTTTGTTTGTGTGTCTTCACACGTGTCGATTGTACACTTTGCCTTTACCAGACTTTTAGTTTACCTTATTTTAAATTATGTAAATGGATAAACATGACTAGACATTAAAACTAATATTTAACCTCATGTGAAAGTGGAATTATTTTAGTATCCTCTACAAAACTGTTGTAATAAAAATACAGGATGTTCATAAAGTCACACGAGTGATTGAACGATTAATTATAATCATATTCACCAGCGTGACTTTATGCACACCTTGTACTTTGTTTATACTTTTGAATCTGTTTTTTTAAAGTTCAATTTTACATATTTCTTTTTCGTAATGTTTCCCAAATTTCTATGGCTAAGTATCCCGCCATACCGCAGGAGAGGATTCCAAGACTGATATAAAGTTTAAAAGGAATGCAAATGGCGGAACTCAAACAATAGGCGATAATGTAACCTAGACTTTCCCACAGACGGTAGTTGCTAAAAGCGGCCTCAGAAGCACCAGGGAAAATCACGCCATAAAAAGCTGAAATGAAAGGTGAATACATCAAAATAACACTTAAAACTTACGAAAGAATGTTGTTTCGACCCTATTTTAATTGTCATTATGATGTTTAATTAACAGACAGCTTGTCGCATTCATTTTAAATGCATAAGCGTTGTTGAATGTCGGAAGTTAAATGACACGTTTAAAAAAAGAATGAATGTTCTCTGTTACTAGCAGCAGATGAAGATAATGCAGAAAGGAAGACTGAACAGATATATCAAATGTATGAAAGAGTAGAACCGAACTGATGGTTCTTAACTATAGAAAGATGGATTAAGATCTTGAGACTTACCGTTGATCTGCGTTTGCCAAATAGCATCTGCAGTTCCCCAAAGGGCTGCTATGATGAAGAAAATGATAATCTCGTCAGGGTCCGGCCTCCAAAGGAACATGAGGACGACGATACCGACGTTCAAGGCAGCTCCAAATATGAAAATGGGAACTCTTCCGATTAATTTTACGAGAGGGGAGAAACCGAAGGAACAAAGTGCGTCACAAACACCGTAACAAATCATGACGAAACCAACCATGTGAACGCCTAATCCACAGGTTACAAACGCCTGTGAAATATAATAAGAGTCAGCACAACATCTTTAAATTGTAAATCTCATATTTCCAACTGCGCTAAAAATTATGAGCAATGCAATTTAAGTTCGTGATTCTCTATCCGAAAATAATATACTAAATCATGGTGTATATCGATAAAAACATTTTCTTTATAAATAAATATATTTAACAGTCTCCAGTTCCTACTTTTGGTAAAAAATAAATTATAAAAAGAAGAAACCGTCTTACCGCAGTGAAGTCAGCACCTAAGAATGCCTGTTCAACACCAGACCAGAGTGTAAGTGGAATAATGAGAATCTGATAAGGGTTCTTTAAATGTTTGAATGTCGCCATCAAAAGTTGCCCTCCACTTTTCTGTTCTTGGTTCCCGGCTCTCTCTGCTTCACCGTACCTAAAGAACAGGCGTTGTGGCATACCCATAAGAACGAAACGAGACGACACTTTATTATGCTAAATTTAGACCGGAATGAAAATGTACCAAGAGTATAGAACTTACTTTGAAAGAGAATCTACGAAAATGGCCACGATGGCAGCCGAGACGAGCGCGCATGCCAAGTAGATAGCTGAGAGGACAGTTATTTTGTACTTTTCCTCGGGTGTTTCTGTCGTGTTTATTACTTCTGAAGATGAAGTTAAATTAGGAGCAAAACTCGGGCAAAAGTTGGCTCCACACATGTCTAAAAAATCCTCCGAACGGGTTATGTTTCCCACGCCAGAAGATAACACTAAAACGTATAAAAGAGAATGGATTTAAGTTTCAATTCCTTAAACAACACTAAAACCACTTAAAACCGTTTTATTAGTCGTGATCAGCTCAATAACCATCCAACATTCAACAAAAATATTCCCTAACAGTCACAGTCACTACATTTTACGCTCTGTAAGAGTTGTTTTGCAAAGAAATGCATACATTAAAAGTAACTGTTTCGTTAGAGCAGGGGTTCCCAAATTGTGTTCCGCGGAACACTTCTCACGGTATACAAGTGTTCCGCGGAACACCAATTTGGGAACCCCTGCGTTAGAGAATGAGAATCTTTACATCAAAGACTAATACTTTACCCGCTAACTAATCCAATGGTTCCCAACCTTTTTATGGCGATGGCCCACTAGAGCTGATTCGAATAACTCATGGAAAAATAATGTAAATATAGTTATATGCCAATAATTTTATAAAATTACTAAAATTATATTACTTCTAAATTTGAATTTGACTTTTAAAAGGTATGCTATGACCAACCTCCATGGCCCACCGGTTGCGAACTAGTGGACTAATCGAACAGAAATAAAATAATTATTTGTGATTTCACCTGTGGATGAAATAAAATTCCCGATTACTTGAGAGGACTGAAAGAAGAGGAAGAAGATCCCAAAGAATCGGTGTGATGATCACTTCCGAATTTTCGCCAACTATTTCTCCATATTTTTCTCCGACCTCAATAAATAAATAAATAAATAAATAATAAATAAACATTTATTTTGAGTATAAAACTAAAACAACACCGATGAATTTTTATTATATGACTAAATTCCGTCAAAGAAGCTGTTATATATTCTGGAATTAACTTTAAAAACAAAAAATTATAATGACAAAAAGAAAGCAAATTGATAAAACGAACAATGATTGACGACAAAACGCGTGAAAGGAAAAAAGAATCTTCCTACCTGAGTGAGGTAAGTGCACTTTGCCGACCACATGGGGGCAGCACCTAACCCGAGGATGACGGCTGTCGGTACGAGGGTATAATATGTGGGGTGAAACTGAGCTGCCATATAAGCAGAATAGGTCAGCATAGAAAAAGTGAGCGTCCATTTTACTTTGAGCTTTTTGATAAGGAACGTTGGCAAGAAGGCGCAAGAGAAGACCAACGATGCGTAAAGAACCCAAAGCGACGTTGTGCCAAGCTTCCTGTTCAGGAATAAGAGTAATTCGGGATCAGTTATCTGACATTTAATGTATCATTAACTGTTCCCAATCCTAAATGCTTTTAGGTTCTTTACTTCTACCTAAGCAAAAAATAGGTCAAAATGACTTCCAAAATTAGTTGAAATGCAATTCTTAATAATTGCGAGTTTTCATAATTAGCTTTTTTCTGCAGGAATAGCCCAGATCTCTCCGGAAGATAGGAGTAACGAAGAGAAAATCTTGTATTTGGTTTCCATTCGTTTCCTCCATGAGAAAGAGAGAGACTTCCGACTGGAAAACTATCATACATGCAACACCCTTGACGTTTCAAAGATTCTTCATCCAATGACGCGTGCGTTCATATAATTAGTATCTTTCTGACTTAAAAGTTAACCCTATTTTAAATATCTTTCTTATTTTAATGATCTTTTAAATAATATTAATTATAACAATCATTATAGGATTTAATTCTATAAACTAACATAATATTAGAATCCTGGACTACATTAAGTTTCCTCAACATTTACCTCTCATGCATTA